>OY728125.1:1784140251-1784720251 GCA_963277665.1 Viscum album
TTTTTTTGAAATGTAAATATTCATTTAATGTTATTATTTGATGGGGATTATGATTCAATGTTACCAAAGTGGAAATAGTTTATTGCTACAATATCATTGTTTATCAGGAGTTTATTAATTATGCTTCTATTGATAAAATATTATGATCCATCTCTAAAAAATCTAATGAATTTTATTAACCTATTGTTATTCATTATATATTATTATAATTTTACCATTTTCTACTCATTGGTACTTAATATTATTAAGAAAATGTTTTTAAGAAAATATGACTTTATTTATCTCTTCAGCTAGAAATATCTTTTATTCACAAACCGTATTTTCTAAAAAAAAAATCAAAAATGTTTTTAAATTAAATATTGAGACAATTTTAAATAAAAATAATATTAAATAAATTTTTTATGTTTTAAAATGATTAAAATGGTTTTTAAGTCATTATTTATAAGTTTTCAAGGTTACTTTCAAAGAAAAATATTTTTAAAATGATTTATGTTTTAAAAATAGTTTTTCAAAGTGGAATGGATATTTTTATCAAAAAATGTTTTAAATTATTTATAAATCATACTTCATATGTTTTCAATTTGGTTTTCAATGAATTTCTTTGAAAATGTTATACGATTTCCAAAGAATGGTTATTTTCTTTAAGAACTATTTGAAGTGATCTTTCAAAATAATTCTCCATCTAAGATGACATACTTTGATATAGTTATGCTTTACTAGGGATATGATATAAGGATACAGTTCATATTATTTCTCTAAATGGTTTATGTTTTGATGGCATGATGTTTATGGAACCCTTTTCTTTTCAATGTTTAAATCATGTTTCAAATAAATTGACATGGAACCCATTTCTCTTCTATGGGTTATAAAATGATAAATCTTTACAAAACATGATTTCTTTAATGATTTATTATAGGATTAAATGATTATGAAACCTGTATATTTTCCATAGGATATGATATGATTAAATGTTTATGATACCCATTTCATTTCATGGGTTATGATATGATGTTTATGAAACCCATCGGTTTTTATGGGTCATGATATGATGAGAGTTTTCTTATCTTGTGGCACATGAATGTATGATTTTATTATGATAAGGGTGGGATCTATATCTATCTCTAATGAATTGGGTAAAAATAAATGTTTTATGTGCTCAAAGGGTACACAAGAGGGAATCCCAAGCCCGAAATAGGAAGGTATGCGGGGGGAATCCCAAGCTAGAAACAAGAGGTTATACACAAGGGAATCTCAAGAAAGAAACAAGAGGGTACACATGTGGGAATCCAAAGAATGAAATTAGAGGGCGCACGAGAGGTCATACCAAGCTTGAAACAAGAGTTTATACGAGAGGTCAAACCAAGCCTGAAAAATGGGCGTACATGAGCGGGCATCCCAAGCCCAAAATAAGAGGGTACTTGTGAGAGCATCCCAATCCCCAAACGACAGGGTGCACATGAGGGAATCCCAAGCCCAAAACAAGAGGTTACACAAGAGAGTATCCTAATTCCATGAAAATAGGGTACACGGGAGGTCATCCCAATCCTGAAGCAAGTTCATGAGTGATAATCCCATGCCTAATATGTTACGAAGGTATTGTTAAGTAGTTTTGATATAGAATATTAATGTTTATGTGTATTCCAAAAATCCATGTCTTATTCCTTTGTTATTATATCATGTATTATTCTCATGATTTCCTTATTATTCATGTTTTATGAACTATTAATATTTATTCCATGATTCATATTTATGATCTTTCATATATAGGTTATGATCTTATAATGATATGATCATGTTCTCGTACCATTATGATCATGTTATGCTTAAATATATCCCTTGTTTACCCTTACTGAGAATATGATCTCACCACTTTATTATGTTTCCTTTTCCCAGGTTATGAAGAAAGGTTTTAAGTAGGAGTACTAAAGGGGAAGATCTTTAAGGGAGATATCGATGATCTTTCACCAAGATCGAAGATTGCATTTTCATGTTTCCAAATTCCATAAACCATTGTGGTCCTATGGTATGTGTTTTTGTAATGTTATGAATATTCATCTAAAATAATGTAATATCTATGTATGTTAAGCTACGGTCACTATAATTGGTATCAAAGGAATGTTATACCCAACCTTTGGAAACTATTATAAGAAAAATTTAGAGAGATCCCTAGGGATATTTCTAAGGATATTCCTAGGGTTGTATCTAAGGAGAAGCCTAAGGTCCCATAGATTTAAAATTAAGTGACGTGATTTAGAAATACCTTTATTAATTTTTTCATGATTATGTGGTTTTCTATAATGATAAGTGTTGCTCACACTATGCTTTCTGGTCTTAGTCAATAATGGTAACTAAAAGGAACTGGGTTAACATTGAATGTTTCAGATGTGGACAGTATTGGAATTATATAAATTGATGTCCTACGTGGAAATATCATGAAGATAATCACGAAGGTGGTATAAAGATTGGTTATACTGCTGAAGATAAAGAGACCCCAAATGACATGTGAAAGGTTTGTGATGTTCTAAAGGTATTATTTACATTAAATTTAATAAGCATGATTAGAGTGAGGTTGAGTAACTTTATTACATGATTCATATTTAATATTCGAGGAAAGGGGTATTAAGGAATAAGATGACGAAGCCTGATTAAGGATTTAGGAATAAAGTTGGATGATTTAAGCATATATGTATTAGAATTAAAGAATTATTTTATATGAATCATGAAGTATATGTTTTCCATTAAAAATTTACAATGAATATATTGAATGGTGATGATAACTGATAAAAGTTATTTATTTTTAAGGTGATAATTTTATTAAAGTAAGGCAACCCTTAATGTGTTCCTGATATTGGGAAAATTGTGTTTAGCTTGGATAAAGAGATGATTATGGATAAAATAAATTGGTTAGTATTTATTACCATTATACTGATTATTGAATTATTGGAAAAGTTTTTTATTCTATCATGGATGGATTTTATGACATTTTTGGATTTAAGGAATATATCCAATAAACTTTGGAATAAGTAAACATGCATGTTTTCAATAAAGATTTATGGTAATTCGGATTATTACAATGTTTTAAGAGAATACAGAATGAATTCCTTCATATGTTTGGTATTTCAAAATAAGATCTAATTTAATGATATACGGGGGATCAATGTTAATATGGTTTTAAAGAAATTAGTGACCTTATTTTTAATGTTTTTAACTTTAATATTTTGAAAGGGTTATAAGGAAAACTATTTATGGAATGGTTTATGTTCAGATGAGATTTTAGAGAATAAATTATTATCTCACCGCATGAGGATTTATTTATATTGGATAACTTGTGCTAACCATTTTTTTGTGATGTTAACTAAGGAAAGATGGAATTGAAGCAAGTAAGTGTATATCATTACACTATAAAAAAACAAAAGATTAATAACTTTTAGAAGGGGTTATGCACAACACCATCTAAATTAATTTTAGATGGTGTTCTGCACAACCCCCTCTAATTATCATATTTATAGGGGGTTCTCAACACCCTCTAAATTTTTTAGCATTATATTTTTAATATTTCGTTGGATTTTAGAAGATATTATGTCAAAACCACTGATAATTTAATAATTAGTGACATTATATGTTCAATTGGATTTTAGATGCCCTATATATATTAATTGGATATTTTAGTGGGTTGTGAACCCCCCTATAATATAAGAAAATAGAGGTGGTTCATGAAGAGCCTATAATCCCATAGATTATAGCTGGTTTTGAACTTCTACTAATATATGAAATTAGAGGGGTTGTGAACCCCCTCTAATATAAGAAATTAGTGGAGGTTTTGAACCCCCTTTATTTAATGACATTATAGGGGTTTGTGAGCCCCATCTAATTTATGACATTATAGGGGGTTGTCAACCCCATCTAATTCAATAAATTAGGTAAGGGGGTTCATGAATCTCCGCTAACCCATTTGATTAGAGGCACTTTTTAACCCCATCTAAATTTTTCTATCTGTTTTAAAATAAATCTCATATAAATGCAAATTTATAATATATATGTGTGCGTAAGAATGTGTGTATATTTATATATTGCAAAAAAAGATTATATAAATTCATTTAAATACATTCAAAACTTATACATATAAAGACATTATATAAATACTTTAAATAAGTAATTATAAATATAAACAAAAATGTATTGGTATACATAATATAAATGTAATTATAAATATATTTATTCAAATATATAAATTTTATATATGGTTTTATAAATATTATACATTTATATTATGATTTATGTTATACATATATTATATTAGATATATTTTTATCATATATTTATGTATAAATACATTTAAATTACATTATGTATACAAATATATATAATATATATATAATTAAATATAAAAATAAATAAATACACATTATATTTATATTATATATATATTATAAATATTTTAATGTGTATAAATTTATATATATTATATAATTATTATATATATATTTTAGTATACATCATTAATTCTAAATTAATTTAGTATATATGTATGTATATAATTTAATTAAATTATAGATTTCCAATAATATGAATGTATTTGTTTTTGTACGTATATATATGTGTGCGTATATGATATAATATAACTATATATAATTACATAGTTAAACATATAATATAAATGTATTTAATCTAATATATATATAATATGAATCATAAAATATATAAATATATAATATTTATAAAAACAAAATATAATTTTTATATTTTAAAAAATATGTGTAATAATAATAATAATTAATAATATTATTGTTACAAACACACACCCACATATATAAGTATATAAAAATAATTATCTAAATATATATGTATATATTATAATTAAATTATACCTATAAATATTATATATATACATAAATATATACACACATGAAAATATAAAAATATTTATAAATATATGTATAAATATATATTTATTTATGTAAATTTTTTTATTTATATATATTATATATACACTAATATTATATATATATATATATATATATATATATATATTATACACAAATATATAATATATATAAATATTATTATACACAAATATATTATATATTTTACACTAATATATTATATATAGAAAAGTATAATATATTATTAATATTTATATGCCCATATATATATATATATAATATTTTAGTATGTAAATAAATCTAAATTACTATTTGTAAATAAATACAATTTATCATACATATAATACCAAATCTGAATTGCCTTCGGGGTTAAATTACTGAATTCTGTTTGGCTGGTCATGGCTACGAATCCTAGTGGCGGGATTTTTGTTGGATTCTACCAGGAGGTGGGCGTTAGGTGCACAGGAAAGCGCGTTGGGTGGGATGTGGCTCTCTGGGTGTGTCCAATGAGGGGTGTTGGGTGATCGTGATGTCCTGGGTGGGGGAGGGTGTTATGGGGATTTATAATGGCCTTGGACTATCTCCTAGGGTGTGTCAGGGCATCCCCAGGGGTTTACCAAAATGGCATGTCCTAAGGTGGTGTCAAGTGAGGGTGTTGAGGCATCCCTAGGGGTGTCCTGGAAGGGTGTCTAGGCCTGAATGTCTAGGGAGGGAATTAAGGCATGTCTTAGGGTCGGTATTTGGGATTGGGCGTGTCCTAGGAGAGTGTCACAAGGCATCTAGTGGGTTCCGCAGGAAGATGTGGGGTCTAGAGAGGGTGTCGATGGGGCATCCAGTAGGTGAGAAAAATATATAGCAAAATAATATCCAGATTAGGGGCAGTTATAGTGTAAACTACCCATAAAATTGAAATTCCAGAGTCAATTAGTTGATGTTTTAACTACCCCTAATTGGATGTTTCAGTTAGGGGCGGTTAGAACTTCCCCTAATTGATCTCATTATGGTGAATTTATACTGTATTTAGGGGGGTTAATAAACCCTATAATCTATCCACTACTAATCACAAACCAATTTTACCAGCTGTCACCCAAAACCATCTCAAATCGATGTAGGTAGGCACTTTGGTAGTGGTTATGGGTGACTGATGGTAATGTTTTTAGAAGGGGTTAAACCCCCTTCTAAATGCAAAAATAATCGTTCTAATTTCCATTTTTTTATAGTTTTATGAAAACTCTTCAACTTTAGGAAAACGTTCTTAAAATAAAATTTTGCCCCATTATCATAATTTTTATGATATCAATGACCTTTTTCAAGCATTTTTGTGTTATGGATTTTTTATCATTAACTTTCTCCCAACCATGTGATCTATCACTCTCCATATAAACTTGATAGTTATGTTTCTCTTCTTTATCCATTTTATCACTATCCACCTATGTTCTCCTACATAGAAACCAAGTTATGAGTTACTTTGAGTAACTGTTATGTTTTCAAATTTCTTTTTTAAAGAAAGTTTTAGTATTCATTTTTATGATGCGTGTCTATATGAATTGAAATTTCAAGTATTAAACCATTGATAACCAATATGAATTTTGAGGGTCAAATTCATTTTAGGTGGGGAATAATGTAACACCCTGAGCTATTGTGAATATTTTCGAATTAATTTATAATTTTTTATATTTTTCATTGCACATAACACTTAATATAGATTTTTTATATGAAAGAACCCAATTATTATTACTTTTTATGCTACCCCAAGTTAATATTTTTTTTATATGATACAGTAATATAAGCATGTTCTACATGAAACACTGACTTGGCTTGCGTAACATAACACACCATGTTTCGACAAAACAATAAATTATTATTAAAATTATTTAAACGAGATAGTTATAACATAGTTGTTAAAATTAGTAACATAAATAGTAATAAATAATTTTTAGATATTATTTACAATGGTTTTATATAAATAAAAATATAATAGTGAAATAAAACATTTAATATTTTTTAAAGTCTTAATCAGTTTGAAAAAACTATTTTCCCAAATGAACTGCTTTTTATGTCTTTCTATGAATAGTAATAAAATTAATTTTAGAAAATTTTAGAAATTTAATTTGATAAAATAAAATTAATTTTTGAATTTATAATTTAAAAATTATCTTAGGGTGGACTTTGGGGTTTTTTCTGAAAAAACTACCTTTCTTGATGAACAGTGAAAATATTGAATTTTAATTCAGAACTTCTCTTTCATATAATTTATTTATATTGTAAAATTATACTTTAGTTTTTCATTAAAGACTAATTACATAAATTTTTCATAAATTAATCAAATTTATGTAATTGAAACTAATTTCACATTGAAATTTTATACAAAAATATTTCAAACATTCAAACATATTTGCTTAAAAATCCACTTTTTGACACGTATGTGGGATTGATTTTAAATTAACATCTTCCACTAATGTATTTAAACTTTGTAAAAATGGATTCCAAATTTGGAGTCATCATAATTTATAATTTCTAGTAAGTTTAATTAGTTGTTGACCAAAAATATTAGTGAAATTAATTAAAATTAATTACAACGGTTACAGAAAAAACTAGTTTACTTAATGGTTATCCTTTAATATTAAGGGAAACAATGGCCTACAAACTTATCCAAAATCCATTAGCTACCCATAGTTTTATGATATCCCCTATTGGTTCAAATTTTATGAATTATTAGGACACTATTTCATGAAAGTTACCTATATAATAAGTTAAGTAAGGAAAAAAGACAAAAAAGGAACCTTCCTTACCTTTAACAATTATAAAGCCTTAAGATGTGGACCAAAAAACATTAGTTTAGTTGTACAAATTATTTTGAAATTTAAAAGTGTTTTTGTAATCATATAAATTTATAGTTAATTTTCAGAGATGAATTATTTATATTAACTGCTTAAGGAATTCCAAATGTGGTAATTATTTAGTTAATAATTAATTAAAATAAATGATAATAAAATTACTAAAAGTGAATTAATTTGATTAAATTGTTGTATTTAATTTTTTATAGATGAATGTATCATGTTACAACGATTTTAACTTAATAGATTCAAATTTAATTTTTTCCTTCATATTTTTAAATTTAAATAAAGTAAATAATGTCAAAATGAACATTAATATTATTTTATAATAAATGATAATTTATTAAAAGATTTAAAATTTACTAAAAACCCTATATTATGAAAAATTATTATTTATATGTTAATAAAAATAAAATATTTCATATTCATGGAACAATTGATCTTTTATAATGAACATATTGACCTTTCAATAGAAAAAATATTGTTAGCACAGTTTAGGTCAAAGCGGTGTTTTTGCGCATTACATGCGGTTGTTTTTAAATTAACTTCCAAACCAAATTGGGTTTAATTTTTTTTAAATTGTATATAATATTTATAATTAATTATATATATATTTTATAATAAATATCACTTTAATTTAGTACTAATGTTAAAATTACTTAGGTTATAAAACTAGTTACCTTAATAAAAACTAAAATGATAAAAGTGGGGAACCATAGAAATTAAAGAACAAAATTATAAAAATGTGCTTACTTTTGTTTGGTGGAGGTTTTTATCTACCATAATTCTAATTTAATACATTATGCTTCCATTTTTAATAATATGAGGTAAGGTAGACCTCCCAATAGTCTTTACCTTTTGGTAATTATAGGAATACCACCCCTCAACCTCTATAAAAAGGCATTCACTCTTCTCCTTCATCACACATTTCAAGTTACCTTTTATGGTTGAAAACCTGTCCAAATATGATCCCAAATTCCCTATATTCATTCTATAAGACTTAATTTTGGAATAATTGCAACCAATGAATCCCTTTGGTGCAAAAAAAATGAGTTATCCAAAGAAGACGTAACATCCTTCAACAAGTAGTTTTGTTTGATTTTCTTTCTCCACCATCTCAATTATTCTTATTCAATGATTATATAAAAATCTTATTATCCTGAATATAATTATATTTTTTTATTATAATTGTTCAACCTAAACCTACATACACATCCATCAAATGGGTAATAAACTTTCCATTCATGTGTACAGCAGACTACCGCCTCGTGAAACGGTCTAGTTCGTTTTTCCTTTACTAGCTCTCATAGTTGGTAATTATAATGTACATAATATTTTAATATTATATTAATTATATTTATGATTTATTTATTACTTTTTAATTATTATATAAAATATACCTTCAATCTTTCCTTTTTGCGGGAATACGATAACTTTTGTTTTGGACATGTGGATTATCGCCTCCTCAAAGCAATGTGAGTCATTCACACTTTACATGGAATGTAATAAGAATGGGTTTACTAAAAAATATATGATATATATGATATAATAATTATAATATAATGATAATATACATATATATATATATATATGTCATTTACCTTCTTTCTTTCAATATGACAACAAAATGGAATCATCGTTCATGGATACGTACGAACTACCGTCTTCATGAACTGTGTATTTCATTTCATATTTACATCTCTTATGGATTATGATAAATATTTATATACAGAATATATGTGAAATTTATATCATGTTTTATATTCTTGAAATAATTGAATAATTATCTAAAAAATATGACCAAGAATAATAAGTCAAAACATATACGAAAAAGTGGATATTACCCAAAATGTAACATTGGAAAGGAATTATTAATAAATGGGTAATATAAATTCATAATAAAATCATATATGGTATTAGATATAATAATATGTTTATTTGGTATATTTATAATAAATCTATATTTATTATATATAATGTTTGAACAAGTACAATGTGAGTCAATACATAAGATAAGGGGGTTTTCATCTCACATTTATTTCTGTGAGATATATACTATATTCACCACATATTATTGGTGTGTGGGGTATATACTGCCCTATAAAATGTTATATAATGAGTTTAATTTATTTTGTGACATTCAGGGTTTCAATTTTTTTAATACATGTGGATCATGATTCAAAAGATACTCCAATAGTAAAGGGATTTCTAGTCTCACTTTTATTTCTACGATACTAATGCCTTATTCCACACTTGTTTTTTTTTGTGTAGTTTATATAATTATTATGAATGTATTATATAGTTATTATAATTAAATTTATAGGTATTTACATATACATTTTATGATCTCTCTTTCATGGTTTTTATGGTACAATTGTTACCAAATCAGTAAAGTAATTTTGTCTCAATTTAACTTCTTTGAGACACATTTTATGTTATACACCCATATTATTCTACGTGGTGTATATACTACACATTGAAATGTTATACCATGATTATATTTATTTAGTTATAATTTAATCTTCATTTACTTTTATTATTTAGTGGGGATTATGATTCAATGTTACCAAAGTGGTAACAGTTTATTGTTATAATCTCATCATTTATCAGGATTGTTTGTGATTATTCTTCCATTGAGGAAATATTATGATCCATATCTAAATAAGTATTATGAATTTTCATATAATAAGGTTACTAATGATATCTTAATATAATGGTTCCGTTTTTACACTCTTTGTTACTTAAGATAATGAATAATTGTTTTAATAAAATCCAACTTTATTTCTCTCTTGGTCGGAAAATTATTGTATTCACAAACCATGTTTTATAAAAATGTACTAAATAATGTTTTAAAATTATATATTAATCCCATTTTAAATGAAAAGTGTTTTAAATAATTATTTATGTTTTAAAGTGTTTAAAATGGGTTTAAATGCTTCCTTTCTATGTTTTCAAGGTTGTTTTCAAAGAAAAAGGTTTTCTGAATGTTTTATATTATAAAAAGAATTTTTCAAATTGGAAAGGATATTTTTCCCAATAAATGTTTTAAAAATATTTATAAATATTATTTAATAAGTATTAAATGTGGTTTCAAATGAAAAGGATTTTGAAAATTTTATATGATTTACCAAGAAAGAATATTTTTCCTAAGAACTGTTCTGAGGGATCTTTCAAAATCCTTCTCCATCTAAGTTGACATTATTTGATATAGTTATAATTTACTAGGGAAATGATCCAAGGATACCATTCATAATCTTTATATTAATGGTTTATGTTTTGATGTCCTGATGTTTATGGAACCCTTTTTTTCTATGAGTAAATCATGTTTCAAATACATTGACATGAAACCCGTTTCTCTTCCACGGGTTATACCCTAATAAATGCTTATGAAACCCTCTTATTTTCATGAGTTATCCTAGGATGAAATAACTATGAAGAATATATCTTTTCCATAGGGTATGATATGATGAATTTTTTATGATACCCATTTCCTTTAATGGGTTATGATATGATGTTTATGAAACCCATCTCTTTTTATGGGTCATGATATGATGAATGTTTTATTATATTGTGACACATTAATGAATGATTTAATTTTGATATGGGTGGGAAATATATATTACAACAATGAATTGGGTAATGATAAATGTTTTATGACCTCAAATGGTACATGGTAGGGTATCCAAATCCCTAAATAAGAGGGTATACAGAAGGGAATACAAATCCCAAAACAAGAGGGTATACAGGAGGACATCCCAAGCCCAAAACAAGAGGGCATACATAAGGGCATCCCAATATAGAAACTAAAAAGTACATTGGAGGGAATACCAAGCCTAAAGTAAGAGGATTCATGAGAGGGAATCCCATGGTCAAAACAAGAGGGTTCATGGGAGGTGATCCCAATCCCAAATAAGAGGGTACACGGGAGTGAATTACAAGCACGAAACAAGAGGGTACACAAGAGGGAATCCCAACCCTGAAAGAAGAGGTAAAATGTGAGGGAATCATAAGACCAAAACAAGAGGGTACATGGGAGGTAATCCCAAACCCAAAATAAGAGGCTACACATGAATGTATTATTTCTTTAGGACTCATGTCTTATAAACTTATAATCTTTATTCCATGATTCATGTTTATAATATTCGATATGTAGGGTATTATATTATAAGGATATGATCATTTTATCATAAATTTATGCACTTTTTTTATTAGATATATCACTTTTTACCTATACTTATCATCTAAGCTCACCCATTTCTTATGTTTCCACTCCTTAGGTTATGAATAAATGTTTTAAGTAGGAGTACTAAAGTGAATGTTATTTAAGGGTGATGTTGAAGATCTTCCACCAATATAGAATATTATGTTCCCATGATTCCAAATACACTAAACTATTATGGTCCTCGAGCATGTATTTTTTAATGTGCTTAATATTTTTCTAAAATGATGTAATATCCATGTATGTTAAGCCTGAGTCTCTATAATCATGTTGAATTTTTATTAATTTTTTATTCTAGACTTTGGGGGGGCCTCTTGTATCACTATATATCAATATATTTTGGGTTTTCCCACTAAATATAAGGGTTATTATTAATTTTAAGTGGAGTCAAGCATGATCCTATGAGTTTTATATCATGGTAATAGTCTTTAAATGAATTTTTGAGGCCCTTACTTCTTGTCAAAAACCTTTTACATATGGTGAGGAATTCAAAATTTCTTTCTATATCCCACACATAGGTTAAATTTCAGATATCTATTTCAAAGAATTACATAAATGTATTAATTCATGTGTTTGATTAGGATGGTGTTTATTATAGGTGTATATAGGACTTCAAGACTTCACAGGTAAATTTAGAGAATTTATAGAGAGAATTGACTTGGTTGAAACCCTAGTTTTGAGGGGATGTCTAATATTCAAGACTAGAAACCTTAGGTAAGAGTGAGGTGTTGGTCCAAGAATCCAAATATGGGATGGATGAGACTTGGTTTGAGTTTTAGTGATATTCCATGATCCAGTGATATTGTTCATACATCATGATAGTTTAATTCTTAGGGAATGGTATACAATCCCATGGTCTATATTGTTTGACACATTATCTCATTAGGATCTATTTTAAATTGATGAAACTAATAATCTATTCAATTTTTTCTTAAATAAATTATAAATGGTGGTTGGATTAATATGGAAATGAGTGAATTTTTACTTGTTTATTGATTATGGTTATTCATCTTCCATGAGGAAATGGTTTTGAGGTATTTTATTTTTTAGGTAAATCTACATTATGAAAGAAGTATCATAAAGGGGAATGGGACATGAGTAAAATGATTTTGGTTTTTTGGGGTTTGAGAAAAACTAAGGAAAATGGTTTTGTAAATGAATTTCAATTGGATCTTGAAAATATTATATTTTTTAAGAAGAATAAAAACTAGTAGAGAGATTTTAGGTTTTTGTAGTTTTTTAGAAAATACATTCGATTTGGAGGATTATTTTAAAGATATCATAAGATTTGGAATGTTTAAAATGATTTGATATGGTATTTTAAATAATAAATTGGTACTTGTGTAGTCTAGGTTTCTTGGTATAAAGTTTTTGTAATGGGAGTGACTTGTATGTTTCAGGGGTGTTATATACTTTCTTTGAGATATCCAATTGATTAAGTTTCATGTATGGATGTTCATTATAAATATTGATCATTTGGATGTAAAATTTATGAGTTTCACAGTTTGTATCACTTGATATAAATTTTATATCAATTATTCCTAAGGGGGGAGCACCACTAGTTAGAATCGACTATTGGAGGTGGGTTCTCATAGTAGGATGAATCATAAGCTATAGTTGTATCTACTATTTTATATTGGATTTATTTTAATGGATGAGTGCATTTTTGCACCATATTGGAATTTAGAATTGTGTATGTGCAGGTTTCTATGATGATCAAATTTAGGTTATAATATCATCAATGAAAAACTCTGAGTAAAATGATTCTAGTGAGATGATGAATGTCATGGAATATTTAGTATGAAGACATAGTGTTCAGATAATGAGGCCTTGGCGAGTAGTGTGTTGGGGTTTTCATTTTCACACAAGACACACGTTTATCATTCAAATGGAAAATGTGATGATTTTTTATGAATAAATGATGAGGGTAGGTTTAGATGTTTAATTATGTATTGACTATTACTTTTTGAAGCTAAGAAGAATTATGGTGGGAAATGTTTTAGGACTCTTAGATTTTAGTGTCATCTAATTAGAATATGGGCCAGATCTTTATTAATTTAGTGTATGTGTGAATTTGAATTTTTTGATCCATATTGAGGAAGGGGTCTTTTGGCCATGTATAGAACTATTTAAGGGATGTTTAGGAGGTGTTAGTTCATTGGAAAACACTTTAATTTAGATATTGGATGTTGGTAGAGTAAAAAGAGTGATGGGTGGTAGATTATGGACACCAAGTACCCAATTGGAATCCATCTGGTATCGTATGGAGATCTAGGGTTAGGGTACCTTTTATGGTCCACTAGGTGCCAAGTTCCCTACCTTAGGTTCCCGCTGTAGTCACTAGGTACTCAGTGAGGATAGACCGGCTACCCTGTGGAGGGGGTGCCTATTTTTTGTTGGGAAACCCATTATTCAATTTAAATTAACCTTTTATATTATATATGTAAGGGGATTGGTGATGAAAATTTTAATCCAATTGGACCCCCTCTTCTCCCCCTATTTCCCCTCCCTTGTCCTCCCTTGGTTTCCCCATGATCAGAGGTTATGTTTGGGCCATTTATCTCAATGAATTAAAGTGAGATGACATGTTTATATCATGGGGTGTTACAAAAACAATTATTTCCAATGTAAAAAATGTAGTTAGTGGTTAATCCTGGTTTTATTTAGAGATAGGTGCACAAAAATCAATATGTCACCTTAAAATTTGATAAATAAGTAGAGATTATTTTTTGAAATTATTTTATTTTAAAAAGAAAGAAAGTAATTGAAAGAAAGTTTGAATAGAAATTGATAAATTTAGTTATGGTTTCTAGGGAGGATCACTAATTTGGATTTCATTATGGTCTTAAAAACCATTACCCATCAATTCCTATTGAATGATAAATGATATAATTCTCAATTGAGTTGTCAATCACCCTTGGTGGAATGAAGAAATAGAAACCACTCATGTGTGCATGAGAATTAATAGACCATTATAAAATAACTATGGTAAGTCCATATTAGGAATTTTTATCCTTATAAATCTAGAAACAATTCACTTATTCCACACATGTGAAAACAATCGGTAGACACTCACCACCTAACCCAATATACTCGATCGAGACAAACTGCACTAGGTTGAGGGAGTTCAAAGTTCTTCAACCATAGCATAAACAATGATGCACCAAAACCAAAAAAAAATTACATTAAGATAATTTAGAACCATTTAAAATATAAATAATTCAATTGAAAATGGCATAGGGTTTAAATTAAAATGAAATACTATAACATTAAAAAATGAAAACTCCCTCTTCCTTTATTACTCGAAAGATTTACCCTCCATTTGAAGGGTAATAGAGTTGAATGGGGAAGAAGAAAGAATTATTAAAATAATAAAACAGAAAATATAAAATAAAAAGATCATAAAGATTCCAATACTTCATAACATCCTCTCTTTACCAATCTTTAACACCCTTTAATGGAATTAGACACACATATATACAGGGTTGAGGGGTGGAAAAATTTCCCTCTATATTATTTCCATTGAAACATTGAGTTTAATTAGAATAATAAAAGGATTAATATCAAAAAAAAATCTTCTTAAAGGTTATTTCTATATCTCTTTTACATTATCCAAAAAAATCAGATTATTTGGACAAGTGTAAAAATAATTATTTCTGAATTACTGAGTAAAATAATTTGTCCAAGGAGACTCCCCAACTACCTTCACTTTGGAGCATTAAATGGATGCCTTAATGACCAAAATTCTCCATGAAATTTAATTTATTGATGATTTTTGGAGTTATATTTATAATACATCTTTAATTGTTTCATTTCTATTTCTCTAGGCGGAGATATGCCTCATTTAATGAGGTGGGGTCTATTCTATTGGCTAGAAACATTTTTCTACTTGATTATTTTTTCAAGGCCATTGTATTTATAATTGGATCTAGATCCATAAGAAATGTTTTAAGACCACAAAAAATTAATCCTAAAAATAGAATCACTTAAATTGGATCAATATTTTAAAATTTATTCTCATTATACAGAAGCTCTAGAAAACTATTAAATTTTCAGAATTAACCAATATTAAAAATTAGTCCCATAATTCATAAAAAAATACTAAAATGATGAAAATAATATTAAATTGATTAATTTTAAGGTATTAAAACATTTAAAATCATATAAATAATTATGAAAATATTATATCTATCAAGAGATGGTCTTCTATTCTTTTCATCTATCATCTTTGTATTCTTGTTTGATTTTAGTGCATCCCTGTTAAGACTTGGATATGATATTATATAGGATAATAGTATACTATCATTATAACTTAAGGGATTTGGTTTATGGACCATAATGTAGTTTTAAAAATCTTTGATTTTGTATACTAATCATCATCTATCTTCAGGTATATTTCCTTATATATTTAGTAAGGGATTTTAGATAAAATGGATGAAATTGGCCTTAAATTTAGGTTGAATATTTGGGGGTTTTGTGTAGATTAGGATCCAGTTCATGTCAAAAGATAACTTCACCATGTTTCTCATGGTTTCAACATCATTAAATAACCTAATTAGTTTTATATTGATTATTTCATTATTTTTTATCTATTAGAAATGCTTCATAGATTAAATTACATGTTTTTATGATAATATATACATTCATTAGAGTTTATAGAGATTGGTGCGAGATTAACTTATATTATAGAACATGTGGTTGAGATTGATGGCCTTTACATTACCATGTGTCATAGTTTTTTTTATTTTATGTTTATGTGATCATTATTTCCATTGTGGGTATATGGTACGATTTCATGTGATCTCGTCCCATAAATTGTGATAGACTCATGTAATCCAAATAGTCAACAAGAACCATATATCTTATTAAATTGTTCATTGATGGTACCTTTTTTAAATAAGTGATGATGTCCATATTTATGGATTTTTTAGTGGAATGATTTATTTTAACTTAGTTTTTCAAAGTAAGTTTTTTTTTCACTAAAATAATGTTTCTAAAGGAAATGGGTTTTGAATGGGATTTCAAGTGGAGGTGGTGATTTGATTAAAAGTTTTTGATATGTGATTTATAAATAAAGAGTGATTTTAAAGGGATTTTTTCCAAGAGGTATAGTTCATGAAAATTTGGCATGAGTTTCATTTTTAATTAATTTTGGATGTAATTTGAGATAGTTTTTTAAAGTAAATAAAAAGGGGGTTTTACTTTGTTTTTAATGAAAATCTAGGAGGGCTTGTTTTGAGACTTATTTTAGTCAATTTGACATCATGGTATGATTCCATGTTTTCTTAAAGCTTATATGACTGTGTGAGATTATTTATTATGATTTTATTTATGTTATACTATGTTGTATAATAAAATAGAAACTATAAGAGAAACCATCCCTTGGGTGAAAGTTTGGTTAGACTAGATTGAAACTTTGGGATTATATGAGTGATGGGTGAATTTTTCACTATTTTCCTTTGGAGAAATTCAGGGAATATATGTGATAATGGGTTGTCCTCCTTATTTTAAAATATTTAGGACTCATGTTTTGGTCTTAGAGATTGAAGTGGGTGTTAGTCCCAATATTCTTCTATTGATGGATTGTCCTAGATTATTTTGTAGCGATACATGTGTTATGAAAGTCCTTGGTATAAATTTTTAGATGGGTGGAAGTAAGTTGAGATACCTCCTCTATGTGGTTAAGAGGAGGGAAATGAGTTTTCCTCATAAATAACATTGTATTATGCTATTTTTTAGATAAATTGATTTGTCATGTGTCTTAAGAGGTAGTGTGGATTGCATATGGAATCCATTTTTGGAGCATCAATACTCATGGTGGATGACTTCTAGGAAAACCTTTGGGATAGATGTTTAAATTGAAGAGATTTTGAACTTATGTCATCTAGTCCCATACATTTTTAATTTCCCTAGTTGGGATATAGAATGATCTAGATTTTATCTTCCTCAGAGACATTTAGACATTGGGAAATGTATGAAGAGGCCCTAGGAAAGATGGTGTTCAACACCTAGGAGATGATGGCAAGCTGTGTTAGATAGAGTTGACCTGTATCTTCCCAAGGACCCACCTAAGGTAAAACCATGGCCATGCCTCACACTTGTTAATTGTTGATGATGATGGTTCTAGATATAGGATTCAAGTGATCAAGGTGAAGTTGAAAAGGTTTACCATCATTCAATGCGAGACAATAGTTATGAAGACATATTCCACATGAGATCAAGACAGTGGTACTCAATGGGTAGTTTGGTAGTAGTTATTGTGAGTTCAAATGAGATGAGTTATTATAGGGTGTGAGATATGGGTTATTCTATTTCCAATGGTTGGTATCTATTAAATATTTTTGTTGTTGTTTGTTATTGTATTTTTAGAAGTTATTTTATGTTTATTCCCTCTTTGATTTCCTGTTATTTCATTCATTTTTCATGATACTTTGGGGTTCAGTTACAGCTTGGGGTGACATTACTAATGGGCCATGTAAAAATTTAATTGATGATTATTAGGGTTTTAGAGACACCCTACGGTGACTATATCTATTGATATGATAATGGTGAATTATACCTCATTGGGTCATGATGGTATGTGTGTCATCAATAATAATAAGGTGGGATTTGTGCGGATTTCAGTAGTATCTTGTTTCAATAATATAAAAACGGGCAAGGGAAGTGCTACCATTTTATCAGTGCTAAAAAAAGAGAAGATAAAGGGGGCCTTTATCAGTGCTCAAAAAAAGCGCCGATAAAGGGGTCCTTTTAATAGTGCTAAAAAAAGCACAGTTAAAGGCCCCCCTTTATTGGAGTTTTTTTCTAGCGCTGATAAAGGCCCCCCTTTATCAGCGCTTTTTTTAGAGATGATAAAGGTTACCCCTTTTTCAGCACATTTTCCTACCAGTGATAAATTCTATTTTTCAAAAAAAATCATGAAAAATAAAATATTGTTATATACTTATATTTATATTGATATAAATAGAATATATATTTCTTAAATATGTTTTATATAAGTATAAATAGACTATTACATTTAATATATAAGAAAATTAGTGAAAGTGGATTTAAAATATTTGAAAAAATATTATTAAGTAATAATTTTCTTATTATTATTGATTAAAAATCATTTAATAACAATTTGAAGACACAAAAAATCAAAAAAATTAATAAAATATCTAAAATAAGTTGAAAATGCAACTCAAAATTCAAACGACCATAAATTTTGATCCGGGTGTCCGTTTGAGCTCTACAACATATCAAATCAAAGCCTGAAATGTTCTCTATGCACTAGTGACTGAATAAAAGCTTCTGTCATATTTTTCGAGGCCAAAAAATCCCATAAGTACTCCAAAACTGAGTTTTTAGTCAGGATACCCTGATTTGTTAACATTCAAACAAGTATAACTTCTGGTCCGGATTTCTGTTAGGCCTGTACCACATATCATATCTAATATTGTTTCATTTTCTTTAATTTTACTGGTTGAGGAGTTGAAACGGGCTTCTGGATTATAAGTTATTGTCGTTTTAACATTCTATGGCTTTTCAAATACACACATATCTGTATTTATTCATAAATATATATGTGTCTGTGTGTGTGTGTTGTACATATGTATGTATGTATATATATATTTATTTATTTATATACACACATAAAAAACATATTTAATAAATTCATTTAAAACTAATCTTATAAGTATATATTAATATACAAAATAAATATACGGATAAAAAATTATAACTAAATATATATATAAATAAATATTAATATATATTTATATATGAATGAATATATAAATATACTAATATATGAATTAATATATTTATATTAATATGAATCTATATCAATATACGAATAAATATAACTATATATATCATTAAATAGAGAAAAAAATGAAATGGATTAGTGGTAAAGGTGAAGCCGTGAAAGGGGGGATGTCACGGGTTCGAGTTGAGGTGGAAGCAAAGGGGTGAGCGCGTGTGGGGATGCACGAGAAGGGCAGCGCGTGGGATATCACCTAGCACTGATGGGGGGGGTCAAGCACTGTTAAAATCTCTCCCCACATTATATAATTCTTTTTTTTTGACTTTTATCAGCGCTAAAAAAGCACTCATAAAGTAGTCTTTTATCAGCTCCTTTTTTAACGCTTATAAAAGGGGCCTTTATCAGTGCTTTTCAGAGTACTGATAAAAGTGACCCCCCCCCCCCATATCATCACTCAGCTTTACAGTACTTTTTTAGCACTATTAAAGCCCGTTATGAGCACTGATAAGCCAATAAGCCTGTACCTATGTGGTTAGGGCTCTTGCGTGGCATCCAAGAGACCCGGGTTCAAAATTGGGTGGAAGTGAATTTCCGGGTACTGTAGCAGTCCCTATGTGGTACTGTAGCAGTTGGAACTATACACCAGATTTGGGCCTTTGGGCCTACGGGTCTCCAGGGCCTTCAGTTCATCAAAGGACTTCAGGCCACAGGGCCTTTGGGTCACGTAAACCATGGAGTTGCCCAGTTCACACAGAATAGGCCCCAGAAGAGGATTGGAGAAACATGAGTAGCAGCCACCAGATGAAGAGCTAACCAGATTGGTGGAATGAGAGGGTATGGCAGCTGCCATCAGGACCAGGCACCATGCAGCTTTGTACGGGGCAATGCTAGCCAATCATCAATGCAAGGTGAGGAGCTAGGTGATCAATGATGCAGAAAGCTGTGGAGGGGCAGTTCAAGTGGGCTAGACCCATAGGTCTTGTATTGGGCATGGTATGCCTCTTGGCCTTAGGGTCATGTATTGTGGGTTTGTCGAGCCTAGTGCGTTGGGCCTATGGGTCATTTACGGGTTCCCCTTTGACCCTTAAAAGGGGTATTATCCATAAAAAATAAGGCCTTCAGGCCATTCAGGTGAGCACTAATAAAGCCTGTTTTTGTAGTAGTCTCTGATTATTTGGGGTGAATGTGTCATCAGGACATGTGAGAACTAATATAGTTTTCATATGAATCTTATATTATTTTATTGTGTGGGTGAGTTACACTAATAAATAATTTTCCCTATCGTAAGAATTACATGCACAACCAGTTGATCATTAGCTCATTAAGTGTATTGAGGAAAGCTTGGGAACCCTACAAGGTCATTGGACTCACCCCTGCCCATGTAATTGACATTGATTTCAATGTATATGGGTAGTATATATATTTTATTTTAGGTATAGGTATTGTATTGAGTATGGAAACTTGGTTCTAATTTAATATATTATTAGTGGATAAGGATATAGAAAGAGATTACTAATGAGTTGTGATAGAGGTCATTGTACTTGATGTTATTTATACTACATATATACTGGACTAAGGGTACATTCATTGTATTATTTACCCAATTATTTTTATATGTGATTCTTATAATAAAACCCTATTATATTTGATGCATCATTTATACGTTTTATTACCGTTATATTTTGGATAACAGTTAGATCACAAAGACAAAGGGGGAGATCGGTAAATGGATCTTTTGGAAAATTTTAGATGCAGATTAAAACTCAATACTAATGAATCCTAGGTAAGTTGATACATTCATAGGGCATGATCACCTGAGACTCAAGGAGTTCAGTGTTCTTGGATTTTATTTTCTTCTTCGAGGCTAATGATGCACTCATTGAAGAGGTTATGTCATTGATTTTTAGGATCACCATATATAGTTAAAAGGATATACGGTTGGATTACATTGAGATGGATTTGGATTTATTCATCAATTTCCATACATTCATGTTGTTATCCTACTATTTTGTAGCTTAAATAGTGATAAATTATAAGAGGATTATTTCACGTAAATTTATGATACAAAACATTTGGAGGGAATGAAATATATAGGTCAAAAACTTGATTCATTATGGAATGATTTTGATATCTTGATGATTTTTTCGTACCTTTTTTCCCTTAAATTTGTAAAGACATGGGGTGCAGTGACACAAACCATCTTCACCACTTTATACTACCATGTTTGTACTTTGTGGTGGTTTCTTTCTACCTTATATTATAACAAAAAATATATAATTTATGAGTAAATTATCAATCATATTAAAAAGGAAAAAACAGAGTAGTTCATAAGGAAATTGAATAATGATAATTTCATTACAAACAAATGGGTATTGAAAAAAAAATATTATGAGATTGATAAAGTGATTTGAAATAAGGATAGATTTTTTTATGCATTATGATTAGAAAAAAGGTTTAAATAAATACAAGAGAGGATAATCATGTGGTAGTAGAGAGGATTATAAGGTATATAAAAGGTACACTTGACCATGGTTTGATGTAAATAATATGAGAGAAGAATTATTCAGTGTCTTATTTTTATGTTTATTGGTTCAAAAACATTTTGGCTATAAAATCTACAAGTGGAAGAGAATTATTTATCAGGATAAATGAATTATATTTATTAGTAAGAAATAAGAGATTACTTCACTTAGCACATTATAAGAGGAATAGATTTTAGAAAACCATGCTTGTACCAAACTAATTTGGTTGAAGTAAGGGACAAAATATCATGAGGATAAATTAAATATACCTATAATGATAATTTGTGATAAATAAATAATGATTAATCTTAAAAATAATTTGATAGAACATTCACACATTAATAAAATTGAAATCTAGTATGACATTATCAATTAAAAGGTATAGAAAGATGTTTTCAAAGTTGAAAACATTGTAATGAATGAAAAGGTGAAATATATTTTCATAAAACCATTTTTTATACCTATATTTGAGAAGTATTAGTTGGATCTTGATGTTCAACCACCTCTATAAACGTAAAGATTCTTATAAAATTCCTCTCCCTATATGTTTTTATTTATTAATTTTTTTCTTATCTTAAGGGGATTTTAAGAAACTTTCCCATTGTGTTTATTGTAAAAGGGAGAGAAAAGTGTGAAAAATGAAATTTTATGTTCTTTAAAAAGGGGTAATATCCTTTACAAGGAATAATTTATCTTATTGAGGGGATTATTTTGTTATAGTAGGCATGGATAAAGGGGATATATGATCCATGGAGATTATAATGATAAATTTCATGATAAATATTAAAAGTAGTGTTTTTAACAAGTTTTATGAAGACCAATGGTATGAAGTGATAATATTATCTATTATTATATAAATCATGTTTTCTACATAAAACATGAATCAAGTAAACTTAGACTGAAATATTTGATTTTAGATTATTTCTTATCATTTTTTTAGATTATAATAATTATCAATAACATTTTTAGAAACATGAAAAACATGAAAATTAAAAACATAACCAAATTGAGGGAATATTGGAAGACTTTTTGAGCTATGATTGTTGAATGTTGGAATGCATTGATGTTTTATTACATTTATTTTCAATCAAATTCAATTTGTAAAATAGATATATAATAAAGATTTAAATATCTTTTTTGATAATTTTATGAATTTTGATGTATATTTGTTTAATAATAATAAACCATGTCATGTTACTAAGAAATAATAAAGCAATGGTTTTAGAAGGATAATGTCAGAATATTGTGGAAGCTACTAGTTAAAATTGATATAAAATCATTTTCCTGGTTTACTGTACGACGTCATGGTTGGAAGACCTATGTTCATGGTTTTAGTAATTTCCCAGTGGATATTTTATAATGTTTCTAAACACCATGTAAGGAAGAAAATAAATTTTTTTTGGTTATGATCATGGTAAAGTTTTTATTTTTCATGAACCCTATTTAAAATGAGGTTTGGAGGCATTATGTTCATGTTTTATGAAGATTGATTCTAAGTTTATTAAAATAGAGCAATGGGGGGAGACCATGTTTTAAATACATATTTTGGTTGACAAAAAATATAGGGTTTATATTATGGTGGATAAAGACACACCATGGTTAGTGAAATATTATATCATGGTTATAGTTATATATGATATCTAAGAGAAAGTAAATGGGAAAATTTCATACAGAATAAATATCTCCTAGATTAATGAGTCCAATAATCCATAGAAAAGTGTTAAATATTTACCTTTGTTTGGAAGATTTCCTATAGAGGGGTCCCCACATATATCTATTTTTAGTGCTTTGGTATCACACTTTTCTCTAAATGTGTTCGTTGTAACCAACATAGGGATGATGCAGATCATATTTTCTTATGTTATTTTACTACCTCATCTCTTTTTAATTCTCTCATTGATCTTTTTAATATCCAATGATCTATTACAAACTCCATTTTTGGTTTTCTTTTCAATTTCACCAGATTGCATATATTTTATAAAATTTAAAAGAAAATATAGGTGGTTTTGGAAAAAACTATACAAATCATTTTGAGAAATAAAAATTCCTTTGTACATTTCCATTCAAAATTTAATATTTATGATTCTTTATTAGGTCTAATAACTTATATCAGTGATTACAAATCTATTTAAATGGGTTACTATTATAACTCAATACATGATTTCATTTTTTAAAGGTTCTACAACATCACTGGTAACATTAGTCCTACTTCAGGTGTATTTGATGTTTTTTGGTAGCCTCCGTTCCCAGGTATAATTAGAGCCAACATGGATGGTGCATCTAAGGGTAATTCTGGACCATTAATATGTGGTTTTATCTTTATATATCATAATTTAAATTTCCTTGGTTTCATTTATAATTATTTTTGTATTTCTTTCTCCCTTGAATATGATATTATTAGGGTTATCAATGTGATTAATATTTCTAGACAAAGTGGGTGGTCAAATCTATTCTTGGGGAGTGACTCCATAAACATAGTGCATGAAATAAAAAAAATATATTTCATGTGGATTTTTATTATGAAATAGATGTATTTCCTAGAGCTCATTTAATATATTGATTACTTTACCACTCATGTATATCAAGAAGAAAATATGGTTTTGAATGGATCGTTAAATAAAGGTGTAAGAAATAATGACCTCAATGGTTGGATAATATACCTTATAACCTGTTATATTTCTCTAAAATATACTATTTTAAAATTCTCCATTTCAAACTCTTATAATATTTTATTTTTCAATAAATGATACTTTTCTATGATAAAGATCACACCTTTTAAAAAAATGGAATTCAGTTCATCCTCTTTAGAAATCCATAATGTTCTACAGTTCTTTGTATGATACTCTCAAAATGTAATCCTTTCCATGAAAAGAGCCTTTGAAATTCCATACTTCTAGACTCCCCACCATTATTAGACCAGAATAATTCTACCTCATATATACTCTCATTCTACACTATAGCTCTCCATAAAACTATGATTCAGAACATCTCAAACTTTTCTTGATAAATAAAACCTAAACATTATGTATTGCATCATCAATGAAAATTATATCATAGAATTATCCTCCATGAGAATGAACCATTGTTGGTCACCATACATTTCTATACACCAACTATAATTTCTATTTCTATTATTCCTTTACTTCAGTTTCTAAATACACCTTCCGCCCCTTCCCTAAAACAAACTCTATACATGTTTGTTACTCCATGCTTCTTGCCTTCAATATCCCTTTAGCATCTATGAATTCCATCCCTTTCTCACTAAGGGGACCAAGAAAATCATACAATAACTTGTATGAATTTACTTGTTCAAAATTCATTTTAACTTTAAATACTCCCATCACATACAATGTAATGACCCAAGCTTGATGTACATAAACATTACATTACTTTTTTAGAATAATTAATACATGATATAAATAGATTCCCAAAGAACGTATTAGTTTATTACCTTTGGTAACTTGGAACATAATCTTCTAAATTGGTGAAATATCTTCGAAAAATCCTATAAAGATCTTCCCCTTTTGTTTTCCTACCTAAAACCATTCTTTATATCTTTGGGAAAATAAAATATATTAAAGGGTGATATCAAATTATCAGTAAGGGTAAACATGGAGAACATAAAACAAACCATAAACATAGGAATGTAAAAAATGAACATAAAGATTAAATATCAA
The DNA here is from genome assembly GCA_963277665.1 of Viscum album. Taxonomy (NCBI): domain Eukaryota; kingdom Viridiplantae; phylum Streptophyta; class Magnoliopsida; order Santalales; family Viscaceae; genus Viscum; species Viscum album. The sequence continues at coordinate 1,784,166,137 of OY728125.1, forward strand.
TATCATGAGTCATGAAATAAATATTGGTAGTATGTAAGGAATAAATCATAAAGGAAATTTAACTATTATAAGATAGAATTGGAATAAAACATGGAATTATGAACAAAAAATAATCACATAGTATGATTTATATAGTATCCAACACATTGCTACCAAGACCATCATAGTGGACAAAGTCCATTACTCAACCAAGTTTACTTGTCGTTGTAGACATGTATTACTGAACCATATTTACATTCCATTCCATCCCTATATTATTGAACCAGATTTACATTCCATTCTAGTTATGTCTATATCATGATATATAAATCTTTACCAAATGCATTGTAGGGAGATATAGTTCCCACCCATCTCATAGTGAAATCATTCTAATATATTCCTCGAAAACATAAATAATTCATCATATCATAACCAATGAAATAAAATGGGTTTCTTAAAAATCATTTCATCATAACATAATCCATATAAAAGATCATTCTATCATTAACATAGTAAAATCATATAAATAATAGGGATAGAAAAATAACCCCAATTAAAGAGTGTAATATTAGATGTAAAATAATTTTGGTAAAATACTTGAACTTAATTCATTAGGAAAATATTATTTCTTCTTCAAAAGCATTTTCATTTCTCAAAATGTTGCGCATTTTTAAAATAAATTTATTTATTTGAATATAAACTTGAAATCATATAGAGGAATCTTTGTGGAAACAAGGAATTATGTAGACGTAAAAATCCATTCACACTATATAAGTAAAAAAACACATTCTTCTCATACTCATTCCCTAAAAGTCAAAAAGTATCTCATATGGAAAACCAAAGAAAGATTCATTCCATAATATTTAATGAAAATTCAAGAATAGATTAAATTTACTTTAAAAATATTATAATAGTAGAAAAAATATAATATGTTTAGGAAACCTGGATGTGAATGATAAATATACACTAGTAAATACTTACGAATAAACAATCTTAGATAATAATGAGATTGAAAAATTATCCCTTACCTTGGGTCTGATATCTTTTGTATGTATCTAAACCTCCTATATAATAGTTAAAGTATGTTATTTAATTATACCATAACCATATTCATATTTTTGATATCATATGTGATCCTATGATATCATTTTGTTAATAGTGTTTGAATATCACCATTATTTCGGGAGTTAACTGCTTCATTTTCCCATTCTATTTTTTTCATGTAAGTCATGTTTTTTATTCTTAAGATGTATTCTATTCATGTATAGAAAAAATTAAGTTCATTATTATTATTTTTATATTTCATATAAATTTTATAATCATTCTTGAACTATTAAAGTGGATAATGAATCTCACCGAATCGTGGAGATGGTAGGTCGTATATACGCACGAGCAACAATATCATTTCCTTTGATGGTTAAATGGTATGGAATTTGATGGTATATTAATTATAAAAAATAATATTCATGTTATAATCATTATTTAAATCCATTATACCCATCATTATACTCATTCAAATAAAGTATTTTTGAATAATAGATTACACCATGACGTGTAGACAGTAAGCCGTACGTACGCACTCATGGTGATATTATTTTTTGTAGGATAGATAAAAAGAGGTGTAAGGTTGTCCCATAATTATAATAAAATATAAAAATGCATAAGATAATATATTTATTACATTAGTATGATTACAATAGAAGAAGTATAAGAAGAAAATAATTTTGGAGGAGGTGAAAAAGCAATTTCCTCTTTTTCGGGTATCTATTTTTGGTATGAACAGAAGGACTCCTTAAGATGGATTTATACCCAAAGGGTGGCATCTAGGATAAAGTGAGGGAAGTTGGGAGGAGATTTGGGTAGTTTTTGGTTGATCCAAAGGGCTTTGTTGGTGTGATTTAAAGATTAGTAGAGGTTCCCTTTTATAAGAGATGGGAAGGATAACTATGGAGAGTCATGAAATATTAACTTATTATAAATTGATTATTAGTTTATAATGATCCCAAACTCATTTATTTTGAATATAAGATAAGTATGGGTAAAAATACTCTCAAATAATAAAATTTAGAAATGTTTTGATTTTATTTTAAAGCATATCATTTTGATTTATCATTATTTAATCTATTTAATTTTATTAGTGGTAATTAAATTCTAAATATTAAATCACTACAAATATTTACTTATATGTTGTAAATTGTCAACAATTGGATACTTTATGAAATTTTTTGACCATATAATTTTCACTTTTTAATTTTTAAATAATTTTTTTGATTTTTAAATAATTTAATAATATGTTATTTTTATAAAATATCTATAGTGTTAAAAACTATATTGGAAATTGGTGCTCCATCAAAAGGCGGAAAATATGGATTTTTTTGAAAAAAAATACTTTTTTTTATCTGAAAAATTCAGTTAGTGTATATATAATGTTCAATATAATACATAATATTAATGTTTATTTTATATAAAATTCAAAATTTTGTTAATAAAATTAAAAATTTCTAGTTTAAATCCCATTCAAAAAAATAATATTTTAATAATATATCATTATTTTGTGAAACTCGATGTTGTGTAAAACACAAGCTATCGAGAAAGGTTGATCTTGAGTGTAATGAAAGAAAATTCAGTGTTGCATTTAGTGCAAGATTTCTTGGTGTTGTGTATAACACAATCTAAACATAGTTCATTTATACATTGAAAAAAATCTATACTCAGTGTTGCGTGAAATGAATTCTATCAAAAGAACTTGAAGTTGTGTGTAACACAAGCCAAGTATTGTGTTGTGTATATTGCAAGATAATACAATGTTGCATATAACACAAGATAATATTGGTGTGTCATACAACATACGACATAAAATAAATAAAAAAGAATCTATCTCATAAAAAATTGGGGTGTTACATTATACCCCCCTTAAAATGAATTTCGCCCTAGAAATTTGTTGGGGTTATAAAAGGTTTACTACCTAAAAGTTTCTTTCATAGGAACCCACATCATAAAAAGTAAAACTAAAAATCCATTTTAAAAAAGGAAAGTTAGAAACATAATGATTACCAAAAGTAACTCATCAGTGGGTTTCCACATAAGAGAATATAAGTGGGAAGTAAAAACATGGAAATAGAAGTGAAGTCTAACTATCATGTTATGATGGATAGTGATAGAGAACAAGGGTTAGATAAAGTTAACTACCAGAAATCCATAAATTTGTGATGATTTAAGGGACCACCTAATTTATCCGATAAGAAGGTACTTAGATAACATTATTGGTTTTCAATTTCCTTTCCCTAAAGTTGTATAATTTTTCATGATAATAAATACTTAATTGATTTTGGTAAAATCTCACCATTGTTTTTTCACGACCCGTCCTCGGGGCCCGTGCCGTGACTACCCCAAGCCCGCCTTCCATAGGCCAGGGGCTGGCGACTAGCACCAAAGGCGTAAATCCCGATAACAGGGAAGGCATTGCCTTTATAAGTAACAACCACCACAGAGTCAGCAAGGGGAAAGTAACTACAAGTGCAGAAAAGTAAAGGGGGCCGGAAATACAAGCCCAACTGTAAAGTACAACTCGAAAGGGAAAAACAGCAGCTGGAAGAACGAAGCGGCTCCTGGGTCGTCCGCCTCGATTCCTACCTGAAGGGTAGGTACAGATGGCTCAGCTCCTGGATCGTCCACCACGGATCCTACCTGAAGGGTAGGTACAGATAGCTCCTCTACTCCACAGGTCCTGTCGTCTACTCCGGGTACGTCCGCCCAGTGGTCCACCTCCGGGTACCGACCTGCTCCGCAAGGCTCAACTGCGATCTGCGCTGTCCGTCGTCTGCAACCAACACAACGAAGTGCGGGCATAGCCCGTGCAGGGGTGAGTATAAGCTACTCAGTAGGGACCCCGAGACCCTTAAGGTCTCACTAAATCCAACATGGATATCCACAAAGTAAAGGCAGCAATCACGAAGTAACATCAGACTCTACTTAGGTATACGCCCATACATATACCTAAGTCATCAAGTAACCCATCCAATCTCAAGGATACACAAAAATCATGAAATCAACGGATAACCATCACCCAGGTATATGCCCATACATATACCTAAGTTATCAAGTGACCCATCTCAATCATGAGGAAACACAAAGGTCAAAAGTCTCAGCTCAAACCAGGATTTTCATTATCGAAACCGTAACTGCTGAAGAGCCCCGTCTCTGAAGTGTACAGTGGTCCTGTCACGACTCCGAGGCTGCCGCTCACTAACCTAGGACTGCTGAAGTACTCCTCCTGTCGAGTACTGCGGGTTTGCGGCCAACTACCTGGCGCTCCGTCCGCTGAGGGTCTGTCGCCAAATACCGGGCGCTACCCAGATAGCCTACTGAGGTACTCCTCCTGATGAGTACCGCGGGTCTGCTGCCAACTACCAGGCGCTCCGTCCACCGTGGGTCTGCCGCCAAATACCGGGCGCTCCGTCCACTGGGCTAGTCGACTCACTCCAAGTCGAGTCGGTCAAGCAGTCGTCAGGTCTCAGCCGGCTACACGGTCTCCGTACTTTGCACGCTCGTCTCCACCGTCGCGGGTCTGTCGCTACAACCAAGCTCACACACTCCGTAGAGTATCGCGGGTCCGCCGCTACAATCAAGCGCTCCACCGCCAAGGATCTGCTGCTGCATCCAAGCGCACCACCACTGTCAAGTACCACGGGTCCGCTCCACGAGCTACTGGTCGATACTCCAAGTATCACAAGGTCCCGCGAAGAAGTGTCTCAAAGAACCGTCTCGTCACAGGGGTCTCAACGCAACAGACGGCGCGTCGATCGGACGCCCGGTCTGTGAGTTATTAGCCTTTTCGTCCCAGGGGACCGGTTGGTTTCATGAGCGAAACCAAACCCAGCCGTGTCTCAACTGTACCCCAAACTCCCATAGGGTAAACTCAAAGGGACTGTTACTCAACGTAACCACCAACGCCGCTGACGGCTCGTCAAGCGGACGTCCTGTCTGAAAGATATCAGCTTTCCCGTTCCAGGGGCCCGGTTGGATTTCGGGAACAATCCAACCCGGCCATACTCCGACTGCATCCAAAACTCGGGCGGAGTATGTCAAAAGTTCCGTCTCGTCAAGAGGAAGTCAACGAAACAGACGGCGCGTCAATCGGACGCCCGGTCTGTGAGTTATTGGCATTTTCGTCTCCGGGGCCCGGTTGGTTTTTAAAGCAAAACCAACCCGACCGTACTCCACCTGCGTCCAAACCTCGGGCGGAGTATGCCAAAAGATCCGTCTCATTAAGAGGAACGCAACGCGACTGACGGTGCGTCAATCGGACGTTCGTGGCTCAAGATATGAGCGTTTCCGCTCCGAAGGCCCGGTTGGTTTCGTGAACGAACCAACCCGGCCGAACTCAAAGTAACCCGAAACCTTGAGTGCGATATATCGAAACGACCGTCTCGATCCAAGGATCGCGTTGCCGCAGACGGTTCGTCATTCGGAGGTTCGAGGCTCAAGTTATGAGCCAAAAACCAAAACAGGTTCGAAACGGGGGGTCCGGGTCCGGGCCGACCCGGCCCGACCCCCACCTGGGCGGCGCGGTGGCCGGCGGCGGCGGCCGGCGGCGGCGGACGGCGGCGGGGTGCCGCGACGCACGCGGGGGGCTCAGCCCCCGGTTCTTCAAGTGGCGCGGCCTAAGTGCCGCGCCGGTTTAATTAAAACCGCCCCCCCCCCCCCTCACGTGGGGGGGGCCTGCTGGCGCCGAACCAAGGGGGCGGTTGCCCCCTTCCCTCAAGAACCGCCCCCCCCCCCCCTCATTAAGAGGGGGGTTTTAATTGACCGGCCGGGGAATTTAATTCCCCGGTTTTGTGACATCCGGCCGGCCCGCTGGCCGGCCGGTTTTTACCAACGGGACCGGAAATTCCGGTCCCGCCCTCGACTTCCGACGCCGGCGGCCCGGCCGCCGGTCTTTCCTTCCGCCGCGGCCCGGAACCGGCTGCGGTCTCCTCGTCCCGCCGCGGCCCGGAACCGGCCGCGGTCTTCTCGTCCCGCCGCGGCCCGGAACCGGCCGCGGTCTTCTCGTCCCGCCGCGGCCCGGAACCGGCCGCGGTGTTCGTCGTCCGGCGCGGTGCGACGGCACCGCGCCCCCTTTCGCCGTGCCATGATCCCTTCCAACGCGGCGCGACGGCGTCGCGTTCTTGAAGATTCTCCTCGGCGTAGCGCGACGGCGTTGCGTAAATTATAAACACGATCATCCGCGTGGTGCGACGGCACCACGCCACTTGCTTCCACCGCAAGAATTAAACAACAATAATGGAGGGGGGGGGGTTCGGCCGTGTTCGTGCGGTCCGGCCCCCCTCACGTTAAAATAATAACGCAACTCAAAATTAAATCAAGTCACACGATAGTCTTGATAAAATCACGATCAAGGATAAAATAAGGAAACCAAAAGAAATCGACAACCCCTACCTTGTCGTCGTCGTCGGACGAGAGGTCGTCGCGGGATTGCTTGTCGCGGAAGAAGGGGGATCGTCGCGTCGACGCGGTATCCGGTGTCGCGTCGCCAATCTCTTAGTTGCCGAACGAGGATCGGCCGCGGAAGAAGAGGCGTCGCCGAAGAACGTCGCGGGTAAGGCTCGTTGACGTCGCAGATCACGGTGTGCGTCGTCAAAATCCGGTCGCTGGCGTTCTTCGCGTTCTTCGCGTTCTTCGCGTTCTTCGCGGGGAGATGAAGAAACAAGATCCTCTCAAATCCTTTCAAAGGATTTTTAGGTTGGTCTTATTTTATAAACATGCCAACACACGAAACCGGTTAAGAAACGATCCATCAATTCGAAAGAAACGACCCATTAAATCCACGAAAGAAACAGTCCATTTAATTCACGAAATAAACCGCCCAATTAAATGGTCTGTTAAGAATTAAAGAAAACGCGTCGGTTGACTTTTCAGTTACTTTGACGGGTTTTCGCGGGTGCGTTACTTAGCGAAAGAAACGGCGGGGCTCGTGCGGGCCCCACCTCACAAATATCCTACCAAGGGGTAGGATATTTCTGGATAGCATCCTATCCAGTTCAACTCAGTTCAAGCCGTCTTTAAGTGGCTTCAAGTGGCTTCCAAGTGGCTTAAGCGAAATAAAATAAAGTTGTCGCAAAATTATTTTATTTCTTAACTTTAAGCCCGAAAAAAAACCACACCCGAGCAAACGCAACTCCGGAAGAGGCGTTTCTAAGCGAATATCGGCGCTGCGAGTTCATCGGTGCCCTCGGATTTCAATTCCGAGCACCGGATCAAAAGTTAGAAAAACCCGCTCGTCCGTTCACTGAACGTACCCGAGCCAAAACTTCAGAAAATGATTCCGGGCACACCGGGCCTCGGAATCAGGTGCCGTCAGAAACTGCATTCTTGTAAAATTCCAAAGAAAATTAAGAAAAAAATTTCCTTGAAATTTACGGGTCTTTACATTACTCCCACCACAGGGCTTTACGTCCCCGTAAAGCTTCACCACAGACTTAGGGAAACAAAGCGGTACTGAGCACGCATCAGAGCCTTCCGATCCCATGTGCTCACCTGGAGATTCCCGTGCCGCCATCTGTTGCGCACAAGAGGAATCGATCGCCCATGTAGGACCCGCTCCTGTCGATCCTCTATCTCCACCGGGACCTCCGTATAAGACACTCATCGCCACTGTCTAGCTCCTCATGGTCGATGATATGCGAAGGGGGTCGAGCACGTATCTCCTCAGCTGGGATACGTGGAAGACGTCGTGCACCCGGTGCAACTGAGGTGGCAGAGCCAGGCGATAAGCCACCTCGCCAACTCTGCTGAGGACCTGGAAAGGCCCGATGAAGCGGGGAGACAACTTGCCGCCTCGGCCAAATCTCCGCAAACCACGTCGAGGTGAGACACGCAAGAAGACGTGGTCGCCATCCTCGAACTCTAGTGGCCTCCGCCTCCTGTCAGCATATGACTTCTGCCGGCTCTGTGTTTTCCTCATCCGCTCCTGGATGACATGGACCTCTTCTGACGTGGCCCGGACCATCTCTGGTCTGCGAGATTTCTTCTTTGCCGATAAGAGAAACCTGGTCTCATCCCCTGGATGAACCACATTCTTTGCCTAAAACAGTCAATCCTGGCATGAAGGATGCATTCATGCCATGGATGACGTCGTAAGGCCTCGACGTAACAACTAAGAGATCCAACTGTCACTCTCGCCTCCAAGGGTCGAGTCACACTGTCGGCATCAGTGTGAGGTCACTGGGTCTCCTCCAGTTGAAATCTCGAAAGTGAGGGTCAAGTCAACAGTTTAACTGGGACCACTCAGTAACATCACAAAAGAGGACAGGAAGGAAAACATCACAAGATAAGTGTCTTTATTTTATTGCAGCTCATGGTACAAAGACACAAAAACAACATCAACATGGAACTAGAAGTACAAGAGACGTATCCACTAGCTCCACTCCTGTCCACCTGCTCCAAGAGTTCTACTGTTGCTCAAGCATTTGTCGCTGCCTCTATCTCGGTGGCTCCCCCAAAGCCTGCGGATCGGGAGTCGGACAGTCACGTGCCAGATGACCCTTTCCGCGACATGAGTAACACAACCTGCTCCTTGCACGGCTAGCTCTGTTCCCACTCCGGGTGCCCTGCACCACCGGTCGTAAAACCCGAGACCGTCTAACTGCTGGTCTGGTCTTTCTGGGCCTCTGCATCATCTGTCTACTGCCCACAGATGACTCGGCTTCTGATCGAGAAACACGTGGCAAAGGCAGCAGCTCCTGATCACGCTCGGGGTGTAGAGCTACTGGCACAAACTCCACCCTGAAGAAGGTCTCAAAGTCTTCCCAAGAGAAGGCCATCCCACGGCAGAACTGGAACAAGTGGCTCCACCACCTGCCTGCTGCTGCCTGAAGAAGGCTAGCCGCAAAGATCGCCATAAAGTCCGATGGCGTCCCCACTAGCCTGAAGACTCCCACCACAGCCTCCAGCCAATCCTCAGCCGCCTGCGGGTCCGTCTCTCCCCGGAACCTGGGTGGCCTCTGGCGCTGGAACTCATGCAGTGCGCGCAAGTAGCGGGCATCGCCTACTGCTGGGGCTGGTGGCATCGGTGGCCCAACGTATGGTAGTACCGCTGGTGCCTCAACTGCAAGAGGGCCCTGTACCGAAGCCTCGTCGCTCGACAGACTGTCAGCACGCACATCCCTCCGGGCTCTAGCTGGTCGTCCGAGAAAAGACATCCTGAAAGAAACAACGTAACACGATCAAACGATTATACCTGGTGAGCTGACCTGGTTTGAGCTGTTTTAAGGGGGGAAACCTTTGAAAACACACACGCAATCAGTGTTTTCGTGCACAAAGTCGGAAATCAGTTGTCAGGGTCCTGGTGTATGGATACGTCGGCCGCCCGCACCAACACTGGACTCCCTGAACTGGAAACCACACTCGGTACCCTTAACACTATTGCTTCACAGAAAGAAAGATCAGAATCGGCGGTAGGACCGACCACCTTTGATACCAATTTGTCACGACCCGTCCTCGGGGCCCGTGCCGTGACTACCCCAAGCCCGCCTTCCATAGGCCAGGGGCTGGCGACTAGCACCAAAGGCGTAAATCCCGATAACAGGGAAGGCATTGCCTTTATAAGTAACAACCACCACAGAGTCAGCAAGGGGAAAGTAACTACAAGTGCAGAAAAGTAAAGGGGGCCGGAAATACAAGCCCAACTGTAAAGTACAACTCGAAAGGGAAAAACAGCAGCTGGAAGAACGAAGCGGCTCCTGGGTCGTCCGCCTCGATTCCTACCTGAAGGGTAGGTACAGATGGCTCAGCTCCTGGATCGTCCACCACGGATCCTACCTGAAGGGTAGGTACAGATAGCTCCTCTACTCCACAGGTCCTGTCGTCTACTCCGGGTACGTCCGCCCAGTGGTCCACCTCCGGGTACCGACCTGCTCCGCAAGGCTCAACTGCGATCTGCGCTGTCCGTCGTCTGCAACCAACACAACGAAGTGCGGGCATAGCCCGTGCAGGGGTGAGTATAAGCTACTCAGTAGGGACCCCGAGACCCTTAAGGTCTCACTAAATCCAACATGGATATCCACAAAGTAAAGGCAGCAATCACGAAGTAACATCAGACTCTACTTAGGTATACGCCCATACATATACCTAAGTCATCAAGTAACCCATCCAATCTCAAGGATACACAAAAATCATGAAATCAACGGATAACCATCACCCAGGTATATGCCCATACATATACCTAAGTTATCAAGCGACCCATCTCAATCATGAGGAAACACAAAGGTCAAAAGTCTCAGCTCAAACCAGGATTTTCATTATCGAAACCGTAACTGCTGAAGAGCCCCGTCTCTGAAGTGTACAGTGGTCCTGTCACGACTCCGAGGCTGCCGCTCACTAACCTAGGACTGCTGAAGTACTCCTCCTGTCGAGTACTGCGGGTTTGCGGCCAACTACCTGGCGCTCCGTCCGCTGAGGGTCTGTCGCCAAATACCGGGCGCTACCCAGATAGCCTACTGAGGTACTCCTCCTGATGAGTACCGCGGGTCTGCTGCCAACTACCAGGCGCTCCGTCCGCCGTGGGTCTGCCGCCAAATACCGGGCGCTCCGTCCACTGGGCTAGTCGACTCACTCCAAGTCGAGTCGGTCAAGCAGTCGTCAGGTCTCAGCCGGCTACACGGTCTCCGTACTTTGCACGCTCGTCTCCACCGTCGCGGGTCTGTCGCTACAACCAAGCTCACACACTCCGTAGAGTATCGCGGGTCCGCCGCTACAATCAAGCGCTCCACCGCCAAGGATCTGCTGCTGCATCCAAGCGCACCACCACTGTCAAGTACCACGGGTCCGCTCCACGAGCTACTGGTCGATACTCCAAGTATCACAAGGTCCCGCGAAGAAGTGTCTCAAAGAACCGTCTCGTCACAGGGGTCTCAACGCAACAGACGGCGCGTCGATCGGACGCCCGGTCTGTGAGTTATTAGCCTTTTCGTCCCAGGGGACCGGTTGGTTTCGTGAGCGAAACCAAACCCAGCCGTATCTCAACTGTACCCCGAACTCCCATAGGGTAAACTCAAAGGGACTGTTACTCAACGTAACCACCAACGCCGCTGACGGCTCGTCAAGCGGACGTCCTGTCTGAAAGATATCAGCTTTCCCGTTCCAGGGGCCCGGTTGGATTTCGGGAACAATCCAACCCGGCCATACTCCGACTGCATCCAAAACTCGGGCGGAGTATGTCAAAAGTTCCGTCTCGTCAAGAGGAAGTCAACGAAACAGACGGCGCGTCAATCGGACGCCCGGTCTGTGAGTTATTGGCATTTTCGTCTCCGGGGCCCGGTTGGTTTTTAAAGCAAAACCAACCCGACCGTACTCCACCTGCGTCCAAAGCTCGGGCAGAGTATGCCAAAAGATCCGTCTCATTAAGAGGAACGCAACGCGACTGACGGTGCGTCAATCGGACGTTCGTGGCTCAAGATATGAGCGTTTCCGCTCCGAAGGCCCGGTTGGTTTCGTGAACGAACCAACCCGGCCGAACTCAAAGTAACCCGAAACCTTGAGTGCGATATATCGAAACGACCGTCTCGATCCAAGGATCGCGTTGCCGCAGACGGTTCGTCATTCGGAGGTCCGAGGCTCAAGTTATGATCCAAAAACCAAAACAGGTTCGAAACGGGGGGTCCGGGTCCGGGCCGACCCGGCCCGACCCCCCCCCCCCTGGGCGGCGCGGTGGCCGGCGGCGGCGGCCGGCGGCGGCGGACGGCGGCGCGGCGGGCCGCGGTGGCGGCGGCGGCGGGTCGCGCTGGCGGCGGCGGCGGGCCGCGCTGGCGGCGGGGTGCCGCGACGCACGCGGGGGGCTCAGCCCCCGGTTCTTCAAGTGGCGCGGCCTAAGTGCCGCGCCGGTTTAATTAAAACCGCCCCCCCCCCCCCTCACGTGGGGGGGGGCCTGCTGGCGCCGAACCAAGGGGGCGGTTGCCCCCTTCCCTCAAGAACCGCCCCCCCTCATTAAGAGGGGGGTTTTAATTGACCGGCCGGGGAATTTAATTCCCCGGTTTTGTGACATCCGGCCGGCCCGCTGGCCGGCCGGTTTTTACCAACGGGACCGGAAATTCCGGTCCCGCCCTCGAATTCCGACGCCGGCGGCCCGGCCGCCGGTCTTTCCTTCCGCCGCGGCCCGGAACCGGCTGCGGTCTCCTCGTCCCGCCGCGGCCCGGAACCGGCCGCGGTCTTCTCGTCCCGCCGCGGCCCGGAACCGGCCGCGGTCTTCTCGTCCCGCCGCGGCACGGAACCGGCCGCGGTGTTCGTCGTCCGGCGCGGTGCGACGGCACCGCGCCCCCTTTCGCCGTGCCATGATCCCTTCCAATGCGGCGCGACGGCGTCGCGTTCTTGAAGATTCTCCTCGGCGTAGCGCGACGGCGTTGCGTAAATTATAAGCACGATCATCCGCGTGGTGCGACGGCACCACGCCACTTGCTTCCACCGCAAGAATTAAACAACAATAATGGAGGGGGGGGGGGTTCGGCCGTGTTCGTGCGGTCCGGCCCCCCTCACGTTAAAATAATAACGCAACTCAAAATTAAATCAAGTCACACGATAGTCTTGATAAAATCACGATCAAGAATAAAATAAGGAAACCAAAAGAAATCGACAACCCCTACCTTGTCGTCGTCGTCGGACGAGAGGTCGTCGCGGGATTGCTTGTCGCGGAAGAAGGGGGATCGTCGCGTCGACGCGGTATCCGGCGTCGCGTCGCCAATCTCTTAGTTGCCGAACGAGGATCGGCCGCGGAAGAAGAGGCGTCGCCGAAGAACGTCGCGGGTAAGGCTCGTTGACGTCGCAGATCACGGTGTGCGTCGTCAAAATCCGGTCGCCGGCGTTCTTCGCGTTCTTCGCGTTCTTCGCGTTCTTCGCGGGGAGATGAAGAAACAAGATCCTCTCAAATCCTTTCAAAGGATTTTTAGGTTGGTCTTATTTTATAAACATGCCAACACACGAAACCGGTTAAGAAACGATCCATCAATTCGAAAGAAACGACCCATTAAATCCACGAAAGAAACAGTCCATTTAATTCAGGAAATAAACCGCCCAATTAAATGGTCTGTTAAGAATTAAAGAAAACGCGTCGGTTGACTTTTCAGTTACTTTGACGGGTTTTCGCGGGTGCGTTACTTAGCGAAAGAAACGGCGGGGCTCGTGCGGGCCCCACCTCACAAATATCCTACCAAGGGGTAGGATATTTCTGGATAGCATCCTATCCAGTTCAACTCAGTTCAAGCCGCCTTTAAGTGGCTTCAAGTGGCTTCCAAGTGGCTTAAGCGAAATAAAATAAAGTTGTCGCAAAATTATTTTATTTCTTAACTTTAAGCCCGAAAAAAAACCACACCCGAGCAAACGCAACTCCGGAAGAGGCGTTTCTAAGCGAATATCGGCGCTGCGAGTTCATCGGTGCCCTCGGATTTCAATTCCGAGCACCGGATCAAAAGTTAGAAAAACCCGCTCGTCCGTTCACTGAACGTACCCGAGCCAAAACTTCAGAAAATGATTCCGGGCACACCGGGCCTCGGAATCAGGTGCCGTCAGAAACTGCATTCTTGTAAAATTCCAAAGAAAATTAAGAAAAAAATTTCCTTGAAATTTACGGGTCTTTACATGTTTGTACCTTGAATAATTTCAACATCATCTATTATTTAAAGAAATGAAGTTGAATTTTTTATTGTTGAAGTTTTATAAGATCATGCAATAGAATGATAGGTCATTCCATCTGTCTCAAAAAAAAGGTTAGCACATGTAATAAAATATACATAAGTCCACCTATTGTGTGATAATACATTAACCTAACAAACTTCAAATGGAATATTACATATAATATCTATAAATGGATAACATTATAATCCATCCAAAAACTAAAATTATAAAAATTTATAAATTGGTGGACTAAATCAAAAAAACATTTATCTCCCATATCTCATAAGGTAGTTCTAGGTTGTCACATTCCAAACATGTGAATACCTTAATCATGTATTATCTTGAAACATTGTAATAATATTAATTATCGTATAACCTTAGTGAAAACATGAATTCTTCCAAAATTTACTCTTTCCACACACAAAAAATAAAAAAATCTATATACTCAAACAATGATATCAGTTTGTCGTTATATCAGTCGTGAGGTCATAAATACAATCAAAAATCTCATTATATCCTTATCCCATAATTATGTGTATATCATGTGATTTACAAAAATATTTCAATAACTTTTCATGGTGACTAGTACAATATACTTATGGAAAAACAAAATGGACCAATACATAAGTATTCCAATATTCCATAATACTATAAAAGAGATTCAACAACACTATTTTAGAATCCCATTACATAAACACTTAATCATTCCACCACTTCATTATGATACTCAAAATCGACATTAGTGATCGCATGTGATTTTCCTTTTCTTTTTTTATTAAGAGGTTGCTGACATCTATTATCATTTTTAACCCTTGGATTTAGGAATTCGTTATCATAATGCCTCATTTACATGCACTTGTAGCATTGAATTGTGGGTTGTGCATTCTCCATAGTATTTTCTCTATTAAAATCATTAGAAAAACTTTTCCAATTACTTCGACACTCAACTGCTCAATGACCTTCTTTTCACACTTAAAATATTTTATATTCCCTTAAATACAATCTCCACCATGCTTCTTTCCACACTTTGAGCACAAGGAAACATTCATCTTCTTTTCACCATTGTTTTCAGATTTTCCTTTGAACTCCATCTTTCATTTCTTTTCAAAACCATGAGATCAATATGTAACAAAAACATTCATTTATACCTTGATAGCACAAAACACAATCTATTTATATCTAATAAAGTCTCTTTTAGCTAATTCCTTTTTAAGACATGGTTTTAAGCCACTGAAGAATTGATCAACTTTACATTCAGGTTGGATGATAAAACCATAAGCATACCTTGAAATTATTGTAACATTTTCCCCATATATACCAATAGATTCATCATAATTTTTCTTAAGCTCAAGGAACTCATTTTCGATATTTGTTCGAAGAATATGAGGGAAGTACTTATTGAAAAATAAGTTCTTGAACTCATCCCATTCAATGGATTCAATTTCATCATGCTGCCTTTTATTCTTGATTAGAGTCCACTGTTAGTATTCTTCACATTCTAAATGATAAACATCGAAAATAAATTTTTCATGTTTCTAATAGCGGAGGATAGAAAATATTTTTTCAATGGAACTGATCCATTTTTCAGAAACAAAATGGATCAGAATACCCATGGGAAGAAGGTAGACATTGCCTATGAAAGACTCAACAAATATTATTCCCTTCTCTACTCATTTGGAAGTCGAGAATGATTTATAGCTTGTGTAATTATATCAATAAGACTTAAAATTCCATCTCCCATAAAATTTGGTTGTTCATAAGGACAATCATTTTATTTCCCATTGCATTGATCATTAGCCTGGTTCATTCAGGTTCCTTCTAATGTCTAAACCCAAAAAGAATAGCGTGAGTGGAAAAAATAGTAATAGGAAAACAACATAATCAAGGGGGATTACATTCAATATTTAATATCTTAGGTTTAATCCTAGGTTATTCATGATCATTACCATAATTCTGGGTTTGTAACCTATATTTAGACTTAACCTTAGGGACATCTGTATAAATAATTTCGAAATATCTATAGGGATCTCACAATTTTTTTTGCATCCTAGTTTCCAATGGTGAACTAAAACTTTTCTCTGATACAAACTCTAAAGAACCATGCTGGATGTACATGAAAATTACATTAATTTTTTAGAATACTTAATAGATGACAAAAAAAGATGCCCAAAGACTGTATTAGTTTAGTGACTTTGGAAACTTGGAACATAATCTTAAAAATTGGTGAAAGATCTTAAACAACTCCAATAAATATCTTACCCTTTTGTTTTCCCAGCTAAAACCTTTCTTTATATCATGGGGAAAGGAAAAATATGAAAGTGTGAGCTCAAAATTCTCAGTAAGGGTCAACATGGATAACATAAAACAAACAATAAACATAAGAATGTAAATACATGAACATAATGTTTAAATATTAAAATCATGAGTCATGAAATAAATCTTGGCAATATGTAAGGAATAGATCATAAAGGAACATTAACCATGCTGAAATTGAATTGGAATAAAACATGGAATTATGGAAAAAAAATAAGCACATAGTATTATTTCCATAGTATCCAAGGCATTGCTTCCAAGACCATAATAGTGTAAAAATTCCATCACTGAACTAGGTTTACTTGTCGTTCCAACCTTGTATTATTGAACTAGATTTACTTATCATTCCGGCCCTATATTATTAAATTGGATTTACTTGTTGTTCCAGTCCTATCCATCTAATGAAATATAAATATTTGCCCAATGCATTGGAGGGATATATTGTTCCCACCCATCTTATAGTGAAATAATTCTTACATGTGCCACAAAAACATATAGCATTCATCATAGCATAACCCATGAAATAAAATGGGTTTCTTAAACATCATTCCATCATAACATAATATATATAAAAGATAATTCCATCATTTACACTATCAAATAATTTAAATAATAGGGATAGAAACATAACCCCAATTAAATAGCATCATCATGGATGTAAAATAATGTTGATAAAATACTTGAACTTAATTCTTGAGGAAAATATCCTCTCTTCTTCAAAAGCATTTTATTTTCTCAAAATGTCATGAAATTTTAAAAGTAAAGTATTTAGTTGAAAATAAACATAAAATTTTGTAGCGGATGCTTCATAGAAATAAGGTATTATGACGATGTAAAAATACATTCATACCATATAAGTAAAAAACACATTTTCTCATACTCTTTCCAGAAAAGACAAAAAATCTTTCATATAGAAAACGAAAGAAAGATTCCTTCCACAATATTTAATGAAAATTAAAAAATGGTTAAAATTGAATTTAAAAAACAATATAAGAATAGAATCAATATTTTATAATTAGGAAACATGTATATGAATGATAGATATACCCTAATAAATACTTACGAATAAACAATCTTGGATAATAATGCGACTGAAAAATTATCCCTTACCTTAGGCTTGATATCCTTCATATATATCCAAACCTCTTTTATAATGGTTAAATTATGTTATTAAATTATACCATAACCATATTCATATTTATGATATCATATATGGTCCTATTATATCATTTTTTTAATTGTGTTTCAATATTTCTATTCTTTCGGGTGTTAAGTGCTTCTGTTTCCCCTTATTGTTTTTCTATGTAAGTCACGTTGTTATTCTTCAAATGTATATTATTAATTTAAAAAATGAAATTAATTTCATAATTATTATTTTTACTCACCATATAAATTTTATAATCATTCTTTAATTGTTAACATAGAGAATGAATCTCACTGCATCATGGAGACTGTAGTCTGTACATACGCATGAGCGACGATATCATTCCCTTTGATGGTTAAATTGTATGAAATTAGATGGTATATTAATTATATAGAATAATTATCATGTTATATTCATTATTTAAATCCAGTATACCCATCATTATACCCATCAAAATAATTTATTGTTTAATAATTGATTACACCACGATGTGGAGATAGTAAGACGTACATACGAACACATGGTGATATTGTTATTCATATGAAAGATAAATGGTGGTATAATGTTGTACCATAATTATAATAACATATAAGAATCTATAAGATACTTTATTTATTAATTTATTATGAGAAAAACATAATAATGGGAAGTATAAGAATAAAATAATTTTCGAAGAGGTGATAAAACAATTACCTCTTTTTCAGGTATCTCCTTTTGGTATGCACAAAAAGACTCCTTAAGATGGATTTAATCCCAAAGGGTGGCCTCTAAGATGAAGTGAGAGAATTTGGGAGGAGATTTTGGTAGGGTTTGGCCGATCAAAAGGGCTTTGGGGTGTGATTAAAAGAGAAGGATATGTTCCCTTCTATAAGAGAGGGGAGGGGCACTATTGGAAAGTCTTGAAATATTAATTTATTATAAATTGACTTTTTATTTATTATGCTCCCAAACTCATTTAATTTAAATATATGATGAGTACAGGTCCAAATACTCCCATCCAATAAAATTTAGGCATTTTTTGATTTTATTTTAAACCTTATCATTTTGATTTATCCTTATTTAATCTATTTAATTTTATTTGTGGTAATAAAATTCTAAATATTAAATGGTTATAAATATTTTATTATGTGTTATAAATTGTCCATAATTGGATACTTAATGACTTTTTAGACCATATAATTTTTAATTTTTGATTTTTAAATATTTTTTGTGATTTGTAAATTATTTAATAATATGTTATTTTTATAAAATATCAATAGTGTCAATTTTGACACTATTTATTTATTGGACTTTAAATAAAATGCATAAAGAAGATAAATTCAAACCAAAATGTTAAATACACTCCTAACATGTCATTTTTACCTATAAAATTCATGGAGAACATTAATTAGTTCATATGATATTAATTTTAATATTTTTAAAACCATTTATTTGATATCTCAATTAATAAAATAATTTATACATCACAATTGTGTCATCATTAATGGTGATTATTTAGTCTCTAAAAAATCTAAATAAATTCAGATTATTTAGATAATTTATTTATATTTCTGTATAATATTTAATTTTTAATTTTTTTGAATTTTTCACTATATGAAAATTATTATACTTATAAGATATAAGAGAGTGGCATGTTGTCACTTTCTTTTTTTAGTTATAATTACATAACTTTCATGGAAAAAAGTCCATTAAATGAATAAATTACAACCCTTAATTGATATTGAGAAACTTTAATTCATAAAATAGGATTTTTATAGGTTTTAGGATAATTATATTATCTTTATCATATTTTTTGTTACCCTAATTTATCTTATTTACCTTTTAACTATGGTAAATAAAAAGTATCGTAGTTACTATTCATAATATCTAAAAAAATAAAAGTAACCTATTAACATAATATGGACCCAATTATTCTAAATATAGAATCCATTTTTCAAAATTCAAAACATATAAGTTTAATTATTTAATTTAAAATTAATTTCCATTGTTAAAACTAGAAAGCAGGTTTTTAAGAAGTAAAGACTATCAAAAGATTGACATGTATTTATGTCAAATTTAAATGTGAAATTAAATCCAATGAAAAAAATTGGATTAATTGTAAAAAAACAATACAATTACAATTTAAAACAAATTAAAATGATAATAAAACTATATACATAAATTAAATGTAAAGGTAGTTTTGAATTAAAATGCAGTATTTTTCACTATTCATTAAAATATTTGAAATTTATCAAAAAAATACAAAAAATTAAACCAAATTAGATTTTGATATCCCAATTCCACATAAGACATTTATTTATTCAAATAGAATATATAAAAGTGTTAAAAACTAGATTTTAAATTGGCATGCCATCAAAAGGTGGAAAAATAGCCTTTTTTGAAAAATACTTCTTTTATCCAAAAAATTGAATTAGTTCCTATATCATGTTCTATAAAATACATAATATGAATTTTAATGTTATATAAAATTCAAAATGTGGATAAAACTATTCAAAATGGATAGTTTATACCCCATTAAATAATAATAGTTTCATAATATATCATTGTTTTGGGAAACTCAGTGTCGCGTACAACAAAAGCTATCGAGAAAGACCTCTCTTGAATGTAATGCAAGCCATGTCTGTGTTGAGTTGAGTGAAATATTTCTTTGGTGTTGTTTATTACCTAATACAAACATAGTTCTTTCATACATTGAATAAAAACTATACTAAGAGTCACGTGAAATGAATTCTATCAAAATAACTTGAAATTGTGTGTAACACAAGCCAAGTATAGTGTTATGTATACTCCAAGATAGTACGGTGTTATTTATAGCACAAGATAATCTTGGTTTGGCATACAACACAAGACATTGAAAAAATTAAAAAGAATCTATCCTATAAAATCTTGGGGTGTTATATACAAAGTCTCTTCCTTCACTCATTTTTCTACAAACTATAGAACCATAGGAAATATTCCATGCTCCATCCATGAATGTGGTACAAAAAAATCATGTCATAAAGTTTTATAATATAGATTAAGTTATTCCTCAATCATAAGATATATCAATCTCCTTTAAAATATAGAAATATTAAATCTATTTTCTATAAATAAAAATCTCTCATTCCAACTATCATGAGAGCCTTATCATCCACTAGATGTACCTTTCAAAATATTCTGAAAGTATAGTTCTTCATACTGCCTCTCATGGACATCAAGTGAAACAAAGATGTGGAGTATATCAACCAAGACATAAGTGAACAGGTGGGACTTAGTTGTAATCCACTCTTATATTTTGAAATAGGATTCATGAGTCCACTTTCATAAGTGTATCTTCTATAATTCCCCCAAAATTCATTTCAATCTTTTTTAATGTTACCTTTCTTCCCATAATACTAGCACATAGGACAACCTTCCATTGATCTTCTCATACATTGGATTCTCCTTCCTTAACCTTTCAATGAAAATTATATTTTTTGGTCTATCCTTTCCCTTCCATACTAAAGGAATAAGTTGAATATTCTTAAATCTTCTTCCAGTAAATCTTTTTATTCAAGATCTATCCATTAATGTTAGTAAACACTGGATAATTCTTCTCATTATTTTATTTGCAATAATGAACAACATATAATAATATTTATGGAGTGATTAGAGTAATAAAAGCACTCATTCAAGATCTATGATGTTTAACTTCACTGACTCCAAATTAATTTTAATCATATTGAAGTCATTAATATGATCAATATTATAATTTACTTATAAAAAATTCATACCAAACATTCTCCTTAGCAAGAAATGTTTCTTCATTATAGTTGTCTTCTAAATAATGTTAGCAAGGGTATTCATTATTTTTCTTGTGTTATTTACTTCATGGATATTAAAATACACATTCTAGTATAATTGAATCTATATTGACCTTAGTTATTTATTATCCAGCCTCTCTTATTCTTCATTTTACATTATTTTAGGTTTGGTTCCCATCAATGCAAGATCAAGTTTATTTGTAGTATAAAATCCTCCTTCCATATATTCCAAAACCTGAAATATGGTTGTTCAAGCATCTCCACCCAAACCATAATCTATTTTGATACAACCCATCATAAAAATGTGAAATTCCACTAAATTATGGTTAGTTTAAACAACATACCAGGGTCTAATTACTAATACTCTCCTATAAGGAGAAGGGAAGAATAATTCCATTGAATCAAGCACTGAAAAACCTTTACAAGGTTCTAATCATACAAAATACTCCAATAAAATTTATGATACCACTCTTCAAGATCAAAACTATTTTCTAATAACACATTAGATATTTTCTACTGTAAATTACTAAATATGGATAAAAAAGTTTTGATTGTTATGTCACACCTCAGGCTACACATGGGTGCCCAAATTTGGGGTTGTCAGATAACCTCAAGCATGCCTCCTTTTACGCTAGAGGCCATAAACTAGTGGTGAGAGACCAATACATATAATGGGGATAATATTCACTTCAATTAGAGAAAAAAAGGCAATGAAATTAACCAAGAAACTTCAAAATCATATCAGAGTATGTAAAATCAAAATCAAAATCAATAATATAAATGATGTTTTCATACAAAAAATTCATACACCAATCACCCACTGGGATGCACCCAAATAAAAAATAATATAATATAAATCACATGAATTATCCCTAATTCCATCCCCAATCCCTATCCAAATCTCTTGATAACCTCAAGTTTCCTCATCCAAAACCTCTACAAAACTTGTTTACTAGACTAAAATGAATACAAAAGGTCAACATGAACATTGAGAATCCCATGGTTTGAGAATAAAATTCAGCATGGTATCACCAAGAACCCTTAGTATACATCTTCACACTCATGTTTATTCATGAGGAAAAGAAACATAATAAATATGTTTATAGATTCTTTATGTGGGAACTTGGATGTTACAACACCCAATGAGGTACACATGCCGATCAGGCCATCAGGTGCTAGCTAGGACACCCCAAACCCAACCATACCCACATCAGTGCCATGTCAGAATCCACCCATCACCTTATGCCATCATACCAATGCCTATCCCATAAAAAATACATAGGGATGTGGAATCCAATACCTATCGACACAAGGAATGACCATACATCCAAAAGCCTCGAATGATCGCTAATAACTCTAGGGAGGTCTATTATTTATCCTTCATACCATGAACCATCCCCCAAGGTAGTCCCCAACAAAATCCTCCATATAAAAAGGCCCAACATGTGCATATCAACCTTATCCATGTCTATATATGACCTGAAACTAATACCCAAGCCTTAGAGAATGTTCATCCACCAACCCATCCCTACAGACTCTAGGGAGGCCATCACATCGACCCAAGCCATGCTTAGAAAGGTCCTCAACCTAATATCTAAAAGAATATATAATAGTCATCCAAAAACCCATGCCTCTATGAAAAGGTCTCCAAGTACACTGACCCGTCCTCAAAAACACTTGGGAGGTTGATCAATACCCCAACACATCACTATAGACTCATGGGAGGTCACCTAAAGCATCTCATACAAAGCCTCATCAAGGAAAGGACCCTTAAGAATAATAACAAAGGGTCACAACTCATCACTCAACATACTAGATGATCCTAGGATGCTAGTATTTTAACACCCATCTCCTCATCGGAACACATCTTAACTCACCTAAAAGGGAATCCCTAGGTCCTCTAGACCCTCCATAGTCTCTTCTCTTCAATAAAATATCAATCTTATCACTCATTGATGACATAATTGCCTGAAGGCCCACCAAAGTTCTATTCCAACATTGTGGAAGTTCCTCAATGATCCCATTATTTCATGCCAGGGACCATCTCGAGACATCATTTCTAAATTGACCCTGGGGTGAAGAACTACTCCTAAGGCCCTAACTTGGGTCTCATGTTGCATATCATATGGGAGATCCCTCATCCTATCACTTATAGGAAACAATCTCTATCATCATATTCTATGTCTTAAAGGACTTATCCCACTCACCTCATACACCAAACCTCACCTCCAACCTTAGGATGTAGTTCCCATTAATCACGATACATATGTTGGTATCTCCCATCATAATACATCCCAAGACACCAATGCCTACCCAAATCACCCTAAATAAACCACTGTGGATATTCCTACAACTCTTATCCCACCCTATGGATTCCTTGAGGTATATAATCAACTCAACCAATGTACATTCCTCTTGGTGACCAAATCACAATGCGATATCGAATCATATCAAGCTCTCAAGAGAACTGAATCCAAGATTAGTGGCTCAAAGCCACCCCCATGTACCTTTTGAGGACTCCCTAGGTCCTTATACCACTTTCTAATCCCATGAACCATATGCAGTAACACACTATCAAACATAAACAAATATATGTTTTTTATCATAGGAGCCACCTACCTAGAAAATGGAGTTAACCCCTCACCGAGATCCACCATGGCTCATCCAAGAACTTGATAAGCCCATACATTCCACTACCATTCTCACCTAACCCAACTGATAATTATCCCTGATATTGAGAATATATCTAATAGAAAACATTAAAAATAATTAATTTTAAACAATTATAATTAGTTAATTAATTTAAAACCAAATAAAAATAATTTTTTACACCTTTATCAAGCATTGTGGTCACACCCATACCCTGAATAACCACCCACAAAGGGTTTGTCACTCCACTCTAACACCATTTCAGTTGAATTCCCTATAACTCAATATAGATTCCATTATCAATTTAATTCAATTAAATTCAATTCATCAGTTAAATTCTTCAAGTGACAAACATTCATCTAAATGAATTTTGACAATATGAAAATTACATCTCAAGACTGCCTCTTTGAAAGTAGAGTGAAAACATCCCCATCAATATTAGATGATTTCACCATGATCTAGTGAAATATTAATCCAAAAATGAACTAAAATTGAGAGAATTTAGAAGGCAGTGAAGGGAGAAACTAAAATAAAAAAATAATAAAGTAGGGACATTAAATTCACAAAACAAATCACTAAAATATATCCACCTTCAGGATGAATTGAAGAGTGGAAGATGGAAGATAATTATTGTGAGAAATAGCCTCTCATAATTTCTGAAATCCCAAAAACATGAAGTCCCTTGATGTGGAAAAAAGTTCAAAAATTCCATCCCATTAAAAAAAACCTCCATCAGCCTGACTAGATAGCTGGTGAGTTCCCATGACTTTCCAGTCCTACCCTAGTGCCCAACCTGTGGCCTAAGAATAACTCATAGGTTATATCTAACCCAGTAGACAGTCAATGGGTCATAAAAAAATATAACAACCATTTAGACACCTCTTGACCTCCTCCGTTGCATGCCTGAGCATCTCCAAATCCCATGAAAACCTCAAAAATTATCTAAAAAAATTATTTAAGGATGTTAAAACTCTCATAACTCAATTTTTAATCCGGATTTTAAAAATTACACATGAACCAAATGGAAAAAATTCAAATTATAATAGTAATTTCAACCCATAATGATGTGGTTTATTACAAAATCCCCACTATAATTCTTCTTATCCTCTAGAATCTATGGTAATTCCAAAACCATGTCTCATGACTTACGTAAGTTTTCACGAAACTGAGTAATAACTATGTTCCATCTCTGAATTTCTAATATGTTTCTTCTATACAGCTCAAACACCAAACTCAAAAACACTAACTTCCCTTCTAGGTATCTAGTCTGATCCAAAAACCACACATATCTAACCTAATATGATGTTCCCAAAATAGTTCCAACCTTAACAAATTTAAAACTAAAAAAAATGTTCAGTTAGACCTCTAGTTGAATTTCTTAAAAATTCTTGGCCACTAATGCTAACACATAGCCAAACCTAAATCCGGATCATGATGCCCTACACCCAAAACAATCATAAAATTTTCTAGGCACTGACACCAAAGTCTAGGTCCAACTCTTGATGTATTTCTATGGTTAGATCACCGTGCACCTAATATATCTATTATGATCTCACATTGATCATTGGTTCAACTACAATCCATATCAGTCTTAGATCACATAAAAACTGCCATAATCTTGAGGCCAAGACACCAACTCCTACTAAAAACACATCTTATTTTCAAATATAGTACTGTATGAGGAATCATACTACACCAGGTCTCACTATACACTTACACCATAGTGTCTCCTTGACAGTCCATGGACTGTATCACCTCCATGGAACCTCTGACACAACTACCATGAAACCATGACCAATACTATGCTCCCCACCATAGGAGTATCATTATCATCACGGATAAACCAACCACCCAAACATTATGGTCTATCTTATGTCTGTCATCATATGGAATGATTATACGTTGAAAACCCACTCATATATGAACATGGACTCTAAATACTAATTGATTATAGTTCTTGATTATCCTACAGAGTCATTCTTAAAAAACTATCAAAAAAACTACCAACAAGGGTCACACCTTCCAACTGACCAATGTTGATATCCCCACCATATGACTACCCTTATACAAGTCAAAATAATTAAACCTAAATAAGTCTTATCACCACACATGTGTCACTCCTCCCAAGTCATGAATTCTCCCATCAACCTCTAAAACCAAATCTCTCTAAAAATCAATTTTAAGGAATCCACATAGATCGACCATATCATGGTATCCTGATCAGACATTGACTCCACCTTTCACTGCAAAGGGACATATCCCATGCACTGAACTCCACGGAATACCATTTCTGCATGCATCTACTTGAATTCACCAGTTACCTCACCAAAAGAGTGTGCCTAAACCAAACCACAACCTCATTACAGTTACACCACCACTCAATTTTATCTACAACCCAAACCATTTATAATGGACCCGCACACATCCAATTTCATCGATCCATTGACTACCTAACACCATGCATCATTTACATGCACCCATCCTTGTACACTGAGGCCTTTAAAAAAATGTGTTACCAACACCACTATCTTTATCAAGGTAGATTTTTCGTACAAGAAACATTATATAGGTTCTTTTATTCTATCTAACCTGATCACAATTGAACAGAAAAGGTGCATGCTCCTGTACAACCTAACCACACAACCCTACTCATTCTCCCTTGAGTCACATACCACATAACCTAAGATTATGCACCTAACCTATTGATCATTCCCCAAATTTATGCCAAACTAAACCAAAACCTGATGTACCCTCGATACTCCTCTTCAAAATTAGAGAATTTAAACATTCCTAGTCATAACATACGACTAACCACCACATGGAAATTGTTCTATAACCACAAGAATCTATCCATGCTCCCACCACACTAACCAAACGTGCATAAAAAATATTAGGATAGGAACCTAGCCATTTCTTCCCTCTAAAACCAACTTTGATACCACAAGTTATTCGAAATTTCATTCCACAATCCACTCAAGGTTTCCCTATCCTTGGAGAAATATTTTCCTATCCTAAAACACTCATACATCCCTTCCCTCATTGATCCACCATTGGGTCATAAGATTCATGAATTGAACCAAAATGGGTCTCTATAGATCCCTCATATAAGGGACTTCATCCTACATCAAGACACCCCCCTCCATATGATCCACATGACCTTCCACTAGAGGAAAATATGCAGTAGTCTAGCTGAGTGGAATGCCACCAAAACATTGTATATTAAAACACTATGTAATATATTTTTGACACTTTAAATAGATTGGAAATCTCATCAGTAAAAAAAATTAATGTGCACATATTTCATGTGAATCCTACATTTATAATATGATGAATATACCTAGCCTATATCCGACACACCAAGTTCCAAACAACATTAATCAAAAACCTCAAAATCCATGTGCATCAGCCAAGGTGAAATCATACAACTGTGACATCACAAACCAAGAGTAATAATAACATCACCCTAATAACCTAGAATTTTTACCAAAAATTTTGTTCTCAACACACTTGTATAATAGCCATCACTAGATCCAACACATCCATAGACTGCCTATCTACTATCTACCCAAATCATAAAACAAAAAATCCTTGATACCAATTTGTGGTTCCATTCCCTAAGAAACTTATCAGTGCCCAAAGTTGACGTCACCACATGGCCTCAAGTGTGCCTCCTCAAATTCCATTGGATTATGAATAGTGGTGAGGTCCTAATCCATACAATAGGGAGACTATATCCTCTAATTAGAGTAGAAAAGACTATAAACATAAGCAAGAAATATTAATTTCATATTAGAGTATAAAAAATAAATAAACATTTTCAATAACAAATAAGAAACTTTCATTCAAAACATTCATATACCTATATCCCACTATGTCGATCCCAAATAAAAAATAATCAAAATACAACTTACACACCCTGGTCCAACAACCATCCTCATCCCTTATACCAATATATCAATACCCTTAAGTTGCTTTAACCCAAATCTATGAACAACTTATTCTATGACCTCAAATAAAGATATAATGTTTTCATGTGTGCTAAGATGACCATATACGGTGTGAGAATAAAACTCATTAGGGTCTCATAAGAACCCCTAGTGTATGTCGTCAAATTATTGTACATTCATAAGGAAAAGAAACATAATAAACATGCTATACAAGTTGGAATGTGACAATCAGTCCTCCACAACACATGATGGGGTACACATGATTGTCAGGTCATTGAGTTCTAAACAGACCACCCCAACCCTAATCATAGCTACTTAAGTGCCATGCCAGAATCATCTTATTGCCTTATGATATCATATCAATTCCCATCACATATCTGAATAATCAGGTTAGGTATGAAATCTATACTTGATACACATAGACATAGGGTACAACCTTATATTCAAAATTCTTGACCTATAACTAATTAATCCAAGAAGGTTAATAAATCATGCATTGTACCATGACCCAACCCCCTAGGTGGTCCTCAACCCAAGACTCTTCAAGGAAAGGTCCAACACATGAACACCAACCAAAGAAACATCTTGAAAGGTCCTTTACCTGATACCTAAGTGTTAGGGAATGATCATCCACTAACTCATCCCCACATACATTAGTGTAGTCAATCACAATGAACTATTTAATAAAACATTTTATGCATGTATTTTTAGATATAAAATGGCATGTTAGTATAAATTAATTGATTAAACTTGCTAAAATTTGATTGTTTTTTGTGGTAGGACACAGTGTTTGAACAAAAATGAACTAAACGAGATGAATATAGTAAAATCAAAACACTATGTATCCCATTGTGAAGTGGCTTAGCATGAAACCAAATTTTAAATCTAGATTGATGATTAAAAAAATAAAATACAAATGATACACCAACTCCAAATCTCTACAAAGAATAACCAAGATGATTTAGAGTGAAATTTTTTAAAAAACAACTTTACACATCGTTTAAGTTATTAATGGTGTGTAAATTGAAGGAATAAATTATGTGAAAATGAGACATGAAAAGGCCATTCCCACACATTACACATCGTGAATCCACTATTCATAATTCATTTTTTTTGGAAATTACGAGGATGTTATTTTACATTACACAATGTTTATATCAATTACACGATGTGAAACTCTAAGACATATCCCTAAAATACTGATTTATGATGATTCTTTTGTGAAAATAATATTTTAAATGGACCAGGATGACCCATTATGAATGGATACCTACTAATGATCCATTGATGAGGCCCCAAAGTCTCTTAAATGAATATACATAAGATAAAGGGGGTTTGATAAAGGATAGATCAACAAGGGAAGCTAGGGATGATGGCTTGTTACAAATTTATTTGAATTATTTACTTTTATTTACTTTTTTCATTCTACAATGTCTCCCCTCTCCCGAATCAACTCGACTTCCCCATCGATGGGGGGTAGTTGTTGTGAGTGATCAGAAAAAGGGGAGTATTTACTAATTCTTATGTTTTTGTTTTTGAATTTGATGAAATAATCCTTTTCTTTTTCTTCTTCCAAATAATTTCGATTGTTTATTAAGTTTTTACTTCTGAATACAGATGTGATAGGGTTAGATAATTTTTAATTAATTTTTTTTGATGAACCATATCCCCCTACACCCAATTATCATCTTTTTTACAAAAAAACTAGGGTTAGGATATGATTTTTAGGTAATTTCCATCATGTGTGAGGAATTGTTATGGGGACAACTGTTAATTAGGGAATAAAAATTCCCAATTGGGAATTACCTTATTTTATAAAAAAGACCTATTAAAACACCACAGACTTGGGAAGGATGTTATATTGATTAATACTTGATTAGGAATTACCTTACTATCACCATTTAGTCAAGGGGGGTATATGATTCAATAGATTAGTCTCTCTTTTACCAGTAAGCATAATTAGAATTAGTAAAAATTGGAAATAATGATAGCATAACACTAGTTTTATACAAACCCATTTTGATCACCATATTTAGTCAAAAAAATGTAAACCAATCAATTTAATTTTACTTAAAGTTTCTAAAATTCACAACCAAAATCATAAATCATTTTTTTTCCTAAAAACAACTAAAAGTGACCAACCTATTTTGTGCGAACTCCTCTTTGGGAGACTACCTAGGTTTTCTAATATACTATACTAAGTAATAAAAAATTATTTTTCCATGCTCTATGATGGGAATGAATCATCTATTCTAGCAGAATATAGGGATTTCATCCTAATAACCTAAGCCACACATAGAAAATTCCTCAACATTATACCCAAAGAAATAGGGAAAATCATCGCCTAACCTAATAAAATATGGAAAGGTCACCAATATAAAAATTCCACCATTAATTTAACTAAATTAGATTGAATTTTTAAATAATTTTTTTTGAGCTAAATACCTTCACTAATATGACTTCTGAAGGTATACACACAACATCTCGATAAGTCCTCTTCATAAGAAGAGTGAAATCCCCATCAATCTCGGATGATTTCACCATTCTCTAGTGAAGTTTTCACCTAAACCCTAACAAAAGTCAAGGGGATTATGATATTAGTCAAGGGAGGATCCAACACATAAATAAAAAGGAATATCGCACCTTAAATTTACCAAAGAATGAACCCAAATCCAACCCACACCATTTGGATTCAAAGGGAGGAATATGGGAAGGAGTTCTAGCAAGAAATGGACCCCCCCCCCAACAACCAAAACCCCCTAAAAACTATAAGACCTCGATGTAGAAAAAGGAGAAAAAATATCCCATTAGAATGACCCTATATAATCCTCATTGAAAATATGTAGGAACCACTAGCTAGTAGGTCTTGGAACATCGGCTAGCGGGTTCATGTAGGAAGAACCCCTTGGTTCTGTCCATCCCATCGACTAGCCGATGGGTGTTGTAAAAATGTAGTATCCATTTTTCCACCTCCCAACCTCTTATATTGATCTTCCAACCATATATAAAACACATACAAGTCTTAAAAAGCATCCAAAAATATTATTTAATGATGTTTCAACTCTCAAATCTTAGTTCAAAATCCTGGTTATAAAAAATAATGATCCACCGAATAGAAAAATTTACACTCCCTTTAGAATTCCAACTCGTGGTGATGCGGCTCATTACCTTAGTAGTGAGTCCATGTTATGGAGACAAAAATATAGAATATTATAAACCCAAATAACCAAACTAAAATTAAAAACCATTGTATAAAAATAGAAAAAAACTATCAAAATACAATGATAGAAAAATAATAAAGTAACGAGAACAACACAATTTTTTGGATCATAACTACATATTAATCCTTGTGAGGGACATTACTTCACTCTCTTATTAAGTAAAATATAATAGGGGTATAATCTCATAGTCATCCTTCCCCAAGTGTTTCATCCAAATATATATATTAGGAAACAACTAGTGCTTCTTGTAACTGTCACCTCCCCCAACATCATAGAATTAATTCCACCTACTTTGATATCCCTTGAAAACCCCTCTACTCAATCAATGACTTCCATAACCTCAACTCCCGTATCCAGTGCATAGTGAATCTCCCAAATATCTTATAATATGAATCCTAAATAAATTTTATTTTCTTGTACATCCATCAAAATAATACGTGGTTGTATATTTTGGTAATATATTTTGGATGTGATGATATTTTCAATTAACTTTCATTTTTATAACATCTAAACATGTACACTTGGTCATTTCTAGTTTCACCATCTCTATTTGAACCATTAGAAACTTGATTTCTATAATTTCTCCTTCCATTTGATAGGTTTCCATGATTTGAAAATGGTTTTCACTTCCAAAACCCAATAGAAATATTATTAAATAATTTTAAAATATGCCAAAGAATATAAAATGAATCTAGGCATGTTTCAACACACTCTATAGAGAAAAAATATTATCATATAAACAAGAAAAAAACATTTATAATGGTAAATAGGTCAGATGATATTAATAGAGGATTCAAACATTTATTTTTAGAAATAATATTTTTTTTATTATATAGAAAATAAAACACATAGTTTACTATATTCCATAACTCTTATTTGTTTCATATTTGGTTTAAGAAGCATTTGGCTTGTATAAGGTGTATCCTTTGGACTGACCAATAGAAACATAGAGGTTTTATATTTCCTATACATATTTTTATTGAAAATTACTAAATGGGGGTTGATTTATATTTGTGTAATTATAGGAAACCATAGTAAATGTTGCAAGGGTCGACCTTCCACTCCCCCACCAAAGACTCGTTGTTATCTATCAAAGGTGGAATAGGAAACCCAAGATGCCCTTATGGTTCTCTATGTCGCACTCTATCGAATAGTGTACCCTAGCCTGAAGCTTCCATAAATGGTCGATGTGGCATCTGGTGCTCCTCAAATTGGCATGGCACAAATTCTTTAGGTGGCGCAGTGTTTTGAGTGGCCTTTTTGTTGTGTCATTATTGTATACCGGTTTAGTTTCATTGGATTGTTATTGTGGCAGGGTCATCATCAACAACCTGGGCATGTACACAGACACAAATGGTTGTCGCAGGAATGCTCAGTGTCAGTGTTCTTCTTCTTGCCTAATCGATTCACAATTCCCTACTAGTTTGTCCCTCAGTTCTTTTTTTGCTTCATTGTGCCCTGATGGATCTACTTATCCTTGTTTCCTCTTCCATTTCTTTGTGCTCCTTCATACACAATCCCATCTTGGTTGGGTATGATGGATTCCATAATGTTTTGTATTGTGTTGGTGGCTTCAGTGAAGGTGGATATGTTGGGGGTTTCTTTTGGAGTGGTGGTGTCTTTGCAGTGGTTCAATGAAGCTCTTTCCATCGGTCATCATATGCCTTTGTTTTGGTCCCTTGATCTTGTTATGGCATGTGTCTTCAATGGTGGATCTCCTTGTACACACTACTTTGCTGGTGGTTCTTCTTGTTTTGGTTCTCACTTAGCCTCAAAGTGATTTTTGTTAGGTTCTCACTCAACCATAAAGTGATTTATTTCAAAATACAAAAAAAATGTTTGGTGAAAACAAACTAAACAGTAATTTTATATGTGGTTATATGTGGTTATATATCCCCCTCTAAATTCCAATTCATAGACAATACAAAGTTTATCTACATACCAAAATACGATCCAACATATATGGTATTTTTTTATAAGAATATAAATCAATTTTTACTTTATAAAGTCTGGATTCACCCCATTTTTAGATATATCATTTTTATAACCTTTAATTTTCCACCAAAATTACTATCAGAGATCATGGTTTTTAGAATATTAATATGTATATCATACTACTTGTTGTTAGTGAAAAATGGAGGCTCCAATCAACCATAGGTAGATTCATTTTTTTGATGTCTATAACTTTTAGTTTTGGAAGAACTGAATGATACACTTTCTAATTTCCCTTAGAGTGGAAGCATAACTAATTTTTGGATATTGAGTATTGCAACAAGTGAAGCTATTGTAACACTTACTGATAGTGTCAAACACAAACTAGAAGTAAATAAAATTTAAATTAACACCTTTAAAGGATATCTCTATGATTCAATAAAATGAAGGCAGAATATAAGATATATAATTTTTATAGGATATTCTCATTAATATCTCTAAAGTTTAAGGAAAATTAATTGAAAAAAATTCTAGTAATGAGAAATTATATTAAAGATCTTAAAATAACTCATACCAATTCTATTAACCCAATATTCAATATGGTAATTGGTATTGTTTGTTCCATGATAGAACTTGAATATGAAATTGAATATGTGGATATAATGAAATTAATAATGAGATGTTTTTATACTCATTTTAATTCAAAGATTTTAATTATAGAAGAATGAGTGTTTAAGGAAAATATACCTTGATGATCTTCAAAGCACTATCTCTAATTATGAAATGTGGTTGTAGGATATTCCATCAATGTAAAATAATAATCCTTAGTAGATAGAATTTAATGTTAGGGAATTGATCATTATGAAGAATGAACTAGAGAAATTAATGGATTGATGATGTTTCTATCATTAAATCCCAATAAAGGTATAAGAAAGTTAAAAGGAATGTTTATAAAAATAAATTTTAGATATATAAAGATATGTTAATTTATTTCCATGTGACCTAATAGGGTTAAAGATAAATATATTGAATAATAATCTTTAAATGATAAAGTGAAGAAGTACACTGATGGGTAATTTAACAAAAACCAAGAATATATCAAAATATTAACTTCTCATTAATGTAAGATGACAACAATGATAGTGATTCAAAGGGAAAATAATAGAAATAATTCCATGATAAAAAATTTACTAATAATTTGTATTGATGAAAATAATGTTGTTGAAGCTTCCCTTGATAGTGAAGATTAAGTGAATTTTCTTTAGAAGAGTCAGGTGATAAAAAATTGAAAGGGTAAAAATAAGATAATGAAACTTTGGAATACAAGAAGGTTTTAATATTAAATAATGAATATATGTAAGCCTTAGAAGAAAATATTGAATGAAAATGACAATTAAAATATACTGATCAAAGTAAAAAAATATATAATAATCTATGATATTAGATATATTGAATAAATTTTATAAAGGAAGGAGGAAAATTATTGAAATGGTAAAATAAGAAGTAATTCATACCAAAAGAAAGTTGGTAATTGAAGCTAATATATTTACTAATAAGAAATTTCTCAAATTTTGGAGTGAAATAGATAAATATACTAATTCATGGTTTTTCAATAATTAAGAAAATTGGATGAATTTGTTTGTAATTAGAGATCTTTTGTAATGGGGAAAGTTTGCTCAAGATTTTATCATTTTAATTTTCAACTCAAGACTCATGTAGTAATTCCCAAGATTATCAACTCAATACTCAACCTAACATGTCACATGGGTTAGTGTGAATTCCCCAATCACCAAATTCATGAAACCAATGTGAAGTGTTTAATTAAATTTATTTAGGAATAATTTAATAACAAATAATTTTAATTCATCATGATAAATATTTTCAAAAAAATATGTCTTAAAGGGTCTGTATATAAAATTAAACCAACAGATGTTAGCTAATAAAAACTATCTATTAGTTATTCTTAAGGATTAATCATAATTGATATTAAATTTAAATAATAAAACTACTAAATGACAATAAAACACACATGTATAATAAATTTTAACCCAATAATTTATTATGCCATATTAAATAATATAATACCGATGAAAATATATAAAATAAATGGATTATGTAGCCAACTGTATCTCATGAATCCATTTTCACTCAAAATGAATAAATAAAACAAGCCTCTAAACTTATCCACAAGTGTCCCCCATATCATAACTTTTAACTCAAGTAATAATTTTACATGTTTTCCATGGTTCACATTCAGTGGGTGAGTACAACAACCAATTGGATTTCCCTATATATCTTTAAATAAACTTCATGAAAATATTATCCAAGTAATATTTTGTGCATATTATGATTTATATATTTATAACTAATGAAATTTAAAAAAAAATAGGAAAAGTAATTTATAAAATAAATAAACATTCCATGATTTGACTAACACATTTTTATTTAATTAAATCGAACAAAATATTTTTTTCAACATTTAATTTTTTTAAACTAGTTCACCTAAACAAAATATTTTTTAAATTTTACCTCTATGGAACACATAATTTCACCAATCATTAGAGTCCATAACAATCCTAATGGTGTAATAAAAAATGACCCATCTATATCATCTATGAAGCTACCATGCTTAAGTGTCCAGGTCATGACCCCAAACCCTTCATCTTACCTTCGAGACACTGCACATAAATACTCAGGTTAATCCACTCTTTCTTATGTCCTAACCCCTTTTAGCCATTTCAAATTTCATTTAAAGATTTATTCATTTCCATTTTTTTCAAAAATCCACCCATTAATAAAAACAAAAAATTTCATAGTTTATACTCCCCTAACTACCCAACCTAAGAATATTTAATCACAAGGAATTCAAAAATGACATGTTGAATTTTTAATGTAAGATCCAACAAATCAAAAAATATAAATAAAAATATTGTAAATTTATTAAAGGGATTTTCTAAAATTACCAAACAATCCATGTAGTGTTTTGTAGTAATAATTTAGAGTGGGTAAATCCACCAACCTTATAGATTTCTAATTAATAATATTCATATAACTTAATCATAAAATAATTCCCCAAAACCCTTTAAATAAAAAATATAATTTTTTGTAAGTTAAAATTTATTCATGAATGGTATAAAATGTCCCTAAATATAAAATTGCTCACTAAAATACTATAAGTTTAATTCATACCTCATAACCTAGTATTTTCACCTTGTTTCAACACCCTAAAATACATCCAAGAAAAGTGCACATTGATATTGGTGGTTTTATGACACGTAGTTGAAACCAATAAATCCTAAACACCTATGGAACCCAATTTTTTTTATCCCCATGGGAAAAGGGAAAGGATAAGAACAAAGAGTTTGGAAGGGGGAGATTGCCAACCGTAGGTGAAAAATATTTAACCATGGAAGCTGGAGAGAATGGTTTTTCAGAGGAGTGGGAGAAGAATAAAGGATATGGGTATTTCCCCGCTCATTTAGTTGTGTACATAGGGAGAACAAGGACCCTAGCCTTGTATTTTT
This sequence comes from Viscum album, assembly GCA_963277665.1. Lineage (NCBI taxonomy): Eukaryota > Viridiplantae > Streptophyta > Magnoliopsida > Santalales > Viscaceae > Viscum > Viscum album. The sequence continues at coordinate 1,784,202,290 of OY728125.1, forward strand.
TTAAATCTAATTACCAAAACTACAATAATAAAAATACAACCACCAGCACCATAACCACTAACAAAAATAAAAAACACCACCACCACCACCACCAACACCAATAACATAATAGCAATAGGTTAGGATTCAAGAGGGTTTCTGACATGGATGATCCCAATTTGTGAAGGTGATGGAACATGTGATGGTCCCTCCCCCTCCAGTGGGGGAGGGACCACTGCCACCCTTCGAGGGAGATTTATCTCTATCTTTCTTACCCCTTCCCAATCTTGATTTTCTTCCCACATTTCCATAAATTTCTCTGAGCCCAAAATTCCCAGATCTATTTGGTGGATTTCCTTAGCCATTGATATCAACCTCAAAGTTCACTAAGGTTTCATATCTTCTAAATAATATTTTTATTTCTCAGTTTAAGTAGTGATTCCTTTTAGTGGATGTATTCAATCGTTGCATTCTTTGGTCATGAGTCTTGTAGGATCATGCAATGGTTGGTCTACTAAAAAATAAGAATATGATGATTCAATTTTCATCAAAGGAAGACTTGATTAGGGCTTGGTCGAGTTCCCCCTCTAGATTCAATGACGTACAATTATACCTCTTCTGGTGGGTTTACAAAGTTTTTATGAAGTGAGACACCCCAAAATAGGATATTTGGGTGATATTCCTAGAACTTCCATTATCATTTCAAAATACTACAATTAGGGATATCTAGGGAACCTTGTAGGGAGGTATTTTTGTTCAGATCATAGAAGACTTTTAGTTTTCCATCATGATTCCCCTTGAATATGTGTGGAAGTTGATGGCTCAAAATTGTCAAATGAGTATATTTAGATTTTTGTTGGGGAAGAGTTCTCATTTTAATAGATTGTGGTGTTTGATTCATGGATATATTTCAGTTCTTCCTGTAACAAAATTTTACGTGCAATGGTAGAATGTAGGCGTGGAGACAAGGAGAGTGAATTTTATATGGTTGTCGATTTAGGAGATAGTAGCATGGGAAAAGATCCCAGTGTTATTAAATGTCTGACTCAGGAGAGTCATCTAAGCATATCTATTGATCCAGATTTTAAAAAAGCTATGCAATGTGATACTCAAGAGGTCAAACCTTTGGTAACTAATATTTTTAGCCCACTGAGGGAGGACCTGGGTATTCTGAACCCTTCTTTGTAAGGTCATGTCAGAAAATTGTGAATTTATACGGATTTATCTTATGTTGTAAGTTCTCTAGATTCTATACCAATTTTGGATTCAAATGGTGAGGCTATTAGTGGAATCAACTCTAATGTGGAAACATGAAAGGATGTTGAAGAAGGTTCAAAGTCACTCAAGGAATCTTCCTATGTGAAGGTAGTTCTTAAAGGGAATGGTAACACTAGAAGTGATGGATCTTAAGATAATTATCCACTTTAAATGATCATGTCAATTTTGAGGAGGGATTTTCTAGTTATTAAGATGGGTAACCACTTTGAGGGATTGGGGAATGAAGGGATTGTCCTGGAGTTTAAAGAATATCAGGTAGAGAATTCCATGGAGGAGTAGGGAATACCCAGGGATGAGTCTAATGATCTGTCATCATGTTAGTTATCAGGTTACAATGTATAAGAATTTCTAGGTAGCAGCCTCCTCAGTATAAGGAGGGGGAAGGTTCGATGAGGCAATAAGAAAGGGTGAAAGGATTATTCCTATTTACCAATACCAATGGAGACACGATCTTCCAAAAAGTACAAATTCAAATTGATGGAAGGTGATATCAAGAATATTGGAAATACTGATCAAGATGAGGCTACAGAACATGGGGTAGTTCCCATTAGGGGTAACCTCTTCAACCATTAGTAGGAGGTAGTTGTGAAATCTGTGCAAATGATGGATCTTCTCGTGCATTTGAGAGAAGAAATGGAAGAGGAATTCCTTCCACTAAATTCCTCAAAAGAGGATGTTGATCGGATGATGGGATGTTCTATTCTTATGGGTACTAACCGTGAATAATGTGCATGGATTAATAACTAGGACCTTATTCTAGTAAGTAGCTTCAATGAAGGGAATATCCATGAAGAGGAGTACATGAAAACATGGGACAAGCTAGTGTATAACTTTGAATACCAAATAAATGATGTTCCAGAAATATTAGTAACCTCCATTTCCTAGAAAAGTTTTATGGATAATAATGAAAATAATCTTAAGTTATCATTCAATAACTATGTATTCTACTTTGTTGTTTATTATGGGTGAAACTTGTGGTTTTTGACTTTTCCATCAAAATTGTTTTTGATAATAAAAAGTAAATTTTAAATTAATAATAAAAATAATAAATCATTATTAAAAATATCCCATGTAAATCCCTATAATCTCTCCAAAATTCTAAAAACATCTAATATATTCATATCAACTTAATATATTCACTTGATTAAATATAGTTTAAATAAAAATAAATTTCTAAAAATTAAGATGGTATAAAAGAAAATACAATAAGTTAGGTAATAATATTATAATGGAACAAATTTTAGAAGTTTCTAGAAAACCAAATCAATATGATAAATATTTTTCTATATAAGGACCTGCCACTATTGTAACACTATTGGCCAGACCATGGGAAGTCATAAATAGGCATGGTAATGTCATTATAAAGTTACACCAAATAGAGATGATTATTACCATCATGTTACATTATCTAGATATTCAATTTTGTATGGTTTTTATGGTCATAAATTATCCCATTGTATAATAAGATATAAAGGCAAGATGAGTATACAAGGGTGTATTCAATCACATAGAAATCAATCAAGGACTAAATGCAGTAATACAATGATAATTAATTGTTAGTTTGCGGTGACAATAGAAGAAGGTGGCTAATTATATAAAACCAAACCATGGATGACTAGTAAAACTTCAATGAATCAATAATTTATTTATATATATGTAAAATAAAGTAAGAGGCAAGAATGAGGAAATTATGTTTCCTTGAATGTTGCATATAATGAAGGGACATGTATCATAGATGGTGTTCTCTCTTCCCACATGACTAAGAACATTAATCTATCAAAAATATAAAATCTAAGGTGGATAAAAAATATTATGTTTTTAAGTCATTATGTTTTTCAAATAAAATTCATAACTTTGAGGGTATGATATGTTAAAGGATAATGTGTTTTATATTGAAGGAATTAAATAGAACAACTCATATTTCAGCCAATTTTTTGAGTTAATAAATGTTTTAAAATTTAATATAAATGGTTTTACTATAAAATATAAAATATAAAATTATATTATTAATGGAATAATAACTCATTGAAATCTATAATGTCAATGAAAATAAATTATTTCTCTTTGTTTATAAAGAATGTGAAAATAAATTGTGTCCTTAGATGTTAAGAAGCCTCAATCAAGATAACATGGAATCATTGTTAATAATAAAAGTACCCATTAATGTTCCAAACTGAATAAAATATAGATAACATGTTTTTACATCATGTTAAAAAAAGAAATTCATAAGAAATTCATGCAATGAAAAAGGTTATAAGAGATAAAAAATAACATAACATGGTACAAGAATACATGTGTGGACATATGAAATAAAAATGAACAAGTGTATATCTATGATATATACTCCTTTTACAGGATTATAGTTAGAAAAGTTGAATCATTCTCATATTTAATAATAATAAGTATTTTTCATGAATTAAAATATATGATGGGGGAACCAATTGGGGAAGAAAATCAATGTGCTAATGTTTGATAATGAAAATAAATGAACAAACCACATGTTTAGAAGTATTTATAGAAGCATGGTATCATTCATCAAGTATATATTATAAGATCACTAAATAAAAAGGGATAGTTGAATGAAAGAAAAATTTATGGACAAAATTTAAGTATTTAGTCTTATCCCTAATGGTATCTCAAGAGAATATTGGAAGGCGTTAGTGAAAAATATAATTTATATATAAGAAAGAAAAATTTTATAGGGTAAAAGATAAAACCATATGATATGTTGTTCAAAATAAATCCAAACATGAAGTAAATTAGTGTCTTTGACCACAAATGTTACACTATTAAAAAAGAAGGATATTAATGAAAATTTTATAATATAGGTGATAAAGGTTTATTTTCAATACAATCAATTAATAGTTAGTTATACATGCATTATAATATGGTAATTCTTCAAATTCTTTATTTCATTTTTTTTTAAATACTAGGCAAAGTTATGGGTTTAATGGGAACATGTACAATAATGAACAAACAAAAAAGTGGTTAAATCATAAATGAGTTCTCTGAAATATTTCAAAAAATACTTAAAATATTGGAACTATGATCTATTTTGATACACCAATCATTGTGCATTTTATCCCACTCTAAATCTTTATGGATGAGATCCTCGACGAGAGAAGACACATTATCCTAATTGTTAAGACACTCCACTATATTGATCTTTTCTTCATGAAATTCATGAATTAAAATAATTTCATGAGTGTTAATGCAATATGTTTATTTTCTACTATTATTGAATTCAAGTACTATTTAAAATATCTCATCGAAAAATTTCTCAAGGGCTTGAATTAGAATGTTATCTTCCACTATCTTCTTAGAGTGTAGAAGTAAGTCCATTGAGCATTCTTGGTTAGTTTTTTCTCTATCTTTCATTTCTACACAAATTCCATTTTCTAGTTGAACATGATGTTTTATGGAATCATAAAATTCCAATAGACCCTCATTCTAATTAGGGAGTCCCTGATTATCCTCTTGTTTAGGTTCTTTGATTTTTGACCAATCTTCTTGAATTCCACATACTTCCTCTTAAATCTTTTAATTATTATTAAATCAATTAGAACAATAATTAGAACCTTTAAGATTATTCCATATAATAACTAAATAATATCTCCCAAAAATGTTTTATTTATTCTCTATTTTTATTCTTTCTCAGTAATACTCTCCTACCTGAAATTACTCTTCATATGAAACTAGTGAGGATGTTTCATCACTTGTTCCATCCTCACTAGTGGTATCAATTTATACTAAATGATTCTCCTCCTACTCATGGACTATCACCGAGCCTTTATTCTAAGATTTTATTGTTTTCTTATAATCTATAACCTGTAATTATCCTTTATCTTTGTCTAATTAGTTCTCTTTTTATATCATCAAATCAATTTACAAGCTCTAAATCTGAATTAGAATCTGTCATTGAGCCTTAATGACTCATGGGCATTTCTCTACCATCCATACTATCCATAAGCAATGTAGTTAATTCATGCCTTCCTCAAATAAAATATTTTAGAGATTCTAATCCTTTAGTTGATATTTTATAGCTAATATAAAATCTAACCCATCATGTATAGATAGAAATACAAATTTCTCCGTCATTGGATTTCGAAGCATCCATGTGAATATGATATGGTTAATATTTACTTCCTCTTTTTCCTCCTAAAATAATTTAAATAGAAATTTATCATCTCATTTTATATCCTCGTTCTTGAGTTGAGACACAACTATAAGGACAAAAGGTTTAACACTCTCTCTTAGACTCCAATAGGGGGTTAGGTGTGGTCTCACTGCATCATCATATGTCATCCTAGATCCTACATCACTTATAACATGTGACTTTGCATGATTATGGGATATTGATATGTTATATTAGATAAATAGAAAATGATTTTTTTATAAGATGATTTATGTTGATAATGGGAAATATACAAATGTATATTTTTCTAGTTACATCCCCAATCATAGTGAAGATTAAATGATTGACTATAATGATGAAGATGAAATAAGTAAGGAAATAAATATTTCTATCACTATAAATAAATCACACAAAACAAATCGTGTCGAAGAGAATAACATTATAGGTGATACGAGTGATCCTATGAAAATCATAAGGATAAAAACACTTAAATTTACCTAAAACTCCCCAATTTTTATAAATTATTATTATTTAATTGTATTTTCTTATTATTTAAATTTGGGTATTTTGAAATTTAAAATTTAATTTTTTAAATTATTAACTGGTATAATATTATTTGGGAAAATATATAAATTGTGTCTTTAACCATGAATCCTACCGGTTTTTTTTGAAAACATCACAAATATTTATAATTTTATTTTTGGCTACTAAAATTTATTGAAATAATATAACAAATCTGTTGGACCCTCTATGATATAGTTGTTTTCATAATAACAAATAATGTCTAACTAGAGATTCTACTCTTTTATGCCATTTAATATCTCTAAGTAAATCAATTGTTCAATAACTTATATTTATAAATACATATGTTTACAAGTGTATTTTTACATGTATTTTTGGATGTCACTTAGTTGTGTAATGTAATGTGTAAGACAATCTCTTCATAAGCTTTCTATATTTAATGGCAACGAACCGATGTTCGACACATCTAAGATGAAACACCGAAGATGACACACCGAATATGACACACTGAAGATGAAAGACCGATGCTAACAGACCAAAGATGACAGACCAATGCAAATGACCCACCAATAGTCATAAATAACTGTTTCATTTTTATTAATTAAAATTTATTTCTAACAGTAATATTTAGACAAATTAATTTTTTTGACATTATTTACTGTTGTCTGTGGGACTATCCATAGAAAGTATGAGGTTTATGCATGTGTAGAGATCTTCATGCATACTGAACCTTGAAGTACAAAAGGATTGCAAGCTAAACCTAAAATGAGAGTCGCCGAACCCGCTAAAAAACAAAAAGGATAGTTGTGTGAATATTTAAGATATTGTAAATAGAATAACTTGAAGCTTGAGTATACAAGAAGTTTAATATTAAAAGCTACATCCTACTAAAGCTCGCTGAACACCCTGACATCAAAGAGATGAACCTTCACACACCTGGAAGCTAGATTACAGAGACTACAATACTTTGTTTTGGAGACAACATCCAGAAGATGACTCTAATATCATTTTATATACATCCATTGAGTCCAAATCTTTACTGCACAACACACAGAGATTTCTAAACTCTTTTATTATTTTATAACTCTGTTTTGATCTTGTGTTTACTATTTTGAGCAGTGTCTGTTTTTGTTTGTATCACACACATTGTCTCCAGAGCATAACTGGGGGATACTAAAATATACTCACTCTCAAAAAAATATTTCGAATCTTGTATGCCATATAGAACTGTGGAAGAGATCTTGTGTGATCTGTTTGATTGTTCTTTCACACGAATAACGGTGGTAGAGGTTATGTGTGACTTGGACAACCCTGTCTGCTGTTGTTAACCCCAATCTAGGGTGTGGATCAAAAGTTTATTAATATAAACTTCTTGGTGGGAAGTTTTCACCAAGTAAAGAGGACTAAGTCCCAACTTGATATTGAACATATTGTTTTAACTGATGTGATGTTTGTCTCATTTTTTTATTTATTATGTATTTCTCGTATTATGACAAACTGAACTTTGATATTTAGTTTGGAATGTTTTTATATCTGTTTTGAATCAGTAGATTAGCTTAAAAAGTTTTTCTAATCATAGATTGGTAAAACTGATAACTAATCAATCTTTTGAGAAACTAATTGAACTTTCAAGACTTTTATAAATTCAATAAAAACTAACTTTGGTTATTATTTTAATAGGGGTGTTATTTTAAAGAACCAGTTTTTAATAGACTTTTTTATAGAGACTCAATTCACCCCCCCTCTTGAGTCATCTACTCCAACCAACATTGGGTATCAGGGGAATTTTTTATCGTTATTATCATCTTTTCAAATCATGTCAACTGTGATTATTTTTGTTTTTCAAAGATCTCAAAATTTCTGTTATTTCTAAATTTTTATCTCTTTAAAATTATTTTACAATCTGTATTGTGGAAAATAGATTAGAAGGGGATTCTACCAATAGACCACCTTTCTTTAATGGAACTAACTATGCTTAGTGAAAGCTTAAAATGAAAATACATCTAGAAAGCATGGGATTTGAAATCTGGACTGCTATTGAAAGTAAATATTCAATTCCTGAAACTACTAGAAATACATGGGATGAACCTACCAAGACTGCCTATAACAATAATTGTAAAACTATGAATGATTTGTACTTTACACTAGGAGATGAAGTGTTTAACTGTATCTCTGCTTGTAAAACTGGACATGAGATTTGGGACACTCTATTTTTTTCTCATGAGGGAACATCCAATGTTAAATAAATGAGATTAAATAATTATACTATTAAATATGTCAACATCATAATGAAGCTTGGTGAGTCTATTTCTGATTTGTATCTTATTCTCAATGAAATTGTGAATATCATGATTTCTTTAGGAAGAGAAGTAGAATCCAAAGAGAAGATTATGCATATTCTATGATGCTTACCAGAATGATGGCATGGAACATATTTATCAATTAGAGAATCATGTGATAGTGATAATATTCCAGTGAAGGAATTGATTGGAAAATTAATGTTGTATGAAGTGGAATTGAATGTAAATCAAGAAGAAGATTGACCAAAACGAAAATATATAGCCTTCAAGACAACTGCATCTAAATGAAAATACAAGTAGAAAGTTCAAGCTGCTATTGAAAGCTCAGGCAGTGATGAAGTAGCTTCAGACAGTGATAAAGAAATTGCCCAGCTAGAGATATGATTCGAGAAATTTTATAAGAAAAAGAAGTTTTTCAAAAATCCCAATTACAAATGAAAGTATAATAACAAGGGAAATTAGAAGAAGGATTATAAGACCAATGATAAATCAGAAGAGATAATTTGATATGAATGTAAAAGTAAAGGACATGTCTAGGTAGACTGTCCAAACATGAAATACCAGAAAAATTATTAAAATAAGGATCGAAGGTATAAGAAAGAAATTAAGGCCACCTGGAGTGCCTCTAAGCATAGCTCAAGTGAATCTGTATCTTCTCAAAATGAGAAATATGGCACAACTAATGTGTTTTTTATAATAAACACAACTGAGGTAACATTATACTCTCCTGTACGTAATTATTATTATTCTAAAAGTGAGTCTGAGAATATGACATATGATTAATAATTTTAATATTCCAACATGTTATAAGAAACATGTAATGAGTTGAAAGATAAGTATAAATAATTGAAGAAACAACATGCTCTTAATGTGACTATTAACACTGAACTTACAAATGAAAAGGGGGAAAATGCTCAACTTCTCAAGGATAATAATGAACTAAAAATGTCTAATGATAAATTAAAGAATGAATTATAAAAATTACTAATGGGAAAAATACTCTTACTAAAATTCTTGGTAAAAAAATAGCTCCTAAGTATTCTTCTAGGATAGGATATCAACCAAGAAAACAGAATTTATCCAAATCACATTTTGTAACAAAATATGGAAAATCTACTTCCTTTTTCAAAAACAAGAATTTTACAGCAAGTTCCACTTCCACAAATTCTTCTACTGAATCTATTTTCAGGACCAAATAGAGTTTACTTTTCAAACACTCTATATTCTGCATATAGGAAACCCATAAGACATTTGTGGGTACCTAAATCTTATATTACTAATGTATGTGGACCCAGAAAAATATGGGTACAAAATTCGTTTCTTGGTTAAACTATTTTGAAGGTAAAATGCCTAAAGAGATCCTATAAAAATCTATGGTATTTGGACCGTGGGTGTTCAATACATATGATAGGGGACTATTCAAGCTTTAAAAGTCTTATCAAGATTGATGGAGTACATGTCACATTTAGTGACAATGGTAAAGGAAAATTCATCGGCCTAGGCCAAATTGGTAACTCTAACTCTATTTAATATTCTAAAGTACTGTATGTCGATGGATTAAATTATAACCTGTTCAGTATATCTCAATTTTGTGATGATGGATTTAATGTTAAATTCAAAAATGATTCATTCCATGTTTTTTATGCGAAGAATAACTTAGTATTTATTGCTTTTAGAAATGATAATGTATATTCTATAAATCTAGACACACTATCTTCACATAATGTCTCTTGTCTAAATGCCTTTCAAAAAAAGTATTAGATCTGGCATAGAAGGCTAGTACATTGCAACACACACTCTCTTTGGAAGTTAACTAGAAAATTCTTAGTTAAAGACTTTCCCAAGTTAGAGTTTCCAAACAATAAGGTCTGTAATCTTTGTCAAAAAGGAAAGCAACATAAAATCTCTTTCAAACCAAAGAAAGAAGTAACTACTTCTCCACCTCTGGAATTGGTTCACATAGACTTGTTTGGACCATCTAGAATTTCGAGTCTCAATGGGAAGCACTATGTTTATGTTCTTGTAGATGATTTATCTAGGTACACTTGGACCTTTTTCATAGATCATAAAAGTGAAGATTGTTCACATTTTACCAAGTATGCTAGGATTGTATAAAATATTAGTGGTTTTAAGATTAAATTCTAAAGAAGTGATCATGGTCGTGAGTTAAAAAATCAATATTTTGATGATTTTTTCTCACAAAATGGATATAGTCATAACTTCTCTGCTCCTAGGACACCTCAACAGAATGGTATGGTAGAAAGAAGAAATAGAACCTTACATGTAATTTCTAGAACTATCCTCAATGAATATGATCTACCCATTTATTTCTGGGATGGACCTGTTAATACAACTTGTTACATAATAAACATAGTCTTAATTGGACCCATCCTTAAGAAAACTCTTTATGAGTTGTGGAATACTAGGAAACCCAAAGTAGTTTATTTTAAAGTGTTTGGATGTAAAGTTTATATTCTGAAAACTAAAGATAATTTAGATAATGTTTCCTCCAAAATTGATGAGGGAATGTTTATTGGATGTTCTACATCAAGAAAATCCAATATATTATTTAATAAGAAAACCAAATGTGTGAAAGAATCTATACACAACAAATATGATGAAGCAGATCCACATGAGCCCAAGACCTCACTAGAAAATATTAAAGAAGATATGTCTAATGTATACATTAATGATAAAACCTAAAATCATCATGTGAAGGAATCTATGAAAACTTACAATTTTGAAACTTCTCCAGATCCTAACCATAGTGAACCATATCAACCTGAACAACCTGAAATATCAAGTCCTACCTTCTCTTGACCATCTAAGACCCTTAAAAATCATCCCTTAGATGTTGTAGTTGGAGATTTAGATAGAGGAACACAAATAAGAGCTTCTTTGAGAAACTAGGCTGAACATCAAGCTTTGTTGTCATAGATTGAAACAAAAAATATCAATGATTCAATGAATGATGAATTTTGGGTAATGTCCATGAAAGAAGAACTTAATCAATCTGAAGGAAATAAAGTTTGGAAACTTGTAGATATACTGAAGGATACTTTGACTATAGGAACCAAATGTGTGTTTAAAAATAAGGTAGACAAATCTAGAAATATAGTTATAAATAAAGGTAGAGTAGTTGCACAAGGATATAATCAAGAAGAGGGAATTGATTATGAAGAGACCTTTGCACCAGTAGCTAGACTTGAAGAAATTAGAATCTTACATTCCTATGCAGCACACTTGGATTTTAAACTTTATCAAATGGATGTCAAAAGTGAATTCTTAAATGGTTATATAATTGAGGATGCTTTCGTTGAACAACCCCCAGGTTTTACAAATCTACTTTTTCCAAATCATGTGTTAAAATTATCGAAAGCCTTATATGGTTTAAAACAAGCTCCATGATCTTGGTATGAAAGGTTGAGTAATATTCTTATTTATAATGGATTTACAAAAGGAATCACACACCCTAATTTATTTATAAAAATAATTTCAAAAGATGTTTTAATATCCCAAATATATGTAGATGATATTATCTTTGGATCTTCAAAAAATTATTTATGTAATGATTTTTCAAAAACAATGCAATGCGAGTTCGAAATGAGATTAATAGGTGAAATTAAATATTTTCTTGGATTTCAAATATTTCAAAATAAAGAAGGTATTATTTAAAATCAAATTTAGTACACTAAAAATCTTTTGAAAGGATATGTCTTTGATAGCATTAAGGGTAGTGAAATCCCTATGAGTTATACATGTATGCTAGATCTTGATGAAAATGGAAAATCAGAAGATCAGACTACTTATAGAGGAATGATTGGAGGTGTTTTGTACTTAACTGCTAATAGGTGATATATTATGTTCAGTGTGTGTATGTGTGAGAGATTTCAAAAAAATACAAAGGAGTCATATCTAAGTGGTGTTAAAAGAATTTTTAAATACCTCAAGTATACAAAAAATTTAGGATTGTTCTATCCTAAATGACAGCCTTTTGATTTACTTAGCTATTTATATACTAACTTTGGTGGATGTTAGTTAGATAGAAAGAGTACCTCTGGAACATGTCACTTTTTGGGAAAGTCTCTAATATCATGGTGTAGTAAAAAATATTCAGGTGCATTATCAACTACTGAAGTATAATACATTTCTATTGGTAGTTGTTGTGCAAAACTTTTGTGGATGAAACACACCTTATTAGACTATGGATTTCAATTCAGACATATCCCCATAAGTTGTGATAACACAAGTGCTATTAACATTTCTAAGAATCGAACTTCTCATTCTAGAACAAATAATATTGATGCAATACATCATTTTTTGAGAGATCATTATCAAAAAAGTGATATAACTCTTGAGTTTATTGGGACAAAGCATCATCTTGATGATATATTCACTAAACCCCTAAACATTGAGAAAATGAACTACCTCAGACATGAACTAGGAATGATAAACCTCTAAGATCTAATAAAACCGATCTCCTAAAACCAATCTCCTTAAACTAATCTCTAGAAACTGATCTTTTAAAACTGATCTCCAGAAACCAATTCTTGAAACCGATTCTTGAAACTGATCCTTGAAACCGATCTCTTGAAACTAATTCCTAAAACTGATCTCCTAAAACCGATTCTGGAAATCGATCTCTTGAAACCGATTCTTGAAACCGATTCTTGATACTAATCTCTTGAAACTGATCTTGTGAATCCGATCATGTGAAACTGATCCTGTGAAACCGATCTTATGAATCAGATTGTGTAAAACCGATTCAATGTCATCGATGCATTTAAGTTTTTTTGTATGTATATTTTAAATAAAATGATGTTGTTTTGTATTATTTTTTCCACGTTTAAGTTTCATACATTACTATTTACAATCCCTAAATGATATATTAACTTCAATTCATCCCGACATTTCACCTTCCCACTACCATAAATCCTTATACCCTTTGTCAATATATCCCTCGACCCTCATCCTCTAGACTCTTTTGGAACATGAAACCTCGAAATGGCAAGGACTAAGCATGATATGGAGGATCCAAGCAAATCTCCATCTACTAAGAGTTAGAAAGTTGAGTTTAGTGGGACTACAAAATCGAGCTTAGAAATCCGAGTGGTCACAGCTGAGAAGGAATTATCTGTAGAGTGGTGCCTATCAAGAAAGTCATTTTTATTAAGAGTGCTAGAATCTCATGGGTGGCTAAGCTAGTTTGCTAACAATGAAAGACCTTATTATCCCCAGCTAGTGCATGAATTATATCAACATTTGAAGATATATTTGGATAAATCTAAGGTAGCAAGGATTAAGTCAATGGTAAAGGGAAAGGAAATACATTTTTCATTTAAGGAATGGACTGAGTGCTTGGAGATGCCTCATGAAGGTGTCTGTAATGATTATTCGGGTAATAATCCACCTTTATCTAATTTTTTCTCTTATAAAGATGATCTAAATGAGCTAACTAGAAATAGAGAATCTAGGAGGACTATTGCAAGTGAGTTTGAAGGAGAAATAAGATTATTGTTTAAGTTTACACAACATCAAATCTGCCCAAGGAAGGGAGATTTCTCTCCTGTTAAGTATTAGGATGTATTCCTAATCTATCTGTTGAAACATTAGATAAAAGTAAATGTGTGTAGGTACATAATGGTCTATGTATCTGATTTGATAAATCCATCCAAGAAGTTAACATTTTTGTACTATCTGAGGATGATCTCTACCATGATAAAAAGTTTATGCTATATGGAAGATGGAGATGAAGTGATAAGTGCATGTAGTGGTTTCTATCTCAAAAATAAAATTGTAAAAGGATGAAGATCTTCTAGAACCCTTGGAAGAAATGTTAGGTAGGTGATGAGGAAAGGATAAATGAAGATTTCAATCTAGTTGATCATCCTACTAGACCAAAGGATCAAGTTGATCCAGGTCTAAAACAAGGAGAGGAACCAGTTTATTTTGATGAGGAAGTAGAGACTGAAGTTCCATGGGAAGAAGGATCTCCTTTTGATGAAATGAGTGATCCTAATATTTATAAAATCCCCAGGGACATATCTTATGGACCTTCTAGTCCACATTTAGACTTACCCTCAATAGAATCCGTGTTAGGTGATGAGGATGAAGAAGAGACTGAGGTTACTGGTGTTGAAGGTTATGTAAGTAAAGTAGTTGAGCAGTATGATGATAATGGTGGTGGTGCTGGTGATAAGGATAAAAGAGGAAATTATGAGCATGTAATTGATTCTTTGAATGTTGGAAAAAAGTAGTTGACAGGTCTAGTGATGAATCTGTACATGGAGCTGGTGATGGTATTGAGCATGTTGAACAAGTGGATGTTAATCATAGAGATGTTGATCATGAGGATGGGCCACCCTATCATAATGTTGAAAATCAGAACATCATTTAGTAATTTAATGAACTTATGGATGTAGTTCATGAGGAAGAAGCTGAGGATCAAGGGCCTCAAATAGAGGAAATGCTTAGAGAAGTTGATTTTGCTGGAGCACATACAGAACCTGAAGTTCAGTTAGTGCCTATACCCAGAAACGTTATTGTGGCCAGAGGACAGGATGTAGAAGTTTATGTAGATGAAGTTGTTCATGAGCCTCAAGGAAGAAGGATCATGATTGGCACAGTTGAGCCAAGAGACTGGACTAGTACATGAGAATGGAACAATGATCCAAGATACATTATTTTTGGGTTGGAATATGACTCAGATGAAGAGAGGGTGCCTCCTCCTCCTACTCCACAAGTCCAATCTGAAGCAGAACCTATTATACGTATTCCACCAGTTGATGCTCCTACAGTAGTAGAGCCAATAGCACATGCAGTATCAAGTGACTATGTCACTAAGGCCGATATTGAACAATTCAAATTTGATATATGTGAGTCAGTGAAATCCTAATTTGGATCTAGAAGTGAAGCCTCCACATCGATAGGTATTTCAAATTCATATGTAGTAAATATTGCAAGAATGGTGATCTTAGAGATTCATCCAAATCTCATTACAACAGTAGAAACCATCATTAAGCACAATACCTTGTTGAGAGAAGAGGTAAAGAATATGATCAATGAAATAAATTATCTAACCAATGACTTAAAGACTTATTTTAGTGGTGTACTGGAAGTTCTTAGGAACTTGGTGACTCATCTCCTCGGTGTCGATCTGAAGAAGTTGAAAGAAGAGCTTGAAAAAATGTTAACTGGTCCATCCAGTTCTAGAAGTGGGAAAGGCATTGTTGTTGATTTGGAGTCTCTCAAGGTTCTGATGAGAGAGGAACTCCAAAATCTTCAGGGTATTTCGGAAAAAGAAAATCTTGAAAAGGTATACAGAAATACAGACCTTGTGTACAATATGGTCAGGCAGTGCACAAATGAAGCCTCTACAGCTCAGAAGGAAATTTGAGAGAAAGTGGATAAGTACGTTACTAAGATTTATACCAAGAATGATCTGATTAATAGATTCAAGTTTCTAGAATAAAATCTCTTAATACCTCCTGTCACTGAGGCCTTCAAGAAGCAAGTTACTCAATTGAAGGATTTTACCCCTGTGCTGTATAAATTCATGGAGAATAAGGATGACTTTGAGAAAGTTATACAATATGGTGGTGAAATCTTTAATGATTTCATCAATCTCCTTAAGCCATATTTTCATGTACAGGCTAAAGAAATTGGGGTTCCTCTTGCTACTTCCATTGGTACTCTCTCTTGGCCTTTTGATCCAATGACTATCTCTCAGGATCTTTCCCAAATTTGACTGGTCATTATAGAGCAATCTCCCAATCATGTGTTGTCATAAATAAGGCCTAACCTTGTAGCAAATGTACCTACAGTTGTTGTCCTACCTGGGGTTATCTTTATACCACCTCTATCCTCTACCACTTCCAAACCATCTCATCCTACTCTGGATCCTTCAAATAAAGGCAAAACCCCATAGTAGAAAAACCCTTAATGATGGATTGCATCTTTGATAGGGATTTGTTATTTTGTTTGAACTATAATCTTCTTAATTGAAATCTTTCTGATGTATTTATTTTTTGAGATTACTCCTATTAATTTCTATTTCTTTTTTCTTTTTTTTCTAATCCCAAAATGGGGAGAAGAAGTGGCATACTTTATTAATCTAAGGGTGAGAAATTCTGGTAGATGATAGATGACACATGGAATGTTCTCATCATAATTAATTTATTGCGGGGGAGATCTATTTTAAAACCTCTCACAAGGGAAATCATTAGTTATATTGTAAATTCACATTCAATGAAATATATGCTAAGTCCAGTTATTACTATTTCTTATATTTACATGTATGCCATAATTTCTGATTATCAAAAAGGGGGAGATTGTTGGATCCTCTATGTTATAGTAGTTTTCATAATCACAAATAATGTCTTAATACAGATTCTACTCTTTCATGACATTTAATATCTCTACGTAAATCAATTATCCAATAACTTATATTTATAAATCAATATGTTTAAAAATGTATTTTTACTTGTATTTTTGGATGTCACTTAGTAATGTAATGTTAGGTGTAAGAAAGTCTCTTCATAAGCTTTTTAGATTTCTTGGCAATGAACTGATGTTCGACACACCGAAGATGACACACCGAAGATGATACACCGAAGATGACACACAGAAGATGACACACCGAAGATGACATACTGAAGATGAATGACTGATTCTAACAGACCGAAGATGACAAACCAATGCAAATGACTCACCGATAGTCATAAATAACTATTTTATTTTTATTAATTCAAATTTATTTCTAACAGTCATATTTAGGAAAATTAATGTTTCTGACATTATTTAATGTTTCCTGTAGGACTATCCACAGACAGTACGAGGTACATGCATGTTCAGAGATCTTCATGCCTACTGGACCTTAAATTATAAAAGGATTACAAGCTCACCCTAAAATGGGAGTCGCTGAACCCGCTAGAAAAATAAAAATGCTGGTTGTGTGAATATGCAAGATATTGAAAATAGAAGAACTCGAAGCATGAGTATACAATAAGTTTAATATTACAAGAAGCATCCTGTTGAAGCTTGATGAACACCCTGACATTGAAGAGCTAAACATTCACACACCTGGAAGCTAGATTACAGAGACTACGATACTCTGTTTTTGAGCTAACTTCCATAATAGGAATTGAATATCATTTTCTCTACATTCATTGAGTCCAAGGCTTTACTACACAACCCACAAAGATTTATAAACTCGTTTCTTATTTTATAACTCTGTTGTGATCTTGTGTTTACTATTTTGAGCAGTGTGTATCTGTTTGTATCATAGACACTGTCTCCTGAGCATAACTGGAGGATAACAAAATATCCTCACTCTCAATCCCTTTCCACTCTTGTATCCCACGTAGAACTATGGAAGAGATCTTATGTGATTTGTTTGATAGTTTTTCCCATGAATAACTATGGTAGAGGTCAAGTGTGACCTGGACAGCCCTGGGTGCTATTGTGAACCCCGATCCAGGGTGTGGAGAAAAAGTTTATTAATATAAAATGATTGGTGGTAGGTGATCACTAAGTAAAGAGGACTAAGTATCATCTGGATACTGAGCCTCTTGTTTTAACCACTGTGATGTTTTTCTAATATTTTTATCTGTTATGTATTTCTCGCATTAAGATAAAATAAACTTTGATAGTTAGTTTATCATGTGTTTATATCTATTTTCAATCCGTATATTAGCTACAAAAGTTTCTTTAATCTTAGATTAGTAAAACTAAGAACTAATCAATCTTCTGAGAAACTAATTGAACTTTCCGGACTTTTATAAATTCACTACATACTAACTTTGGTTATTATTTTAATAAGAGGATACTATTTTAAAGAACTAGTTTTTAACTGAAATTTTTATAGAGACTCAATTCACCCCCCCTCTTGAGTTATCTACTCCAACCAACAAAATCCATTTAAAATATTTTATTACATGTTAGTACAGGAAATATAGGAAATTAAATTTTTGGGTTTTAATGAAAATAAATTTAATACTTATGTTGTAATAACTATAATATTATTATTATAAGGTGTTAAAACATAGAAAAGGGGGGATACCCTCTTATTTTCTCCATGGTGGCCACATGATATAGAAGAGGGATACCTTTCTTCCCAATTCTTCTCCATATATATTCTTCTTTTATTGAATCCTAATATAATAATGAGCCTTCATCCATGTGTGAGGTAGGTTTATGGTGGGTATTTTTCACTTCTCTAAATTCTTCTAAAATTACATCCTTCCCCAGGTAATTAACACTAAATAAATTTTTTAGTGTTCGTATTTCTATGTTGTAATAGGAATATTAGGTTACCATTAATGGGCCTCCTGTGAATGAAAGAAATAATTAATGATTTAGGTGGCCCTTTATTTCTTTCTATGCTTGGTTAAGATTTTTTATGTGGTTTTTTGATGAGTGGAAACTGGTTGTTGATCTTAAATAGAAGGCTATGTGGGGCCCCAAATTATTTTTTTAGAGATTTATTTAATTGTTAAGTTATTATATAAATATATTATTTATTATGATGATTTAATTATGTTATTTTCTTTATGAATATAAATTTAAAATAATATTAAGTCTTTTATTATAAATTATAAGTGATTTTTTAATATTTTTAAAATCAATTTTCATGATTTTTGGGTGTTTAAGGGTGACTTGACACATTTTCGTGAGGACGAATGACCAATTTGGGTTTTTTTAAGATTGAGAATTCCTTATAAAATCATAATTAGTTTTTTAGAATAGTATAAAAACATTGAATAATATAATTTATAATTAAAAATTGTTATATTATTATTTTGGTAGTATTTATATAAATTAATTAGGGATGAGACAAATAATTTATAAGAAAGATAATTTTTGTAATTAACTAAAATTCCTTAAGATTAAAATTAAGATTTAATGTTTGTGTTATCAAAGTGATTCCATGATTTTGAATTATTGAGGTTTGTGTGAATTCAAAAACCCTCTCATTATTTATTTAAATGAGTTTCTAATTTCATTTGGTGGATTATTCATTGGCAGGTAACTTGTTATTGTGTTACATGACATTAATTTTATTAAATACTACCTTTGTTCAAGGATAGATATGATTATTTTCCAACATGGTGACGAATGGATTTGTCAGTGGAGATTTATTTTTCCACATGGGGATTATAAAACATGGGGATCTCACACATTTTATCCTTCACAATAAATCCACTCATGAATAGGGTTTCATGGAGGAAATTTTATATAAGTTCATTTTATAGTGGTTGCCTTGATGCCTCTTCTATTATATTATGGTCAAGAAGAACCTTGTTTGATTTCTTTTCTGTTTTTCCTAAAAGTATAAATAAAGAGGTAACATTAATATATAATTGGTTCAAGGTTGGAAGGCCCAAGGTTTTGGGTAGTTTGTGGAGTGGGAAAACATCTTGGGATTTATTTATGGATTTATGAATTTATGAATTTTTAATGTATTATTATTTGGGATAGAGCACTTGAATTTTATATTATGGTTTATAAAAAAAATAATTATTATTGCTATATGAAATGTATATATTAAGATATTTATATAAAATACCACAAACTAATATTTATTCATGTTATGAACTTATAGAAACAAAACACACATAAATTCTTCTCTCATTCATAGAATATCATTGAGGCCCTAAAGGTATATCCCATTGAACTTTTTTTTACCCCTACATGTGAACTACAATGCACATGAATCCTTAATTATTTTATTGCATGTTCAATGAAGGTATTTTTTTATAGTTTGACCTTTATTTTTTATCGACACATTAGTTTGATTTCAGAGGTATTTATGGGATGTCCATCCTGGAGTTTTTAGTTTTCCATTTAGGTCATTTGGTTTTTATTTTGTTCCTATTTTTTATGATTCAGGGATAGAATAATGGATGTTATTCACTAATACTATACTATTAACTTTATTAAATCATATTAAATTTTTATATGTTAGGTATTTATATATTTAGAGTAACTAGGGAATCTAAATTGTATATTTTATGTATTTATTTTTAAAATAATGTCCTGAGAGAAATTATTACCCTCTAATATATGTTATCTTCTCACTGCTTGTTGGTAGCCTTTGAAAATTCAGTGGAATGTATGAGAGGTCAATGATATCGAGGTTTGGGTATTTTACAATATGAGATATGGATTTAAAATATTTTTCTTCTATTTCTATTTGAGTCTAAATGTTTTAACAAAGTTATTAACGATGATATCTGGATTCAATCCATGCATAAATATTTGAAACAAAAATTAAAAGAACAATACCTTGAACTTGATTCTATATTCAAGATATAGAAATATCATTTAAAAAAATTGAAATAGAAAAAAAAAATATTAAATAGATTAATGAAGTTATAAGGAAAAATTAAATTCTTATGTGTATGAGATACACACAAATAAATGGTGTTGATGTAGAAAAAACATTCTTCCAAGTGAAATGGTTGGAGGAATCAAGTTAGTACTTGATATAACTATTCAAAGTGGGATCGATATATTTTATATGGATGTAAAATTTTAATTTTTAAGTGGAATTATGTAAGAGATAATCTATATCAACTATCCATGTGGTTTTGTAATTAGTCCCAACAGTAGTAAAGTATATAAATTAAAGATGGCACTAAATGGATTGAATCATAAACCTTAGAACTATTACTCAAGGATTTATTCATTATTGAAGAAATTGAAGTTTATAATATGAGTTTCAGATCACAATATCTATTTTAAAAATTATTTTGGAGGATAAATGATGTGATTATATTACGTTTATTTGATCGAGGGATAGGTACTGGGTATTTTTTTAGCACTCATAAAGAAAGAGTTTGAAATGTGCTCAATATAAGACATTACGTTTTTGTTGGAATTGGGAATTATAAATAAGAATGAAGGTACATTTTTTTATAATATAAATATTGCAATGATATAATAAAGTGGTTTCACATAGAATACTATAAGTTTATATTAACACTAATAGATAATGGAACAAAAATAAATACTAATGAAAGTGTAAAGTTAATAAAGTTCATTTAGTATATAATGTAATCAGATGTTTTTATACTTTACCATCATAAGTATGGCCATAGTTATTACTATTTTCTTAATAATAGGCATAAAAGAGATCCAAAATATTTCCATTAAAATATTTTTAAATAAATTATATTATGTTTAAAATGTATAATAGTCTATGGTGTTGAGTTTTTTTTCCTTTGTTTGTATTTTTTTAATAATTGAAAATCCCCTCTCTTTATATAATGTGTTTACTTTTTTTATCCTTTATAGTGTTATTTAGTTTGATTTAATCTATTATAATTATGTTAGATAATATTTTTATTATACCTATTATATATTTTCATTAATTTAAGACTACATGATATTATATAATGATATCTGAACTTGTAGAGATATTATTTTTCTTGAGGAATCATTACAGCATGTAATGTAATACCAAAAAAATGCAAAGAGATTTTCTAAACACATGTGATATGTGAATGGATAATGGATATGATTATATGATGAGATATATCAGGGTGAATATATTCCTAAATAAATAATGTGTATTATGTCTCAAGCACAAGAGAAGAAGCGAATCATTATCATGTTGTGTCACAAGATGATTGCACGATCACATTTAAATCTCCCACTATGCTACCTACAGAATGGAATCTATTTTAATACTCCACAATAAATTAAAAATAAATAGAGTATATATATTTTAATTGAAAAATCATTTCAGTTTAATTTACACTATAATCCTATAAAAGATAATTTCTTCATACAATGAAAAAAATACAAAATTTTAAAATCAGGAAACTATTTCAAGATCTACACACATTTTTAGATAGAAGGGAATTGTCTTGGAAAATTCCCTATTCAGATTATATATATGTATATATAATAAAACTAATAAAAAATAAAAAAATAAAAAAAATGGAAGGGGTGTTTTCTTGGACAACACCTTCTTCGTATTTGTTTTGAAGAAGGTGATATCCCAGACAACTCCCTTCTACCTGAAAACGTGACTAGATCATGAAATACTTTATATATCTCAGTATTTTTTGTACTTTTCCCTTTAATATGAGGAATTTTTCTATATTCCTTTAGTTTTAATGTATTTTAACAAATTTGACATAGGCACCTTCACCCCTCCAATGGAGTACAGTAAAGCTAGTGCATGATCCATCCCTACCAATAGAATGGTGTGAATCTAACACATGGTATTTAACTATTTGAATATTATCAAAATATTACAATATGATATTATTAATTGAAAAAAACATATGAATCATTTGAAGGATTCATTTATCTCTACTTTTTTTTCTATTTTATGTATTCCATTCTACTTGTTGCAATAATTTAGTTAATATTTTCTAGTATCTAATTTTTTTAACAAAGAGTTCTAAATTATTTTTCAATGGTTTGAATTAAATCAAATCCAAATGTTTAAATATTCCATTTGGATGATATTTTCTTCATTTTATGATGAAAATATTAATATATATGTTTTATATTATATTCTTATGCATAGATTTAGTTGATTAAAGAGTCCATTTTCTTATAATCGCAAGCAACACACTTACATGAAAATATAGTTCATGAATATCGTAATATGTTGAAGGATTTTTTATTACTTGAACAACATGGAAATGAATAGTGTTCTGTATATTTGGAGCATGCATGATGAATACCATCAGACCTAATGAAGATTTGTTTTTTGTTATGAAAAAATACTCTAAAAATAAAAATATGTAAACAATGTTATGAGAATAACATACCCATAAAAAACATTTTACACTATTTTAGAATCAATAAAATGTTAATAAGTGGATGTAAACTATGAACTAGGGATAATAAAATGTCTACAATATTTTGAATGACTATGTGAAGTAAAAATCATTATATATAAGAAGTATTTTAACACTATGATGAGTGTCGAATTCAATGTTAAGATATGTTTCACACCTAATTTTCCAAAATTTATTTTTTAAAAAAAATAATACAAGGCTATGTTTATTAATGTTTGAAATATTAATGAAAGATTAAGGAATGAATCGATCAGATTATATGCAATATTAAAACTATAAGTAATAAGTTCTTTCTATATTTTGATTAATTTACCCATTTCTAAATTTTTTCATCATTAAAATATTAATGAATCCCATTAGAATTAGAGTGGATCATTAATGATTTAATTAAAAAAGAATCATGGGGTGATCTATTGTAAAGATTTATTCTATAATTTTCTCTTTAAAGGAGGGTCAAGCTACTGGTGTTTAACTAAAAAAATTTGAATACAATGTTATATTGATTGTAATGTATAATTTTAATATTTTATAATATGAATTACTAAATGAGAAGAGTTGGTTTCCCAAGGCTTCATAATTCCATTATACTTTGAAGGGATAGAATCAATTTCATATTCCAAAAACCTCATTTATTTTGTTTTCATTGGTTTAATTGTTTTACCTTTTTTTATACTATAATTTTCAAATAGTTGTAGTTATTTTTATTGATTTGTATCATCAAACTAAAATATGGTTATGAATATATTGAAATGATGTTTTTTATGCCTACCAGAAAAAAATCATGTTCACAAGTTTTTTATCTTATTATTAAAAGGAAAGGTAAGTTATACCTACCTATAAAAAGGTAGTACAGGATATGCCTTCAAATTAAAGGTCATAGGTTATTCCTATGGGGAGTAAAATGTTGTATATATATGTCACTCTATTCAAAATCATGGAATATTGGACATTTATATTCTCAAGTTGATGGTGTGAAGAGTACACCTAAGATCATTTGATCCAAAATAATATAAAATATCTATGTTTGATATTGTTATTTACATTATTGAAAACACTATTTTCACCCACTTCACTAATATTGATATATAAAATTTTTATATCTTATATCCACTAAATTATGATTTGGTAATCACTCTAATATTGTTGAGATTTATAGTTCACCCATGCTCCTTTCTCTTTCCATCACCATTGTGGGACCTAAAATATGGTTTTTTCTAGGTTTTATATGATAAGAAAAAAAATATAATCCACAATATTTGATTACCCACACTACTGGAAATATGGACCTATACCAATGGTTTGGCCAAAACTATTTCTATAAGTCACTAATTTGGACATATACCAATGGTTTTGGACAAACCGTTGGTATAGGGGGGACCTATACCAACAGTTTGGGGAAATTGTTGGTATAAGGTCTCTATTATGGACCTATGCCAATGAATTTGGTCAAACCATTGGTATATGTCCATAATAGAGACCCTATACTAACGGTTTTGGCAAAACATTGGCATAGGTCCCCCCTATACCAACGGTTTGTCCAAAACCATTGCTATAGGTCCCAAAATTGAAGAATCTATACCCACTGTTCTAAAAAATGTTGGTATAGGCCTCAAAAACATTGGTATAGGGTATTTTTCTAGTAGTGTTTCTAGAGCTGGATCAATGTAAATATTATCAACAGGGGTCAATGAGTTATGATCTAGATCCATAGTGATGTAAATGTTACTTCCAAGGGACATGGATTGATGATTTGGAGTTTGATTAACTATTGATTATATCAATAGGGACCAAGGGTTATAACAATATATCATAAATATCACCAATGATTCGTATTAAAAGTGATAGATTGTATAAGTATTTAGGGAATAAAGATTGAGGTGTCGATCTATGTGATAATATGATTATATTTCCCTCTTATTGGAGGACACTACATTGATATGATACGTGTATTTACTCTCCTTATTGAGTTTCAAGAGGATTTTACCTATGAATTTTGTTTTATATTCTATAAATTGTTGTTCATGGATCAAATTATATATGGGTGGTTAATGGGATTGTTGTAGTGTTCCATCCTGGTGGTGAAATATAACCAATGCTTTATTCTAACATGAGTTTTTTTATTTTCACCCTCTTGGTGGTGTAGTAAAGTTTTATAATTTATATAATGTTTTCAATTTAATGCTTATATAATGGTTTTATGAATTTTATTTATATAAATTATCAAATTAATACATGATATTCACTTAAAATTTCTGAGTTGGTTCATATAGTGATATTTTTCTAAGTTGATGATACTCAGAATTTTCATATACACTATTCCACATGTTTACATGAATACTTTATTAATTTTGATTCATGTATTAGAAGGGTTTAGATGATAAGTTTTTGGATAAGATAAAGTGTTTTATATGTTTTTGGATATGGAGTTTGGTGTTGTGACTATTTTGAATGATCTACAGGTATGAGAGTGATATACATAGAGTTTCCTTTTATTATAAAAGGTAATGGTATTAATTTTTTAATATTTTTTTTGTCAACACTTTTTAAAAAATAAATATATAGATATATAGAGAATAATATTGAATAAACATCCACTAGAATGATAATTAAATTTTATGAATTTCTTGGAAGTTTTGGTTAACATTTAAAAGGATGCTTGGTAAGAAGAGTAAA
Organism: Viscum album; assembly: GCA_963277665.1. Taxonomy (NCBI): domain Eukaryota; kingdom Viridiplantae; phylum Streptophyta; class Magnoliopsida; order Santalales; family Viscaceae; genus Viscum; species Viscum album. The sequence continues at coordinate 1,784,227,996 of OY728125.1, forward strand.
ATAGTTTTAAGGATCCACTCACCAGCAATTCAATGGAATTTTAATCGGTATCTATTAGAATAGGCCATGATCAAAAAAATGGATGATTTCCTTGTTGGCTACATCATGTTTCTCACTCACTACTCTGTGGATCCCAATCTACTGGGTAACTCCCAGTGAGTACCCCAGTGGTAGTTATAGAAGGGTAATTGTGCTACCATTATACATAGTGGGCACCATATGCTTCCTAATAGGAACATAATCATAATTTTCCTGAAATATCTATATTTTATGTATTTTATTGAGTGGATAAGTTTTTTATACATAGTATTCTCCATACTCATCTCAAGATATTAAAGGAGTGTATCTAAATTGTTTTAGGGATTATTTAAATATGTGATATTCAAAATTTATGGAAATTTGTTAATTATTGATGTAGGATGAGTGTTTTAAAATAATAAATTTACATTTGAATGTGTTGGAGGATACAAAATTGGTTGTTGTTATGTTTGATCAATTCCCTAGAAAAAATTATGGAGAATATACTATTTGTAACCTATAAGAAGAATAAGACATAGAATAACTTCATTGATTCAATTCTAGAAATGTGATTACTTAGGCTTGAAGACTAAAATTTTTCTGTGATGTGTTTAAAGGAAGATATGGATGTTTTGGAGGTATTAAAAGTTTTATAAAAATATTTTAGGGTCTATATTAATGATTTTTTAAAAAACTTTTCAATATTTGAGTGATAAAGATGTTGGGATGTAATTTGAAGTGAAGGTTTAAAAAAATCAGATAATTTAGTGATTAAAGAGTTGTTGAAGTTATAAATTTGGGAAAAGTGATACTTGTTTTGTTCATTCATGAAGATTCCAATTTTAGGATGTGTATTTTATAGATCATTGTTTTTTAAAATAGATACAAAGGATATATCCATAACTATCACACTTTATATCATCATTTTATTTGTGTAGGAACAAATATTTAGATGGGATACTTTACTTCTAATGAGTGAAAGGATGTAACCTTATCATTTATATTCCTTAGGTGATTCTAATGGGTCACATTAACATTGATTTATTTAGGCCATGAAATATTTTATTCATTCATATTGAATGGATAACCTTATAAAGAATCATTATCTTTAAGTTTGACTACACTTATTATTTCCACATGTAAAGCCCCGTAAAATTCAAGGGAAATTTTTTATTAATTTTCTTCATAATTTTACAAGAGCGCAGTTTCTGACGGCACCTGATTCTGAGGCCCGGTGTGCCCGGAATCAATTTCCGAAGTTTGGCTTGGGTACGTTCAGTGAACGAATGAGCGGGAATTTCTAACTTTTGAACCGATGCTCGGAATCGAATTCTGAGGGCACCGATGAACTCACAACGCCGGTAATCGCTTAAGGGAACCTTTACTGTAGTTGCGTTTGTGCGGGAGAAGAAGTTAATTAATGGGGTTTAATTAAAAAGAAAATAAAATTGTTGAATCAATTTTATTTCTTATCAAAGTGGTTATTTTCTCCCATGGGGAGTTGGTGGTGGGGCCCACATCCACCAAACTTCCCATCTGGGGATAATTGAAAGGGTGGGGCCCACATGAACCCCCCACCTTTTCAAATCCCTTAACTCTCTTAACCCCTCACTTTCCTAACTCCCCATTAACTCACTTTCATTAATTTTTGACAACTTGTTATAATTAATAAAGTGAGTTACTTAATTTCAAAATCTTGAAATTCAAATGGTTAGGTTGTGTTAATAAAATAAGACTTGGTCTTATTTTATTATTGTTATAGTTTTTCCACCTTGAGAGGATTGGGAAGCGTGAAGTCTTCTTCTTCTTCAACCTCGATGAAGAACGCGAAGAACACCGTTCTTCAACGAAGAACTTCTCTGCCAAAGAACATGGTTCTTCCGCGACGCCGTATCCGCGACGCGATGTTCTTCTTCCGCGTCGTCTCTTCCGCGACGGTTTTCCGCGACGAAATCCCCATCAACGAATTCGAATCCTCGCTTCGCGACGTCGAAATTCTTTTCCCGTGACGCCCGTCCTCCGTGACGCTCGTCTTCTGTGGCTCGTTGACGAACATCGTTCCTGAACCGAGGTAGGGGATTGTAATTAATTCTTTTGTTCGTGTTACATTCCTGAATTTCTTCGTGAAATTTTAAAACCTATTGTTATCGAATAACGCGAGGGGGTCAGACCGCACAAACACGGCCGAACCTCCTCCTTATTTTCATGATTGATTCCTTTGTGGATTGGTACGGGAAGGCGTGGTGTCGTCGCACCACGTGGAATCAAGAGAAAGGAAATTGCGCGGCACCGTCGCGCCGCGCCGTGGAAAGAAGTTTAAGAACGCGACGCTGTCGCGCCGCGTCGAAGAAAACCGAAGACGCCGCGGCCGAAGTGGGGCCGCGGCGGAGGGGTGTGGTGCCTTCACACTGCGTCGGATGAAAAGGGCCACGGCTGGTTCCGAACCGCGGCGGAGCAAGGTGACCGGCGGCCAGCTGGGCCGCCGGTGTCAGAGCTAGAAGGGGACCGGCCACCGCCGGTCCCGTTGAGAAGGAACCGGCTGGCCAGGTCAGGCCGGCTGGAAAGGGGGAAGCTGGGGGAATTAAATTCCCCTGTCCGGCTTCAAACATCCCCCATAAATGAGGGGGTGCCACGGTTACTCAAGGGGGGCAGGCGCCCCCCCCCCCCCTTTTCCAACAGCTCGGCCGAAGGCCGAGCTGGCAGCGCGCTGGGCGCGCTGTGCCCGGCCGGACCGGTCGCCTGGACGGTCTGCCAGGCCGGGTCGCGCCGGGCCGGGCCGGGCCGGGTCGACCTGGTTCGGGCCGACCGGGAGGGTCTCGGGTAGGGTCAGTTCGGGCCCGAAACCCCCGTTTTCAGACCGTTTGGGTTCAAATTCCCATAACTCGGGCTACGGACCTCCAAACGACGTTCCGTCAGCGGAGATGCGATCCTTGGATCGAGACGGTAGTTTCGGAATATCGCACTCAAGGTTTTGGAATACTTTGAGTTCGGACGGGTTGGTTCGTACACGAAACCTACCGGGCCCTCGGAGCGGAAACACTCATATCTTGAGCTACGGACGTCCGATTGACGTACTGTCAACTTTGTTGAGTTCTAGTTAGTGAGACGGATCTTTTGGCATACTCCGCCCGAGGTTTGCACACAGGTGGATTATGGTCGGGTTGGTTTTTCCTTAAAAACCAATCGGGCCCCTGGGACGAAAAAGCCAATAACTCTCAGACCGGGCGTCCGATTGACGCGCCTTCTGCGACGTTGAGTTTCTATTGACGATACGGAACTTTTGGATACATCAACTTTGGACTATGTTTCAGTTGATGTATCAGACTCTCGGCTCATGGAGCAGACCCTCCCAAACGAGCTTGCTGTGTGCGGGAACCCTAGAGCTAGCTGCGACTGCTACTGTGACTGCGAGGATGACTGTGCAGAGATCCTCAGTGGATTCGATGACGACGACTACAACACTCAGTGATCCTGTGCAGATCAGTGCTACCGATCCTGTGTGGGTCCGATCCTGTGCGGGTCAGCACTCAGCGGTTCTATGTGAGCCAGTGCCTACAGATCCTATGTGGGTCTAATCCTGTGTGGGTCTTTGCGGGGGTTAGAATCTATCAATCCTTTGTGGGTCCGACGACTTAGATGGATCAGTGATCATATCTATCATCTTTTGAAGAAGTATACCTGTGTGAGCTGAATCCAGTTTGCTTTCCTGTGTGGATTGTGTTGTGCTATCCTGTGTGGATTACGTTTTTCTTTCCTATGTGGAATACGTATACTTTCCTGTGTAGACTGGGTTGTATTGGGGCTCGGAGGTTGGGGCTTATTGAAATTGATGACTTAGGTATATGTATGGGAATATACCTAAGCAGTGTCGGTTGTTACTTCGTGATTGTATCTTTCATTTGTGGTTTATCTTTTGTGGATTTTGGGAGACCTTTGGGGGTCTCAAGGTCCCTACTGAGTAGCTTATACTCACCCCTGCATGGGCTATGCCCGCACTACATTGTGTTGGTTGCAGACGACGGACAGCGTTGATCATGGTTGAGGCTTGCAGAGCAGGACGGTACCTAGAGGTGTACCACTGGGTGGGACGTACTCGGAGCGGACGGTGGGACCCGAGAAGCAGTGGAGCTATCTGTACCCACCCTTCAGGTGGGATTTCCAGTGTACAGCTCGACGTAGTGGCTTTTACATTTCAGTTGTTGTTTTCCCTTTCGAGTTGTACTTTACTTTCAGTTTGGGTTTGTATACTGGCCCACTTACTTTCCGCACTTACAGTTGTACTCAGTTTTTACTTAGTGTTTACCTTTTCCGCTTGCTTACTCTGTGGTGATTGTTTACTTTTCAAAGGAAATGCCTTCCCTTTTTACCGGGATTTACACCTTGGTGCTAGTCGCCAGCCCCTGGCCTATGGAAGGCGGGCTTGGGGTAGTCACAGCACGGGCCCCGAGGACGGGTTGTGACAAATTGGTATCAGAGGAGTTCAGTTCTACCGCGAACTCTGATCTTTTCTATGTGAAACAATAGTGTTTAGCGTATTAAGTGTGGTTATCAGTCCAGGGAGTCCAGTGTTGGTGCGGCGGCCGATGTATCCGTTCACCAGGACCCTGACTTATGATTTCCAACTTAATGCACGAAAACATGATTGCATGAGTGTTTCAAGTTTTCTTTGTGATTACTTTGTATCAGCTCACCAGGTATACTGTTCTGACCGTGGTGCACCTGTTTCCTTTTCAGGATGGCCCCATGACGGCAGCCATCTAGGGTTCTGAGAGTCGAGCGTGACGACAACCCACCGAGCGACGAGGCCTCGGTGCAGGGCCCTTTGTCAGCAGTGGCACCGACGGTAGCTCTACCCGCCGGGCCACCGATGCTTCCAGCACCAGTCGCTGACGATGCACGTCGCCTCAGTGCACTGCATGAGTTCCAGCGCCAGCGACCACCCAGGTTCCATGGGGAGACGGACCCCCAGGCAGCCGAGGATTGGCTGGAGGCAGTCGTGTGAGTTTTCAGGCTAGTGAGGGCACCAGCAGACCTCATGGTGATCCTCGCTGCGAGCCTACTGCACGCAGCAGCGGTCCGATGGTGGAGCTTGATGCTCCAGGTGCACGATGAGGCATCTCTACTTTGGACGGACTTTGAGAGCCTCTTCCGCTTGAAGTTCGTCCCAGCCACCCTCCGTGCGGTGTGCATTTAGGAGCTTCTTCAGCTGCGGCAGGGCAGCATGATGGTCGCTCAGTACTCGGTGAGATTTATTGATCTCTCGCGCTACTCAACCGACATGTTACGAGACCCATTCTTCTGGGCGTGTACCTTTGAGCAGGTATTGAGACACGAGATTAGGCCATCGCAGATCTCCCTCAGCATTCTGCCTCAGACAGGAGTACTGGAGTGGTCCCTTTTAATCAAGAGATTTCTTGCTGAGTCTACACCAGCACCGAGACCCACCGTAGGGCGGCACGTAGCAGAGTATTCTGCAGCAGGAAGTCGATGGATGACTCTTGGGTCCAGGCAGACCAGACCCCCAGGCAGACGACCTCAGGACACTGGCTCAGCAGTGCGGGGCACACAGCGCGAAGTCAGTCTTTCGAGAGGTAGACAGTGCTACTCATGCGGCGGGCAGGGCCACATGGCTCATGACTGCCCGACCCACTGTGCTGAGGAGAAGCAGACGGTTGAGGGACCACTGAGGAAAAGGGTCGACCGTGGCGGTCCGCAGGGAGGAGGAGGACGAGGCAGAGGAGTTGGCCGAGCAGTTGGTGGTGGGCGACGCTTTGAGGCTCTACCACCACCACCACCAGGAGGTCCACCCCGACCACAGGGAGCTGGCAGGCAGAGACAGGCACAACTGCAGGCAGCAGAGGCCTATGACCACGGCACGCCCGAGATGATTCAAGGTACTATATATGTCTATTCCACCCTTGTTGCAGTACTTATAGATACAGGAGCGAGTCACTCTTTCATAGACGCTACCCTTGTCCGGAGCTCGGAGATTCCGACAGATCTGTTGGCTCGATCCTTACGGCTAAAGACTCTTACGGGAGCAGACTCGATGATTACGCACTGGTGCCGGCAGTGTGAGCTTACTCTAGGAGGCGAGAGCTTCGGCTGGGATCTTCTTTTAGCAGCGTCGAGGCCTTACGACGTCATCTTGGGCATGGATTGGTTATCTACGGTCCATGCACAGATTGATTATTTTAGGCGCAAGGTGTGATATGTACGCACCGACGGGAGCAGGTTCACCTTCACCGGCGAGAAGGGAGCCTTTGCAGCACATGATGGACTTTCGAAGAGGAGAGGACAACCCATCACTCATCAGTTGGCTAGCCTCATCCTAGGAGCAGTTGACGTGCGGAGTCCTGGATTTCCTACAGTGGTGGATCAGTTTGCGGACGTTTTTCTCGACAACGTTGTAGGACTACCTCCTCGCAGAGAGGTAGACTTTTATATTTACCTATACCACGGGACAACCCCGATATCGACTCCAGCATATTGGATGGCCCTCGCCGAGCTTCAAGAGCTACGGGTATAGTTGGAGGACTTGCAGGGAAAGGGGTTCATCCGACCTAGTGTTTCACCCTGGGCTTCCCCGATATTGTTCGCCAAGAAGGAAAACGGGAGCTTGCAACTTTCTGTCGACTATCGTCGCCTGAACTAAGTGACAGTGAGGAACAAGTATTTGCTACCGAGGATTGATGACCTCTTTGATCAGATCAAGGGAGCACGTTGGTTCTTGAAGATAGACCTCAGGTCAGGTTATCATCAGCTCAGAGTTCGAGACGAGGACGTGCAGAAGACGGCCTTCAGATGTCGGTATGGCCACTATGAGTTCTTGGTTATGCCATTTGGCGTAAACAATGCTCCAGCAGTGTTCATGGCCCTCATGAAAAGGATATTTCAGCCATACCTCGATCGATTTGTCGTGGTCTTCATCGACGACATTTTGATTTACTCGACGACTGAGGAGGAGAACGCCTACCACTTACGGGTTGTACTAGACACACTCCGAGAGCACCATCTTTATGGTAAGCTCTCGAAGTGCCAGTTCTGGATATGTGAGGTCCACTTCTTGGGAAACTTCATCTCTGAGGTGGGAGCTGCAGTGGATCCCACGAAGATCGAGGCAGTACTAGCTTGGGAGCCACCCAGGACCGTGACGGAGGTGCAGAGTTTCTTGGGACTAGCTGGATACTACAGGAGATTTTTGACAGACTTCTCCAGAGTTGTGGCACCACTCTCAGCTTTGACGAAGAAGGGGAAACCCTTTGTGTGGTCAGACAGATGTCAGCAGAGCTTCCAAGAGCTGATACATAGATTGACCAGTGCACCTATCTTGAGGTTTCCTGAGGAGGGTGTAGAGTACGTAGTCTACTGCGATGCATCAGGGACCAGACTCGGTTGTGTCCTGATGTAGGAGTGGCCAGTGATCACCTATGGATCACGCCAGTTGAGGCCGCATGAGTAGAACTACGCTACCCATGACCTGGAGCTAGCAGCAGTGGTATTCACTCTGGAGACATGGTGACACTATCTGATGGGCGAGCACTTTACAGTCTTTTCTGACCATCAGAGTCTCAGGTACATCTTCTCGTAGAAGGACCTGAATCTGAGACAGCGGCGATGGCTCGAGATCTTCCAGGACTATGACTTTGAGATAGTCTATACTCTTGGGAAGGGGAACGTGGTAGCCGATGCTCTCAGCAGGAGGACGAGCATTCAGCTACTTGAGGAGGCGACAGAGAAGCTAGCCTCTTTGCCGATATCCTTCGTGGATAGAGATGGAGCAGCCTTCCTTCAGTCTCTCACAGTCACTCCTCCACTACTACAGCAGGTCAGAGAGGCTCAGCGTGGGGACTCTGACTGTGAGTTGCAACATGCACAGATATCCTCAGGACAGGCACCTGATGGTTTCTCCTTTGGAGCAGAGCACGGCATCCTTTTCAGAGGACGTACCATGGTACCATTCTCTTTACGGGAGGAGGTGATGAGAGAGTTTCACACTTCTCCTTTGGTAGTACATACGGGAGTGGTGAAGATGTACCAGGATCTCAGGCGACAACACTAGTGGCCGGGCATAAAGAAGGTTATGGCAGAGTTAGTTTCTCGATGCCTCACCTACCAGCAGTTGAAGGCTGAGCACCAGGTACCAGCAGTCTTGGTAAAGCCCTTGGAGGTTCCGGAGTGGAAGTGGGACGGCATATCGATGGACTTCGTGACTGGACTTCCACGTACTTCCAGAGGTCACGACTCCATTTGGGTGATTGTCGACCGACTCACCAAGTCGGCTCACTTCTTACCCATTAAAGAGTAGGGCTCAGTGGAGATCTTGGGACAACTTTACGTTTAGGAGATTGTTCGGCCTCATGGTGTGCCATCATCTATCATCTCCGATAAAGATGCTCGCTTTACTTCCCAACTTTGGAAGGGGTTGCAGGAGGCGTTCGGGACGCAGCTACGTCTGAGCACAGCCTTTCACCCTCAGACAGATGGTCAGACTGAGAGGACCATTCAAACTCTCGAGGACATGCTCCACACATGTGTCCTCTACTTTGGTCGTAGCTGGGAGGACCAACTACCCTTGGTGGAGTTTGCGTACAATAATAGCTACTAATCCACCATCGGGATGGCACCGTACAAGGCATTGTACGGCCGAACTTGCATATCTCCTTTGTGCTGGACAGACCCTAGGGAGTCTGCACTTGTGGGACCGGAGATGGTACAGGCCACGACAGAGAAGGTCCAGGTCATCCAGGAGTGGATGAGGACAGCTCAGAGCCGGCAGAAGTCATACGCTGAGAGGAGGCGGAGGCCACTAGAGTTCAAGGATTGCGACCATGTCTTCTTGTGTGTCTCACCTCGACGTGGATTACAGAGATTTGGCTGAGGCGACAAGTTATCTCCGCGCTCCATCGGACCCTTCCAGGTTCTCAGCAGGATTGGCGAGGTGGCTTATCGCCTGGCTCTACCACCTCAGTTGCACCGAGTGCACGACGTCTTCCACGTGTCTCAGCTGAGGAGATACGTGCATGACCCGATGCATATCATTGACCATGGAGAGCTTGGTGTTGATGATGTGGCGAATTTTGCAGAGGTCCCAGTGGAGATTGAGGATCGATAGGAGTGGGTACTATGTGGATGGTCGATTCTTCTAGTGCGCATCAGATGGCAGCACGGGAACCTCCAGGAGAGCACTTGGGAGTGGGAGGCTCAGATGCATGCTCAGTACCCACATTTGTTTCCCTAGTTATGATGTATCTTTACAGGGACATAAAGCCCTGAGGTGGGAGTAATGTAAAGACCCGTAAAATTCAAGAAATTTTTTTTCTTAATTTTCTTTGGAATTTTACAAGAGCGTGGTTTCTGACGGCACCTGATTCCGAGGCCCGGTGTGCCCGGAATCAATTTCCGAAGTTTGGCTCAGGTACGTTCAGTGAACGAACGAGCGGGAATTTCTAACTATTGAACGGGTGCTCGGAATCGAATTCCGAGGGTACCGATGAACTCACAACATCGGTAATCGCTTAAGGGAACCTTTACCGTAGTTACGTTTGTGCGGGAGAAGAAGTTAATTAATGGGGATTAATTAAAAAGAAAATAAAATTGTTGAATCAATTTTATTTCTTATCAAAGTGGTTATTTTCTCCCATGGGAAGTTGGTGGTGGGGCTCACATCCACCCAACTTCCCATGCGTGGATAATTGAAAGGGTGGGGCCCACACGAACCCCCCACCTTTTCAAATCCCTTAACTCTCTTAACCCCTCACTTTCCTAACTCCCGATTAACTCACTTTCATTAATTTTTGACAACTTGTTATAATTAATAAAGTGAGTTACTTAATTTCAAAATCTTGAAATTCAAATGGTTAGGTTGTGTTAATAAAATAAGACTTGGTCTTATTTTATTATTGTTTGAGTTTTTCAACCTTGAGAGGATTGGGAAGCGTGAAGTCTTCTTCTTCTTCAACCTCGCCGAAGAACGCGAAGAACACCATTCTTCAACGAAGAACTTCTCCGCTGAAGAACACGGTTCTTCCGCGACGTTGTATCCATGACGCGACGTTCTTCTTCCGCGTCGTCTCTTCCGCGACGGTTTTCCGCGATGAAATCTCCGTCAATGAGTTCGAATCCTTGCTTCGCGACGTCGATGTTCTTTTCCTGTGATGCCTGACCTCCACGATGCTCATCTTTTGCAGCTCGTTGACGAACACCGTTCCTGAACCGAGATAGGGGATTGTAATTAATTCTTTTGTTCGTGTTACATTCCTGAATTTCTTCGTGAAATTTTAAAACCTATTGTTATCGAATAACGTGAGGGGGTCGGACCGCACAAACAAGGCTGACCCTCCTCCTTATTTTCATGATTGATTCCTTTGTGGATTGGTACGGGAAGGCGTGGTGTCGTCGCACCACCCGAAATCAAGAGAAAGGAAAATGTGCAGCGCCGTCACGCCGCGCCGTGGAAAGAAGTTTAAGAACGCGACGCCATCGCGCCGCGTCGAAGAAAACTGAAGACGCCACGGCCGGAGTGGGGCCGCGGCGGAGGGGCGTGGTGCCATCGCACCACGCCGGATGACAAGGGCCGCGGCCAGTTCCAGGCCGTGGCAGAGCAAGGTGACCGGCGGCCAGCCGGGCCGCCAGTGTCGGAACTAGAAGGGGACCGGCCACCACCGGTCCCGTTGATAAGGAACCGGCCGGCCAGGTCGGGCCGACCGGAAAGGGGGAAGCCGGGGAAATTAAATCCCCCCGGTCAGCTTAAAACGGCCCCCCATAAATGAGGTGGGGCCGTGGTTACTTAAGGGGGGCAGGCCCCCCCCCCCTTCTTCCAACAGCTTTGCCGAAGGCCGAGCTGGCAGCGCGCTGGGAGCGCTGTGCCCAGCCGGACCGGCCGCCTGGCCGGTCTGTCAGGTCGGGCCGGGCCATGCTGGGCTGGGTTGACTGGACCGGGGTGGGTTGACCCAGTTGGGGCCGACCGGGGGGGGGGGGTCTCGGGCCGGGTCGGTTCGGGCCGGGTCGGTTCGGGCCCGAAACCCCCGTTTTCAGACCGTTTGGGTTCAAATGCCCATAAATCGGGCTACCGACCTCCAAACGACGCGCCATCAGCGGTGATGAAATCCTTGGATTGAGATGGTCGTTTCGGAATATCGCACTTAAGTTTTCGGAATACTTTGAGTTCGGCCGGGTTGGTTCGTACACGAAACCAACCGGGCCCTCTGAGCGGAAACGCTCATATCTTGAGCTACGGACATCCGATTGACGTGCTGTCAACTTTGTTGAGTTCCTCTAAGTGAGACGTGTCTTTTGGCATACTCCGCCTGAGGTGTGGACGCAGGTGGATTACGGTCGGGTTGGTTTTGCCTTAAAAACCAATCAGGCCCCTGGGACGAAAAGGCCAATAACTCTCAGACCGGGCGTCCGACTGACGTGCCGTCTACGACGTTGAGTTCCTATTGACGATACAAATCTTTTGGATACATCAACTCTGGAATATGTGTCAGTTGATGTATCAGACTCTCGGCTCGTGGAGCGGACCCTCCCGAACGAGCTTGTTGTGTGCGGGAACCCCAGAGCTGGCTGCGACTGCTACTGTGACTACGACGACGACTATGCAGAGATCCTCAGTGGATTCGATGATGACGACTACAACACTCAGCAATCCTGTGTGGATCAATGCTACCGATCCTGTGTGGGTCCGATCCTGTGGGGGTCAATGCTCAGTGGTTCTGTGTGAGCCAGCGCCTACAGATCCTATGTGGGTCCGATCCTATGTGGGTCTTTGCGGGGGTTAGTACCTATCGATACTTTGTGGGTCCGACGACTTAGATGGATCAGTGATCATCTCTATCGTCTTTTGAAGAAGTATACCTGTGTGAGCTGAGTCCTGGTTTCTTTCTTGTGTGGATTGTGTTGTGCTATCCTGTATGGATTACGTTTTGCTTTCCTGTGTGGAATACGTATACTTTCCTCTGTGGACTGGGTTGTACTTGGGCTCGGAGGTTGGAGCGTATTGGAATTGATGACTTAGGTATATGTATGGGCATATACCTAAGCAGTGTCGGTTGTTACTTTGTGATTGTATCTTTCCTTTTTGGTTTATCCTTCGTGGATTTTGGGAGACCTTCGGGGGTCTCGGGGTCCCTACTGAGTAGCTTATAATCACCCTTGCACGGGCTATGCCCACACTACGTTGTGTTGGTTACAGATGACGGACAGCGTTGATCGTGGTTGAGGCTTGCAGAGCAGGACGGTACCTGGAGGTGGACCACCGGGCGGGACGTACTCGGAGCTGACGGTGGGACCCGAGGAGCAGTGGAGCTATCTGTACCCACCCTTCAGGTGGGATTTCCAGTGGACAACTCAGCGTATTGGATTTTACTTTTCAGTTCCTGTTTTCCCTTTCGAGTTGTACTTTACTTTCAGTTTGGGTTTGTATACTGGCCCACTTACTTTCCGCACTTACAGTTGTACTCAGTGTTTACTTAGTGTTTACTTTTTCCACTTGCTTACTATGTGGTGCTTGTTTACTTTTCAAAGGAAATGCCTTCCCTTTTTACCGGGATTTACGCCTTGGTGATAGTCTCCATCCCCTGGCCTATGGAAGGCAGGCTTGGGGTAGTCACGGCATGGGCCCCGAGGATGGGTCGTGACAAATTGGTATTAGAGGAGTTCGGTTCTACCGCGAACTCTGATCTTTTATATGTGAAACAATAATGTTTAGCGTATTGAGTGTGGTTATCAGTCCAGGGAGTCCAGTGTTGGTGCGGCGGCCGACGTATCCGTACACCAGGACCCTGACTTCTGATTTCCGACTTAATGCATGAAAACATTGATTGCATGAGTGTTTCAAGTTTTCTTTGTGATTACTTTGTATCAGCTCACCAGGTATACTATTCTGACCATGGCACACCTGTTTCCTTTTCAGGATGGCCCCACGACGGCAGCCAGCTAGGGTTCCGAGAGTCGAGCGTGACGACAGCCCACCGAGCGACGAGGCCTTGGTGCAGGGCCCTTTGTCAGCAGTGGCACCGGCGGTAGCTCTACCTGTCGAGCCACCGATGCTTCCAGCACCAGTCGCTGACGATGCACGCCAGCTCAGTGCACTGCATGAGTTCCAGCGCCAGCGACCGCCCAGGTTTCGTGGGGAGACGGACCCCCAGGCAGCCGAGGACTGGCTGGAGGCAGTCGTACGAGTTTTCAGGCTAGTGAGGACACCAGCAGACCTCATGGTGATCCTCGCTGCGACCCTACTGCACGCAGCAGTGGGCCGATGGTGGAGCTTGATGCTCTAGGTGCATGATGAGGCATCTCTACTTTGGAAGGACTTTGAGAGCCACTTCTGCTCAAAGTTCGTCCCACCCACCCTCCGTGCGGTGCACATTCAGGATCTTATTCAGCTGCGGCAGGGCAGTATGATAGTCGCTCAGTACTCGGGGAGATTTACTGATCTCTCGCGCTACTCGACCGACATGGTACGAGACCCATTCTTCCAGGCCCAAACCTTTGAGCAGGGATTGAGACACGAGATCAGGGAATCACTGATCTCCCTCAGCATTCCGACTCAGACAGGAGTACTGGAGCGGGCCCTTTTAATCGAGAGCTTTCTTGCTAAGTCTACACCAGCACCGAGACCCACCGTAGGGCGGCACGTAGCAGAGTCTTCTGCAGCAGGAAGTCGACGGATGACTCTTGGGACCAGGTAGACCAGACCCTCAGGAAGACGACCTCAGGACATTGGCTCAGTAGTACGGGGCACACAGCACAGAGTCAGTCTTTCGAGAGGCAGACAGTGCTACTCGTGCGGCGGGCAGGGCCACATGGCTTGTGACTGACCGACCCGCTGTGCTAAGGAGCAGTAGACGGTTGAGGGACCACTAAGGCAGAGGTAGAGGGTCGACCGTGGCGGTCCGCAGGGAGGAGTCGGATGAGGTAGAGGAGCTGTCCGAGTAGCAGGTGGTGGGCGATGCTCTGAGGCTCTACCACCACCACCACCAGGAGGTCCACCCCGACCACAGGGAGCTGGCGGGCAGAGACAGGCATAGCTCCAGGCAGCAGAGGCCTATGACCACGGTGCGCCCGAGATGATTCGAGGTACAATCTGTGTCTATTCCACCCTTGCTGCAGTACTTATAGACACAAGAGAGAGTCACTCTTTCATAGCCGCTGCCCTTGTTCGGAGCTCGGAGATTCCGACAGAGCTGTTGGCTCGATCTTTACGGCTAGAGACTTCTACAGGAGTAGACTCGATGATTACACACTGGTGCCAGCAGTGTGAGCTTACTCTAGGAGGCGAGATCTTCGGCTGGGATCTTCTTTTAGCGGCGTTGAGGCCTTACGACGTCATCTTGGGCATGGATTGGTTATCTACGGTCCATGCACAGATTGGCTGTTTTAGGCGCAAGGTGCGATGTGTACGCACCGACGGGAGCAGGTTCACCTTCACCGGCGAGAAGGGATCCTTTGCAGCACAGGATGGACTTCCGCGGAGTAGAGGACAGCCCATCATTCATCAGTTGTCTAGCCTCATCCTAGGAGCAGTTGACGTGCGGAGTCCTGGATTTCCTGCAGTGGTGGATCAGTTTGCAGATGTTTTTCCTGACGACGTTCCAGGACTACCACCTCACAGAGAGGTAGACTTTTATATTGACATGTACCCAGGGACAGCCCCGATATCGACTCCATCATATCGGATGGGCCCCTCCGATCTTTGAGAGCTACGGGTACAGTTGGAGGACTTGCAGGGCAAGGGGTTCATCCGACCCAGTGTTTCACCCTGGGCTTCCCCGATATTGTTCGCCAAGAAGGCGGATGAGAGCTTGAGACTTTGTGTTGACTATCATTGCCTGAACCAGGTGACAGTGAGGAACAAGTATCCGATACTGAGGATTGATGACCTCTTTGATCAGCTCAAGGGATAACGTTGGTTCTCGAAGATAGACCTCAGGTTAGGCTATCATCAGCTCAGAGTTCGAGACGAGGACGTACAGAAGACGACCTTCAGATGTCGGTATGGCCACTATGAGTTCTTGGTTATCCCATTTGGTGTAACCAATGCTCCAGCAGTGTTCATGGACCTTATGAACAGGATCTTTCAGCCATACCTCGATCGATTTTTTGTGGTCTTCATCGACGACATTTTGATTTACTCGATGACTGAGGAGGAGCACGCCTACCACTTACGGGTTGTACTAGACACACTCTGAGAGCACCAGTTTTATGGTAATCTCTCGAAGTGCCAGTTATGGATACGTGAGGTCCACTTCTTGGGACACGTCACCTCTGAGATGGGAGTTGCAGTGGATCCCGCGAAGATCGAGGCAGTACTAGCTTGGGAGCCACCCAGGACCGTGATGGAGGTGCGGAGTTTCTTGGGACTAGCTGGATACTACCGGAGATTTGTGCCAAACTTCTCCAAAGTTGTGTCACCTCCCTCAGCTTTGACGAAGAAGGGGAACCCTTCGTGTGGTCACACAGATGTCAGGAGAGCTTCCAGGAGCTGAGACAGAGATTGGCCAGCGCACCTATCTTGAGGTTTCCTAAGGAGGGAGTAGAGTGCGTAGTCTACTGTGATGCATCAGGGACCGGACTCGGTTGTGTCCTGATGCAGGAGCAGGTAGTGATCGCCTATGGATCACGCCAGTTGAGGCCGCATGAGCAGAACTACGCTACCCATGACCTGGAGTTAGCAGCAATGGTCTTCGCTCTGAATACATGGCGACACTATCTGATGGGCGAGCACTTTATAGTCTTTTCTGACCATCAGTGTCTCAGGTACATCTTCTCACAGAAGGACCTGAATCTGAGACAGCGGCGATGGCTCGAGTTCCTCCAGGACTATGACTTTGAGATAGTCTATACTCCTGGGAAGGGGAACGTGGTAGCCGATGCAATCATCATGAGGACATGCATTCAGCTACTTGAGGAGGTGACAGAGCAGCTAGCCTCTTTGCAGATATCCTTCGTGGATAGAGATGGAGTAGCCTTCCTTCAGTCTCTCACAGTCACTCCTCCACTACTACAGTAGGTCAGAGAGGCTCAGCGTGGGGACGCTGACTGTGAGACGTGGCGTGCACAGATATCCTTAGGACAGGCACCTGATGGTTTATCCTTTGGAGCAGAGCACGACATCCTTTTCAGAGGACGTAACATTGTACCATTCGCTTTACGGGAGGAGGTGCTGAGAGAGTTTCACACTTCTCCTTTGGCGGTACATCCTGGAGTGGCGAAGATGTACCAGGATCTCAGGCGACAGCACTGGTGGCCAGGCATAAAGAAGGATGTGGCAGAGTTTGTTTCTCGATGCCTCAACTGCCAGTAGGTGAAGGCTGAGCACCAGGTACCAGCAGGCTTGGTACTGCCCTTGGAGGTTCCAGAGTGGAAGTGGGACGACATATCGATGGACTTTCATGACTGGACTTCCAGGTACTTCCAGAGGTCACGACTCCATTTGGGTGATTGTCGACTGACTCACCAAGTCGGACCACTTCTTACCCATCAGAGAGCAGGGCTTAGTGGAGATCTTGGGACGACTTTACGTTCAGGAGATTGTTTGTCTTCACGGTGTGCCATCATCTATAGTCTCCGATCGAGATGCTCACTTTACTTCCCAGCTTTGGAAGGGGTTGCAGGAGGCGTTCGGGAAGCAGCTACGTCTGAGCACAGCCTTTAACCCTCAGACGGATGGTCAGATGGAGAGGACCATTCAAACTCTCGAGGACATGCTCCGCGCATGTGTCCTCGACTTTGGTCGTAGCTGGGAGTACCACCTACCCTTGGTGGAGTTTGCGTACAACAACATATACCACTCCACCATCAGGATGGCACCGTACGAGGCATTGTATAGCCAACCTTGCAGATCTCATTTGTGCTGGACAGACCCTGGGGAGTCAGCACTTGTGGGACCGGAGATGGTCCAGGCCACGACAGAGAAGGTCCAGGTCATCCAGGAGTGGTTGAGGACAGCTCAGAGCTGGCAGAAGTCATACGATGACAGGAGGCGGAGGCCACTAGAGTTCGAGGATGGAGACCACATCTTCTTGCGTGTCTCACCTCGACGTGGATTACAGATATTTGGCTGAGGCGACAAGTTATCTCTGTGCTTCATCGGACCCTTCCAGGTTCTCAGCAGGATTGGTGAGGTGGCTTATCGCCTGGCTCTACCACCTCAGTTGCACCAAGTGCATGACGTTTTCCATGTGTCTCATCTGAGGTGATACGTGCACGAACCGATGCATATCATTGACCATGGAGAATCTTGACGTTGACGATGGGACAACTTTTGCGGAGGTCCCAGTGGAGATTGAGGATCGACAGGAGCGGGTCCTACGTGGATGGTCGATTCCTCTAGTGCGCATCAGATGGCAGCACGGGAACCTCCAGGAGAGCACTTGGGAGTGGGAGGCTCAGATTCATGCTCAGTACCCACATTTGTTTCCCTAGTTATGTTGTATCTTTACGGGGACGTAAAGCCATAAGGTGGGAGTAATGTAAAGACCCGTAAAATTCAAGGGAAATTTTTTCTTAATTTTCTTTGTAATTTTACAAGAGCGCGGTTTCTGACTGCACCTGATTCCGAGGCCCGGTGGGCCCAGAATCAATTTCCCAAGTTTGGCTCGGGTACATTCAGTGAACGAATGAGCAGGAATTTCTAACTTTTGAACCGGTGCTCCGAATCGAATTCCGAGGGCACTGATGAACTCGCAACGCCGGTAATCGCTTAATAGAACCTTCACCGTAGTTGTATTTGTGCGGGAGAAGAAATTAATTAATGGGGTTTAATTAAAAAGAAAATAAAATTGTTGAATCAATTTTATTTCTTATCAAAGTGGTTATTTTCTCCCATGAGAATTTGGTGGTGGGGACCACATCCACCCAACGTCCCATGTGTGGATAATTGAAAGGGTGGGGCCCACAAGAACCCCCCACCTTATCAAATACCTTAACTCTCTTAACCCCTCACTTTCCTAACTCCCCATTAACTCACTTTCATTAATTTTTGACAACTTGTTATAATTAATAAAGTGAGTTACTTAATTTCCAAATCTTGAAATTCAAATGGTTAGGTTGTGTTAATAAAATAAGACTTGGTCTTATTTTATTATTGTTAGAGTTTTTCCACCTTGAGAGGATTGGGAAGCGTGAAGTCTTCTTCTTCTTCAACCTCAATGAAGAACACGAAGAACACCGTTCTTCAATGAATAACTTCTCCGCCGAAGAACACGGTTCTTTCGCGACGCCGTATCCGTGACGCAACGTTCTTCTTCTGCGTCATCTCTTCCGCGACGGTTTTCCGTGACGAAATCTCCGTCAACGACTTCAAATCCTCACTTCACGACGTCGATGTTCTTTTCCCATGACACCCGACCTCTGCGACACATGTCTTCCACGGCTCATTGATGAACACCATTCCTGAACCGAGGTAGGGGATTGTAATTAATTCTTTTGTTCGTGTTACATTCCTGAATTTCTTCGTGAAATTTTAAAACCTATTGTTATCGAATAACGCGAGGGGGTCGGACCGCACAAACACGGCCGACCCTCCTCCTTATTTTCATGATTGATTCCTTTGTGGATTGGTATGGGAAGGCGTGGTGTCGTCGCACCACGCAGAATCAAGAGAAAGGAAAATGCGCGAAGCCGTCGCGCCGCGCCGTGGAAAGAAGTTTAAGAACGCGACGTCGTCGCGCCGGGTCGATGAAAACCAAAGACGTCGTGGCCGGAGAGGGGCTTCGGCGGAGGGGGGCGGTGTCGTTGCACCGCGCCGGACGACAAGGGTCGCGGCTGGTTCCGGGCCACGGCGGAGCTAGGTGACCGACGGCCAGCTGGGCCGCCGGTGTCGGAGCTTGAAGGGGACCGGTCACCGCCGGTCCCATTGAGAAGGAACCGGCCGGCCAGGTCGGGCCGATCGGAAAGGGGGAAGTCGGAAGAATTAAATTCCCCCAGCTAGCTTCAAACGGCCCCCCATAAATGAGGGGAGGGTGTGGTTACTCAAGGGGGGCAGGCGCCCCCCCTTTTTCCAACAGCTCGGCCAAAGGCCGAGCTGTCAGCGCACCGGTCGCGCTGTGCCCAGCCGGACCGGCCCCCTGGCCGGTCTGCCAGGCCGGGCCGCGCCCCGGCCGCGCCAGGCCGTGCCGCGCCCAGCCGGGCCGGGTCGACCGAACCGGGGCGGGTCGATGCGGTTCGGGCCGACCGGGGGGGGGGGGGGGGGGGGGGTCTCAAGCCGGGTCGGTCCGGGCCCGAAACCCCCGTTTTCGGACCGTTTGGGTTCAAATGCCCATAACTCGGGCTACGGACCTCCAAACGAGGCGTCGTCAGTGGCGATGCGATCCTTAGATCGAGACGGTCGTTTCGGAATATCAAAATCAAGGTTTTGGAATACTTTGAGTTCGGCCGGGTTGGTTCGTACACGAAACCAACCAGGTCCTCGGAGTGAAAACGCTCATATCTTGAGCTACGGACGTCCAATTGATGTGCCATCAACTTTGTTGAGTTCCTCTTAGTGAGACAGATCTTTTGGCATACTCCGGCCGAGGTTTGGACGCAGGTGGAGTACGGTCAGGTTGGTTTTTCCTTAAAAACCAACCGGGCCCCAGGGATGAAAAAGCCAATAACTCTCAGACCGGGCGTCCGATTGACGCGCCGTATGCGACATTGAGTTCCTGTTGACGATACGGAACTTTTGGATACATCAGCTCTGGACTATGTGTCAGTTGATGTATCAGCCTCTAGGCTCGTGGAGTGGACCCTCCCGAACGAGCTTACTGTGTGCGGGAACCCTAGAGCTAGTTGCGACTGCTACTGTGACTGCGACGACGACTGTGCAGAGATCCTCAGTGGATTCGATGACGACGACTACAGCACTCAGCGATCCTGTGTGGATCAGTGCTACCAATCCTCTGTGGGTCCGATCCTGTGTGGGTCAGTGCTCAGCGGTTCTTTGTGAGCCAGCGCCTACAGATCCTGTGTGGGTCTGATCCTGTGTGGGTCTGATCCTGTGTGGGTCTTTGCGGGGGTTAGTACCTATCGATCCTTTGTGGGTCCGACGACTTAGATGGATCAGTTATCATCTCTATCGTCTTTCAAAGAAGTATACCTGTGTGAGATGAATCATGTTTGCTTTCCTGTGTGGATTGTGTTGTGCTATCCTGTGTGGATTACGTTTTGCTTTCCTGTGTGGAATACGTATACTTTCCTGTGTGGACTGGGTTGTACTTGGGCTCGGAGGTTGGAGCGTATTAGAATTGATGACTTAGGTATATGCATGGGCATATACCTAAGCAGTGTCGGTTGTTACTTCGTGATTGTATCTTTCCTTTGTGGTTTATCCTTTGTGGATTTTGGGAGACCTTCGGGGGTCTCGGGGTCCCTACTGAGTAGCTTATACTCACCCCTGCACGGGCTATGCGCGCACTACGTTGTGTTGGTTGCAGACGATGGACAACGTTGATCGTGGTTGAGGCTTACAGAGCAGGACGGTACCTGGAGGTGGACCACTGGGCAGGACGTACTCAGAGCGGACGGTGGGACCCGAGGAGCAGTGGAGCTATATGTACTCACCCTTCAGTTGGGATTTCCAGTGGATAGCCCGGTGTAGTGGCTTTTACTTTTCAGTTGTTGTTTTCCCTTTCAAGTTGTAATTTACTTTCAGTTTGGGTTTGTATACTGGCCCACTTACTTTCCGCACTTACAGTTGTACTCAGTTTTTACTTAGTGTTTACTTTTTCCACTTGCTTACTCTAGGGTGCTTGTTTACTTTTCAAAGGCAATGTCTTCCCTTTTTACCAGGATTTACGCCTTGGTGCTAGTCACCAGCCCCTGGCCTATGGAAGGCGAGCTTGGGGTAGTCACGGCACGGGCCCCGAGAACGGGTCGTGACACCACATTTCATTGAAAAATGAAAATAATGCATGTCATTTTTATCTAATCCTTAAATAAAGGATGAATTAACCGAGTATATAAAATTTAATAAGTTAACAATATATAAACTAATTTAAACCCTCTCAACGTATTGGGATTTAAATTATGGACTCATTTTATTGGTTTGAAATCGTTTGCCATGTTACCTTATAAAACATCTTGACTACTATTTTGGATTGATGTTTTCTAATAAATTCATATTGATGATGAGTTGAGGTCTGGAATTGAACTTTTCCATATATTCTATCAATTTATTAAATAAAAAATGTATTACAATATTTAATAGGTGTCAATAGTAGACTATACCATATTTTTTTATAATATTTGATGTGCTTAACATTGTTATTATTGGATATGTTCCAATTATGGAAGGTTTTGTGATGACACCTACTGATAGAATAAATTTTTAAAATGATATTCGTGTAAAGAATTTCATTAAGGATTAACATTTAGAAAATGATTTTTCCAAGGTTATGGGGGTCAAGACCATGTAATAAATATTGTATAATATAATATATATATATATATTAACAAAATTCAAGGAAACTAAATTGCATATTTGGAAACAAAATTAAAAAACAATTTATACTTGAATATAAAATATCTAGTGAATTATTCACACAATTTAATGAAGGTTTGGCTCAATTATAGGTATAAAAGAGACATTAGAAGATAATTATGTTGTTAACAGTTACTTTGCATCTTTTTAAATATATATGATGTGAAGGTACCAACACTTGAAGATCATGGATTGGTTTCATGTTAATTGTATGATTTGTATAGTATTTTGATATAATATGAGATATGAAAAATTGATGAGATGATGAATAAAAGAAAATATTATTAGTAAATAAAGTTTAATAATAAAAAATAGTTCATGGAATAAGAAATCCCATATTCAGATGAAAATAATATTAACTAAAAATTTGATTAAATATTATCACTTTTTTAAAATGATGTTCATAAATAAAATGGTAAGTATCAGTTTAAAATTTCATAAATTGTATTATTATTTTTTTATTTTTTTTTCAATTTTTATAAAAAAGTTTGATGTTGAAAAAAGATAAAAAATGTTGTAGAATATGAAGGATCAAGTATATTTTCAAGGAGAAAATCAATAAAATTTAGTTTGAAAATATTTTATTCAAAATGTGGTGATAATATATATTATTTACTGAATTAAATAAATTAATTATCTAAATGGTATAAGAATTAAGTGATTATAGTGAGAGTGAAGGTGATGCTTCAATTCAACTATATGAGAAATTTTTTATTGAAAAAGTAAATTATTAAGAGTTTTTGGGTGATGACAATGACAATAAAAATGAATAAGAGAATGTAGAAAATATGTAATACATATTGAAACATTAATTTAACTAGTGAATTTAAAAAATAAAAAATTTGAAAAATGTTAATAGGATCTTGAATAAAAAAAATAAAAAACTAATTACTTATGATACTAAATTTGCTGGAAAAAATGATGTTATTGAATGAAATTAAAAAATTTAAAGATTCAATTTCCCTAGAAAAGAAAGTAAAGGAATAGATATAATATAATTTTATAAAAAAGTATAAATAACTTTAAATAAATCAAAAAGGTTATTGGTTGCAACCATTATCTTAACACACCCTAAGAGGGTGGGGTGAATTAGGGTGTTCTAATTTTCTTTATTTTCATAGAATCTTATTATTATGTTAATAAGAACAATCCAAATATGTTATTCTTTACCAACACTCACACATTATAGATAATGAAAGTAGTTGTAAGGAAATAATTTTTTACATGGTTTTCCACAAAGGGATAGTCTAAGGAGCATATGTCAATAGTTTCTCAGTGAAGCGTGAAGTAATATTACCCATTATAGGTATTGAAAATGTTTGGGAAGTATTTTTCACTAGTTTGAATAAAACTTTCTCTTAGTAACCACGCACACATTTCTTTTGATAAAGGATTACAAAGAAAAATTCAACACATAGGGTACTTAAAATATTTTTAAGAATATAATATGAACACAAATCTAGAGAGGTATTATCACTCCCCTTCTTTCTTATTATTCAAATTTTGATCTTCAAGTGTGTTCCTTTTTCAATCTTCCTTATCATTATAGACGTTTTTCAATAAAACAAATTTTTTCTTATTACAACTGTGATGTTATCTATTATACTTACTCTTTTATCCTAATATATTACGTGGATATACATGTATGAATTATTCCATATTTTGAATATGGAAATACTCCTTCATTATTGGTCCAACTTGTCCAAAAATATCATAAAAATATTACCATATAGAAACACTATAAAAACCATTGTGATAATCACTAGGTTTCCCCCATTTTTTCACATAGTAATTTATAAATTAACACTATGGGAATTATATTAAGTAACAACTGGTTAAACCTTCATATTAATGCTCCATAATCCTCTCAATCTTCCTCATAAATTTCAGTCTCCATTTTTTTGACAAAATCTGTGAGTTTCATTCTTTGGTTTTCGAAAATTATAAATCGCATATTATAATTAATAATATTCATTATAATATGCATATATTGTTGAAATCCTCCTTTAAATAATGTAGACAATTTACCTTTAGTGGTAGGTGCTTATCTTAAATGGAAAAGGGAATGAGACTTAAGTTCTATTCCTTAGTTTTGAAATTACTCTTATGCTCTTTATATAGCCTCCATAATAACTCTTAATAACTTTTTAAATGGATATTATAGCATGGGTACTTTTCTAGATTTCACAAATTAAATGAATTGTATGTTCTTTATTGACGACCCTTATGGTTTGAGTACTTTACTTAATTTATCTAAGAGAATGAATCTTTTTGAAGGGCAATGATCCTTATATAACCTATATAACCCTTTTGTTTTGGATACTTTGTATAATTTCTCTAAGGAATTGACTCTTATAGAAAGGGAATGACCCTTATAGAACCCTAATGACCCTTAAGGTTTTGTTAATTTGCTAAATTTCCTCAAGGAAATGACTCTTATGGAAATCCAATAACCCTTATAAAATTTTATTTTACCATAAAATGAATCTTACACATTTTTAAAATGAGTCTTATGAAATATTTATGACTCTTATAAACATCAAGAAATTTCATTTTATCACCTTCCCCTTTAGAATTGATTATTATGGAATAATTGTTACTCTTATACACACAAGGATAATTAATTACTTAACTAATTTTTTGAATTCCATAATTTCTATAATTGTTACAAAATTTCAATTTAAAAAAAATCCAATAATATAATATTTGGTTCCAATTGAGGCATGTTTAAAACCATATAAAATTTTTAATTTCAACATTAAAAAATATATTCAAGAAGTTAGACTAAATAGCTAATATTTTACAGGTATATGAGGATTAAAGGTTTTGAACTGAACCATTGAATAAGTTAGTGAAGCTCATTTTTTCAAAGGATAAAATTCAAAAATCCATTTCATGAAAAATGATAATTTTAAGGTGATAAATATTGTAATTGGGGTACTAAAAAATTTATAATAAATTCATACATCAAAAAATTATAATATTATAAAATCTTATAATTTTGGTTTACAAAAACAATACCAATATAGTGTTCTAAAATGGTAAATTTGTTAAGGTAATTTAACAATAAAAAATATAGTTTTTAGGAGAATATTCGTCTTTTAGGGATACCTTTGGTGTTGTACAGGCTAAAATCACATATAAATAATATTTTGATTCAATTGAAGACATTATCAAACTTTTATGAGTTTTAAAAGATGGTATTTGAGTGTGAGACAGCCCACCCAAAGGAAAAATGTTAAAACAATCAGATAAAAGTTAAAAATTAAATTCATCCAGCTAATCCATGTTCCTAAATATTTCCTTACAAAATTTTTGGCTGAGTTGAGTATGAATAATAAAACTCTATGTTTTCAAAAAAATAATCTCCATGGATATTGGAAAGAGGTTCTTCATCTCACATAAGAGATTATTCAAAACTATTAAAGCACATTTAAAAATATAATAAAGGATTTTTTATATTACAAAATGATGAATATATTAATATCAAGGTATTTGGATTGGATAAAATTGGTGAAAAATTTTTGAATCGAAAGAATAAATTGTTCATTTAGGGAGCGAATCAAAACTTAATTATTGAATCACAACATTATGATGGAGTAAATAAGGTTATATTTTTGAAGGATGTATTATTTTTTAATAGATAATATTACGGTTATGCATTGACTAAATTTTAACCAATGGTTCATAAACATTTTCACGTTGGTGAAGTTAAAAATTCATTTTATTTAATCATGAAGGAGGAGGATTCATTCCACAATAGAAGATATAAAAATATTTGAAAAATAGCATGAATAATCTAACCAATGATTATTATTCCTGTAAATTCTTCAGTATCACAAGAGAG
Source organism: Viscum album (assembly GCA_963277665.1). Classification (NCBI taxonomy): domain Eukaryota; kingdom Viridiplantae; phylum Streptophyta; class Magnoliopsida; order Santalales; family Viscaceae; genus Viscum; species Viscum album. The sequence continues at coordinate 1,784,253,327 of OY728125.1, forward strand.
GGAAAATGGGTTTGAAACACATTTCCAATGGGTAAGATAATAAATTTTTCTTATAATATATTAGAGATTCAAATATATAAACCATCAGATTGTTTTCACGTTGATATATGTGGACCGATGAAGTAAAAGTATACAAAAAATATAATTTTTTTATATCATTCATTAATTTATTTACTCAAATCACTTTTATCATGTTTATAAATCACAAATATGAGTCTCTGAAAAAGTTCAAGAGTATTCATAAGAATGATATAAAAATGTGTAATTATATTTTGAAGAGACTTATAATAGAAAATTTGGATGAATATACAAGTGGAGGGTTTGAGGCTTACCTATAAAACAATATTACTCCACATGTTATAGTGAATCATAGACTCCATAAAATAATCATATTTATAAAAGTAAAAACTAAATGTTTGTGGGGATGGATCATACAATATTGTTTGAACGTGAGAATTTAGATTTATTTTGGTGACAAGAAATTGGTGTTATAGTAAATATTCAAAACCATTATTTATTTCATCATATTTTAGATATGACTTATTATGATATGTTATATATGTTAAAACAATTTAAAATAAAATTGTGCATTTATAAGTCTAAGTTTTATCAAATTTAAATGTATAAACATGTGAATGTTTAAGAAATCATGATTTTATGGTATTTTCTTATGATATTATCCAAATAAAAGAAATTATAAATATTTTAGTGATGAACTTAAGAGGATAATAAATAGTTATAAATTTATTGGAAACTCTTTTGATGAATGTATAAAACAAGGATTGGATAGAAAATCTAATGAAAAAATTATTAAATTTTAGGGAAACAAGTATTAAATTATTTAAATATATAAGATTTATATGATACAAAGGTGATTTTAATGATTTAACATTATTAAATGTTAAGTATCAATATAATTTATTTTAACCAAGGATAATAAAACAATTAGACCCTAAAAATATTACTATAGAATATGTATCATGAGCATAGACATAAATATTACTAAGGAGAACAACTCACACTTTTTTACCTCATGTTGAACGGAGGATTATGGAAAAAGAATTAGAGTATAAGAAATGGGTTGATGGTATTAATAATGGATTCGATCAAACTATGGAGAAACACATATGAGAGTTTTTTCTTAATCCAAATAATAATAAAATTATTGAAACAAAGTATATTTCCTAAAGAAAGTTAAACTAAAAGGTATAAGTGTACAGAAAAAAATAATAACTAGTGTACAAGAGATATTCAATGGTATAAGTGGATAATTTTGATGAAAAATTTTCACCTTATTAATACTTTCAACCATAATATAATTTATTACTGTTTTCACTCAATTAAGACACAAGGTCCTTTAAACAGATATTAAGTCAAAATTTGACCATTGATATATTGTGAAAGTGGTATTTATTAACAATAATAATGGATTTCTTCTATATGAAGATGAAACATATTCATGAAAGATAAATAAAGACTTTTATGGATTGAAAAGTGATCTTAGATCTTGGTATTACAAGTTATAATCATGATAGAGGTCATTAAATTTCAAAATAAGGAGAATTTGAAGATTAATTATGTATCAAATAAATTTTCAATAATTATCTTATTATTATTGTCTACGTGGGTATTATAATTTTTATAGGTAATCGAAGAAATGTTAACAAGTAATTTTCAATAAAAATGAAGTAGTTTTTTTATATTTTCAACCATAGAGAAAATATATATTTCTTGGATATTTAAATTTATGAATTAAAATATCACATATTCTTATCTAAAGAGATGTATTTAGGGGAATTATTAAAGGGGATTTTCTTGTATTATACAAAGGTTATTTCCACTCCAATATTAATGGGAACAAAAAATTCAATGTATGGTGAAGAAAGATAAGTTAATAAAACAATGTTTATATGATCAATATGAAGTTTTCTATACTTGAAAACTTCAAGTTCAAACATTGTGTGTTAGTTTTAAAAGTTCACCCAAGTAACTCACATCATTTATGTGAATAATATTCTTATATATATTAATGTTATGATGGGGTATGGTTTTTTCTTAGATAATAAATCTATTTTTTATTTGTAGGGATTTGGTAATATGGATTCGGCTGAAAATATTGATTATTAGAATTCAACTTTAGGATAAGTTTTCTTCTTATGGTAAAGGTGTGTTGAATCACAAATGAATGAGTGGAATTTAGTGAAATTGAGAATTGTTAAGTCTACTTATGTCGGTTCAACATAATAAATTACTTAATTAATGTAAAAAAGGACTCATCTTGAAGATCTCATGGTTTATATTAAGTGACCAGTTCTTATGGTATGTGATAGTGTAACGTCCAAGCATTTCTAAAACGTATGGACCATTTTTTCAGTTTAAATTAATTTTTTCAACCTAATAATTATGCCAACTGGATTCAAGGAGGTCTCGGGGGTGTCTAGGTCTTTATTGGATCCTAGATCTAAAACAAATCAAAGAGGATGGATTGGCTGTATAGTGAGTAGAAACCATTCCTCCCAGCCTAAATAGTTTCTCTAACCTTACGGATAAGGATAGTGGGGTGTTGGGGGCCACATGATTTGTTTGTGACTATTTTACACTTGGAACACAATCATATGTGACTAAAAACCTCTTGTATAGAGGCCATTCACATGGTTGGTGCATAGTTTGGCCAACTATGCAGCCAAACCATGAGCTCGTGTCAATGTGGGTGAGTTTCCCTTTTCCCCTTAATGAATGTTTTTCTCAATCCCTCTTCTTATTCCATTATTTATTTAGCAAAACAACACCTCTTCCACATCTGATCTCCCTCCTCTTATCCTACTTGGTTCCCTGCTATCTCCACTTTTTGAGATCCAAATCTCTTGTCATTAGAAGCATCGAAAGGATAGAGGTAAGCTCTAAAATCTTATCCCTTATATTTCAAGTTGAACTTCCTCTATGTTGTCCTATCTTGGGGCAAGATAATTTCCCTCGTTTAAAGGAATTTGAAAATTCTTCCAATAACTCTTGCAATATATTAATTCAAGGACTGACGCTGGATGAAGAAATTATTGTGGGATTAAGGTAGGTGGTCTAGTTCATTCCCATAAGTTTTGTTGTGTTATATAACATTTTTCGTTGTTCCACAAGCTGGACCCTTCCCACGGTGCCTCTAACTTGTTTAAAAAATTAAATGAAATTGTTTTCAATGTTTGGTATGATTATTTTGAATTGTGAATCACCCTTTGAGTTGGTTTCCTTGGACTAGGCCACCCCTTTGGGTGAGTCTTGACTAAATGGCTCAGTTTCTCTACCTTCCTAGATTGATAAAATACATTTATGGTGTCTCTTAGCCTAATTATAATTTTGGATGATCTTAAGAAACTTTATGGGCCAAGTGTTTATGCCTAGTTCCCTCATTCACTATGCATTATTCCTTAATGCACCTTATGTTGTAATTGATGCTTGAACCAAATTAAATGGATATCCTTTTCAAATCATTCTATAAATGATTTATTTGTTAATGGTTTGGTTTTTTTAACCAAATCATACCGTTTTCTTCTATTGTGGTTGATACAATGGGTTATTAATTAAGGACCCATTATATTGTCTCATCATGACTTAGAATTTGTTAATTCTTTTTAAACACATTGGGAGAGACACTAGCTATTCATGGGATAGGATCATCGAGCATTATTACTATTTACGTCAAGATAAGTGACATTATTTCCCTTGGAGAGACCCCATGGATGGTCTGAGTGGAGAGTTGGTTATATAATTCCAAAAGAGAGACTATGGACCCTATGTGCAATACTGGGGATGGACTTGTATGTGAGTTCATGTTTCCATCACATCATTCTTAGAGTGACACTTCAGATCTCATTATTAGTCCACCTTTGATAGGATCCCTTTGTATTAGAATTATACCGAGCCCATAAAGTGATACTTTAAATTCTCTTAGAATTTACCTGGATGGGATCAGGGGGAATCTTATTAATCGTTAAAGAGGATTACTAAATTAAAATGGAATAGAATGTTTTTAATAAGAGATGAACATTGAAATTAGAAATTCAAGGATGTATCCTCAAAGGCAAATAAAAAACTTGGGGATATTACACCTCCTATTATATTATTCCACACACTTTACTCATGTATAATCCCTTGGTTCAAACAGACCGATTTAAGCTAAAGAAGGTAGAATTGGACTAGTGTCCCAAGTGGATCCTAGTCTAATGTACTTATTTATATATTTATATATTTAATTTATTAATCTTTTCTCACCATTAATTTTATATTTCATGATATGGATTGATCTACACAACTTTGGTGGTGGCCTACCGAGTATGTCTCACACCCTTCTTGGGCTAACCTTAGTACCTAAGAAGAAGTCATAATTATAGGTATATATAATGGGAAGCATTCAACTTCTGATTCTCGATTACCAATACTAAGATAGAGTATGGGATAAAAGGAATGGGTCTTTTCTCACCATTCTACTAGAATCTATTTTTTTTCCTTTCTGTATATTTTGTTAGCATGTGGTATATGCATGTATCCCATGTTCCACTTACACACTTTTGTTGAGTTCATTAAATTTAATCATCATATTTTGTATCTGTTATTGTTTATTGATCTCCTACCAGTTATTCATTTAACCTAAATTACTGTTAATATTATTCCACTTTTATATTCTTGTTATTAATGCTTCTTCTATAAAAAATAACTAGTCTAGTCATATAGAATCTACTTCTGTTGTTTATTATTCCTTATATATTATTTCTATCTAGAATGATCAATGAGAGCATATTTTCCCCATTTACACTCTCTACCCCCCCCCCCCCCCCCTCTACTATTCGGAAGTCTCTGGTGATCGGGGAGGTGTGCTTGAGTTCTTGTGGCCACTATCTCGGGGCACCATTAAGTAGAATCCAGGGAAGGATTATACAAAGTGGTATCAAATATTTCTCCTTTTGTCTTACTATTTGGGTATTTAACATTATACAAGGATATTTAAATTTGTTGATGAGCCAATTCCTGGGAGTAGCTAACCCACGTATAGGTGAAACACAAATTTTCTGGGAAGGGTAAATACTATTATTTTCTACATTGTTACAGTTTCACAGATTTAACAGTTGGGTTATGCACTTGGTTTGTGATGTTATTAATGTGTATGTAATTATAAAGAGTTTTTTTCCTTGTCCCAATGATATGAGGGTGTATAAATTCATTAATCATACTAGGAACCTTATGATTAAAATTTCACGCATTATGCCATGCCATATCTACTTTCTACAAGCATTATCGATTTTTTTTCTTATTGTAGTCATTTGGTTGTTATTTATTATAGTTATTTGATTATTTTACATGTAATTATGTGTAAATTCCCTATAAGACTAAAAAAATATAATTTAAACTTAAAGTAATTTCGTTAACCTCATAGTGTTTTCTTGAATAGTTTAAAGTAGATAACTTAAGTAGTCAGTTAGGGCACATTGAGCCATCAACCATTGGTCATATGGGCTGGAACGTGTTATTTTTAGGATTAAGTGGATGCCAAATTTCAATTTATAAGGTGTATGGGCCATTATAAATTGGAAATTATGATTTAACTAATTTATCCCTTTAAAGGGTTTCAGATAAATAAATTAACACAAAAAAGTTAAACGTGATTGATCCCTAAAATCAAATAGACACATTGTATTTGTAATATGAGACCATAAACATGTCCTGACCTTATAGGGAGTATTTTTATATATATTATAATTATTATATGAACTTTATTTGTCACCTAGACCTAGATCCTCTAGTAAGATAACGATTGTGACGAGCTTATAGGCAGGCCTTATACCTGTCCTTTCTTTATTATTGTTCTAATCTATTATAAATATTATTTGAGGCTTGGGGTTGGAAATTTTAGAGATATTACACTATGATGACCACATGTTGTGAACCAAGAAATAACAAATTAGAATACTCCTAAGGTTGTTGGCCCTAATCCACTTGTGATACCTCCTATAGTTCCACCTGAGGTCCCTCCTATAAATCTTCCACTGGACATCGATGCTCAGTTCCAAGATAGTTTCTTTTGATTATTGCAGTTTGTAAAGGGTACTCCCTAACCTACATCACTATGGTAGAGTTGGACAAGGATTTAAAAGAGCAACATCCTTCCTCACTCTCGAGGTATATAAGACATTAGGCTACTGATTCATGGTTAGAGTCCATGTAGTCTATATTTGGGCATAAAAAGATGCCTCGGGAGTGGAGGGTTAAGCTTGCTACCTATATGTTATGGGCCTCTACCAAGTGTTGGTGAGAAGTCCTTAATCAAGATGGAAAAAATCACAGTATGGTCTGGAGAGACATCCATATAGGCTTATTTGACTACTTCTTTTTTTGGACCTTAAGAACAGAAAATGATCAATATTTCTTTCATTTTCCTCAAGGTGACATGTTAGTGGTAGATTATTCATCTCATTTCCCCAAATTAAAATGTTTCAGACTAACCTTTTCTAATGAAGAGTTGATGAATATGATAAGATTCATGTAAGGTCTTGCATATGACATCCAATAACAATGGAATTTCTTTTATCTGACCACCATTTCGGAGATAGTGAACCATGACCTCATTATTGAGAAGAACATGATGGAATCTAGAAATGTAAACCAGGGCAATTCAACTTCCTGGAAGTTTAGTGTTTTATCCAGTAGTAGGAATAGGAATTTTTAGGGTACACATGGGGGTATTACTAGACATGTGGAATGCATCAACATCTATGTGGTGTGTCTACATCGGGGCATGCTAGGCCATAAAAACCCCTAGTGCATGAGGAATCCAATCGAGTGCCAGGATTTTGAAAAAATGGGACACCTCCATCATTTATTCCAATCATTACCTAATTTTCCCAGAGAATGGGGTTTTTTGCTTGCACCAATATTGCATTTAGGGTCAGTGACACCATGTCACGTGGGAAATTAGTCCTATACTAGTCAAACATACCAAGTATGTGGTCATGGATAAGGTAGTCATGCCTGCTCTAAATAGTCAAGAAGCATATCATGGCCACAGATCATGCCATATCTATGCAATGCATCTTGTACTAGAGGAGAATAGTCTAGGGATATCCAGAGTTAGAGGTACTATTCTAGAAGCCTCTATATTAGTATCTACCTTGTCTAATATAAGTTCATCACAATGTTTTCTATCTTCTGTAACTATGGGAAGTATGGTCCTAGTAATAGAGTATTCCAGTGGCATGATAACTCTTTAAATGTGGTTAGGGGTCTGATCATGAAATATATACCAATGTAGGGAATTTACCCTTGAGATATGTGGGTACCGTTTTCTTTGGAGTTTCTTCATCCTCAAGATGGTTGGATTATGCATCATTCTCATTAGGTATTGGCTTGTGACTTATCCAGCCCAGGTGGATTTCTATCATCGTCTGGTGTATTTCACATAACCTAATGGTAGAATGTATATCCATAAGGGAAAATAGGAAATCCAGGTAAGTCTAACAGGACCCAAGCATACTAGGCTAGGTAGAGTGACAACCTATATGGTGAGTCTCGTCATGAGCAGTCAGGGAATGCAGCTTATGGAATTCCCTCCTATGGTGAATCATTTCAGGGACGTATTCCTTGATGATTTCTTTGGATTACCTCCTAAGATAGAGGTTGAGTTCACCATTGAGTTTGTTCCAGGAGTAGTACCTATGTCCATTCCTCCGTATTGGATGACACCAACATTGCTCCAATAACTCTAGACATATCTTGAATATCTAGAGTTAAAAGGGTTTTGTCCAACCCAACACATCATCGTGGGGTTCAACTATCCTTTTATCCAAGAAGTTGTATGGTGCCCTTAGATTTTTCATAGATTACCACCAATTGAAATAAATTTTGGTGAAGAACCGATATACACTTCATCATATAAAAGAATCTTCGACCGGCTATGATGAGCGACAATCATCTCAAAGATCGATTTGAGGTCAAGATACCATAAAGTTCATGCGATACCATCATATATACCACATACAATGTTCTGAAGTAAGTGTTGATTATATGAGTATCTTGTTATGTATTTCTGCCAAAAAAACATTCCATAAGTCTTTACGGATATAATGAATTAGGACTTCCACATGTATCTTGATTCCTTTTTGGTAGTCTTTGTATATGAAATCTTATGGTATTATATCACCATACATGACTATGCAAATCACATTGAGATTGTTCTAAATAAATTGAGAGAGCACCAGCTAGATGAAAATATCATTAAATTCCACTTTTGAATTAGTAAGACTCGCTTAATGGGTCATATTATTTTATATCTAGGTGTATCTATTAACACAGATAAGGAGAGAATCATGGTTTCATGGGATCTTCCTATGAATGTATTTGATATAAACCACTTCTTAGGGATGGATGGCTATTAAAGGAGATTCATTTAGGATTTATCACACTTGGAAGAGCCGATTAAAGTCTTAACCAAGAAAGGTGTAAAATTCGACTTGAATGAAGCTTTTGAGAAAGATTTTCATGAGTTGAAGGGAAGACTGACTTCAGAACCAATTCTGATTCTGACTGATCCATGAAGAAGCTATACTATTTAATATGATGCTTCAGGAATTGGGATGTAGGAAGTGATAATGTAGGGAGATTGGGTCATGGAATATGGTTCCCACAAATTGAGGCATCATTAGAGGAATTACCCTATACACGATATCAATCTAGTATATATTTTTCATCCCTTATATTGTTGGAGTAAATAACTATTGGGTGAGTGATTCTTCATTTACATAGATCACAAGAGTCTTAAGTACATATCAACGCAGTGACCTAGAATCTGAGGAAGCACATATGGGTAGGTTACCTACAGTCCTTCAATTTTGAGCTTGATTATTATAGTGAACTTTGCCTTTAATACATATAATTACATGATATTTAGCATAATTAAAAATAAAATTACAAGCCAAGGATCATAAAGTCTAGTGTCCTAGAATACTAGGTACGTAAAACTAAAAACATGTGACTTAATAAAACAATTCTTTATTTATCATTCATTAAGTGATCCAAAATTATTTTGATCCCTTACATCTTCATAGGATAACCTAGGGATAACATGAACAATGGGATAAGCTAAGAATCCAATTTAGGGAATAAACATTAAAATAAATCTTAACACATGGTTTAGAAGGCATAATATAAATATATATTAATGCATGGAACGTGATTAAACATAAGGAATTATAAAATATAAAACATGGTATCATATAATAATGGAATCATAGTAATATAGAAGCAACATTAAACATTATTTTAGCACAATTCAAGACTCATTGAACATGGGGGATCATGAGTCAAGGCTCGTTGTACATAGAGGAGCACCGGTCAAGGCTAACCACCAAGATAGTTGCACATAACATCTCATGAGACTAAATATTACCCAATTCATTGGAGTGATATCTATTCACAACCATCATAACATGTTCATGAATATGTTTTCTACATAAATAATTAAACATAATCAATCAAAAATAAATATAAGGGTTACCCATGGAAATAATTGGGTATCATAATTATGTCAAATAGTCATATTGAAAGGGAATATAATAGTGGTTTCCTTGAAAGTATGAATTTAAATAAAAATGGAAATTAAAAATGGAATATAGGCATATATAATGATAAGTGATGTCAAACTGAATTAAAAATAGTGTTTAAGACACTTTATAAATAAAACATTTTAGTACAGTTTAAAGAAAAACATTCAATATTATTTAAAATCGAAAATGCATAATTGTTTGTATAAAAAAGAATTGAACCAAGGTATTTTTTCATGATAAAATTAGCGATTTTATAAAAAAATGGTGTATTTAAATAGATTATGGAGCATACTTTAAAATGGGTATGAATTTGGGAAGTTCCCTTAAATAAGGCTTGGTTATCAAGAATAATTGAGTAGGGAACAACTTAAAAACATGGATATCCCCAAAAAAAATGATGAATGTATCTTGGTACATGTGTTTGAAAAATAAAAACAACATTTAGAATATTTAAATTAAAATATAATAGAATTTTGTTTGGGTAAAAAGAGAGTATGATTAACTCAAAGTAATAAAGGAGTTTTGGGTAGAATCCCTTACCATATATCTGAAACGATTATTCAATTGTTCTTAATGTCATGAATAATAAAATTATATTAATTAATTAATAATATCATAACCATTTATACATGTGTTTTATTTATTATAATGTGTCTTTTTTATCAGTTAAGATATTCAATTTCATCATTTGAGAGTGTGGATTTCCTTGGTTTTCATGATAGTTTTACTTTTATATGTGTATGGAAAATTAAGTAGAATGGGGATAGTTGTATAGAATAAAACATGTATATTATTAATTAACTTATAGAATATTAAAATTCCATTTTTTCTAGAATTTAGGATTATTCATTAGATAAATCACTAATGATAATTGTTTATATTGATTTAGAGTTTTTTTATCAAAATGAACTCATTTTGTTTTATAAATTAATATCATGTGTGAAAAATGATTTCAAAAAAATAAATAAGATATAATGAATATATTATTATCTGGTTCAACCATAAAAATGGTTCCATGACCATTTTTGAAGATGTAATTTAATGATAAAATCACATCGTCCATGAAGGTGGTAAATCGGCACCTCACAGAAATGTTTGCATTCTTACAGTAAAAGAGAGTGGAGAATAGATTTTGTGAATAATTATTCCATAAACATGATAAAATTCCATTATATTTACGATACTCTACTTTTTGTGCTTTTTTGATGAGGTGTATTAAGGAGATAAAATGAAAATAAAGGAATTTGAAAAGAAACTAAAAGAAAAGGAATAAGGTTTTACCTCTTGATTCTTTCTTTGTGAGAACCTCTTTAGGGGGTTGTTTTTGGTCTTTTATTAAGACCAAAATCTCCTAGACAAAGGGAATATGTTTGGTGAGATTATTGGGAAAAATTTGGATAAGGCTCAATTATTGAGAGGTGTGAGGAACATAGGTGGTGAGGGGTGGTATTTATAGTGGAGGAGTGGGTGTTTTTTGAATATTTTAATCAATATTTTATTATTTTTCTCAAGAAAATCAATAGTGTTGATTATTTAGGATAAATAAAATTAATTATATCATGCTATTTTTAGATAATGGGCTTATATTAGCACTATATCCCCTATTACTCCCTAATTCAAGTATTTATCACTTATCATAAATTATCATATTTTACTATTCAACATAAATTCACGTATTTTAGAAAAATAAAAAAAATTCAGCCTAACAATTTTTTGACATGTAGAATTAAAAAATAAAATCCATTTTATGAGAATAATTTTATAAATATGAGAAATTTTAATTTAAATTAAAATCATCATTTACTTGTAAAATATAGTTTCTAAAATTACAACTCATTTTATAACACTTTGAAAAGTTAACTAAGGTCTCATAAAATTATCTTATAATCATAAGACATAAAAATATGAACTTAGGAACACATTTTAAGAAATAAATTTTCTTTTAAATGTTAAAATTAATCATAAAATTTTAATTTAATATTTATGACTTACAAAAATACAAACACTTAATTTAATAATTTTTAAAATATTTATCTACTTATACTATGATATAATTATATCATAATATCATGTAAAAGATTATTAAATGTTATTTATAATTTCATAGTTGAGGTTACTATTCTTTTTTCAAATTTAATATTCCTGAGGTTCAAATTAATATTACAAAGGTCAAGTTACTATTTCATCTCTATAGGTTCTTTAACTTCTTGAAATACTTATTATTTCATTCATTCTTCACAAATAAAGTTTATGTTATGATATTTATTTGATTTAATGTGATTTACTATATGAAATAATTATAAGAAGGGAATTTTCATTAAAAAAACTTTGGGTCATTAAATTCTACCCCCTAATTAAATTTCACCCTCGATAGTTTTTTTACATACTAAGGTGAAAAGTGGTGTTGCTACTTTTCCTTCATCACTTCCTCCATCTCCCATGTTGTCTCTTCATGCTTATGATTCCGCCATAGTACTTTGACCCGGTGAGTAGTATTGTTGCGTAGAAATTTATCTATGTGATCCAAGATATACACTAGATTCTCCTCATAAAAAAGATCATTCTCCAACTATAACACCTCTAAAGTCAGTACATGTGAAGGATGTAGGTTCTGGGCGCATCTAAAGCACGTGGATGGGTGTACCCAACTATAATTTTTCTGTTAACAATGATCAATCTGAGATCCTTCACGATGATAAAACTCTAGATCTTAAGAATAGAATGAATAATGAAATAAAATAGGGGAGTTCTGGAACCATAGAGAGGATTAACATATGTTGGTTATAATAAACTTAATTAAAAGACAAGAATTACATTGATTTATTTTTCTCTTCATTGATGTTTCCGATCATGGTTTAATGTGATATATCATTGCGTCATAGAATCCAAGTGTAAAATTCCCCTAGTAGTGATCCACACATGCTCCACGTATCTCCAGACATTGTCCAAGGTATCTTCCGGTGCTAGCACGGAAGAGAATTCACTTGTGGTGTCTGCCTTCATTCTCCTTAAGAGCCGCTTCTAAACCACTCTCCTGGATATGGTGGAAGAGGATCTATCTCATAACATGAGAGTGTTCTTGGTGGCAAAGGAATTAACTCTTGACTTGAGAGATTTTTCCAGATCCATTGTTCGCAACCACAAATAAATTGATATATTAATGAGATTAATATAATTGGTATTTTATTACTTAGAATAATAAAATGAATTAATTACCCGAAATCATTTATTCATATCATTTAATTATTTGTAATATCCCATGTCTAATAATAACCGTTGACTATTATTATCACTTGAAATGCGCCAAGAGAATTTCACATAATATTATTTAATTAAATAAATTATATTATTTTTCACAAATCCAAATAAAAAATACATGACGTGTATATTAATATACAAAGCGTGTACTTTTGTTTTTCTGTTTTCATTATTTCCTCCACCACATGTATTATCCCTTGAATAATGACTATTTATTTCATAAATAAATATCATTTCATTACTCACTAATTAATATATTATTTCTCCCACAATATATTCTCTCTAATAACTATTGTCGAAATAAATGTGATCATTCATCCTTGACTAATTACTAATATACAATCGGAAATAATATTTATTCAACTAGTTAAATAAATATTTAACTGAGATACTTGGACACACTTAGTGTGTGACCCTCTAGGCCTCTTTCTTAGTGGCATTAGGTAGAGCCTACCTAAATTTCATGTTTAGAATCTAGAAACATGTTATGGCACCCATAGAGAAATAAGTTAACACCACAATGACGTGTCACCTCCTATGTATGCTTACCATATAATGTAATACCTTTGTCTTGATATCTCAAATCAAGCGGGTTTCATGATAGTGTCATCAACCCATGTTCGTGATTATTCTTTCTTTGAATTCCTAGAATTGGACTTTCCCATTCCTCACTATGGCCATTGATTTATTTAGGCTATATCAATTCCATCAAAGGGCATGAGATATCAACTTCTATTATGGAACAGAAGGGACAAATCCTTTCTCGCATTATCTATTAATGCAGTATTACTTATAACACATCAAAAATTTCATACCTCTATACGAAAATTGTTTCATCACATTTTTCCTCAATACATCTAGGTGTGAGAGTTGTAATACCCATTGATAATATTCTTAAAGTCTAAAGACCAATACACATGTCTACAGATAGGAACATACAATGGCACTGTGAATTGTGTATTTGTTACTGGCAGGTCTTGTTCTCATAATATCATCATGGATACTACCAAGGGAACACACCATGATAAGGTGCCTCAAAATTTGATGAGTTCTCACCCCTAATGGCCTGTATTATTTGTGTCCCTCAAATAACATCATCCGACCATAGAACATATATTCAATAATATTTTTATGGAACTTCCAGGTTCTCATCATAGTAGGGATCCTGTATGACCCTTTAGTGAAATTGTTATCCTTAGGACATTATCACATGAATTTTCATGCAGAAGAACAATCAAGATGTGATAGGGTATTTATTAATTAATAAAGTACAAAGTAGTTGGTTCTAGGCCACCAACTTCAATTTATTCCCACTTGGACTAGATCCAACTGCTAAAAACCATTATCCCACTAACACTCACGTGATATTCATGCTTCTGTTGTGATAGGCCTTTAGTCACGGGGTCTTCCATGTTATCTTACATGGACACTCTTCTTACTATAACTTAACCTCTTCAATAGAAATCCCTCAAGAGGTGATACTTCTAGAGAATATTCTTTGTTCATTGATGTGACCTTGGTTATTTTACAAGTGTCGCCGCTATAGTATTATCACAATACAATTTGATTAGGTCTCTACTACAAGGCACCACATCAAGCTCCTGGAAAAAGTTATTAATCTATATGGATTTCTTAGCTGCATCAGAAGCTGCTATGTATTTGGACTCCACTATAGAATAGTTGATAACTGGCTGCTTTGAATTATTCTTGCTCACAAATCTTCCGTTGAGATAGAAAACATACCCTAATTGCAACTTCAGATCATTATGATCTAAATGAAAACCAGCATCAGCATACCCTCTGATGATAGTATCCTCACCACCTCCATACACCAGGAACATATCCTTAGTTCTTCTCAGATACTTGAGGATAGTCTTAATAGTAGTACAATGTTTTTCTGATGGATCTTCTTGATATCTTCCTACCATTCTCAGTGCATAGGAAACATCAAGATTGGTACATAACATGGCAGACATGATAGATCCTATAGCCAAAGTGTATGTTATCTTACTCATACTATATTTCTCTTATTGTGTCTATGGAAACATTTTTGTAGAAAGATTTCTACCATGTGACACTGGAAGAAACCCCCATTTGGATTGTTATATACTAAATCTCATTAGTATCTGGTTAATGTATGTACCTTGACATAGTCCAAGAATCATTTTGGATCTATCACAAATGATCTTGATCCCTAGAATATAGGTTGTTACACCTAATTCCTTCATTGAGAAATCCATATTCAAATAGTACTTAACTAACTGTGGGACTAGTATATCATTTAAAATAAGTAATATGTCATCAACATATACTACTAGGATAACGACTACATTCCCATAAACCCATTTATAAACAAATAGCTCACATTCGTTCTTAATGAAACCAAATTCCATTATATCTTAATCAAATCAAATGTTCCATGACCTGGATGCTTGCTTTAATCCATAAATGGATTTTTTCAACTTGAAAACCTGTTTGGATTCACCTGGTGTCACAAACCCTTCTGGTTGTGTCATATAGATATCTTCTTGAAGGTTCCCATTAAGTAATGATGTTTTGACATCCATTTCCCAAATCTCATAGTCATGGTAAGCTACTATGGAAAGTAAGATTCTTATGGATTTAAACATAGAAACTGGGGAGAATGTTTCATCATAGTCAATTACTTGATGTTGTTTGAATCCTTTAACCACTATCCTTACATTATAGGAGCTAACTTGACCATCCATGTCCATCTTTCTCTTGAATACCCATTTAAATCCAATAAGAATTACGTCAACTAGCTCATCGACCAGAACCCAGACATGGTTTTGATACATGGAATCTATCTCAAATTTCATAGCTTATAGCTTTCCTACAGCTTCTGATCTCTTTACTACTTTCTTATCGGAGATAGGTTCATTATTGTCCAATAATAATGATTCACCATCCTCTATTACTAGGAAACCAAATATCTCTGGTTCCCTTACCTCTCTTGAGATCTTATGTAGTACTTGTATTTCTAGAAGCTCTTCTACAAGGTCCTATGAAACTTTTTCCTATACCAACTCCTGTGTATCTTGAGAATAAACTTCATTGAATTAAATCTTGCTCCCACTTTCCTTTTTTAGGATATTCATCCCCTCTATAAATATGGATTGTCTTGTGACAATCACATTCTTATCTGAAGGGTTATATAGGTAATATCCTTTCGTTTCCATAGGATATTCTATAAAGATACACCATGTACCCAGAGGTTCTAGTTTATTTTATGAGAAGGCCTTAACAAATTCCTCACATGCCCATACATGTGTGTGTGACAAAATGATTTTCTTTCCATTTCAAAAATCAGAGGGAATACCATTTTCCACATTAATTGGTATTCGGTTTAATGTGTATGTTGCAGTTTGTAATGCATATCCCCAAATGGACAATGGAAGATCTGTATGACTCGTTATTGACCTCAACATTTCCAAAAGGTGTAGTTCCTCCTTTTACTAATACCATTTCACTATGGGGTATAAGGAGGAGTGAGTTGAGATAGAATCTCAAACTCCCGTAAAAGGTCGATGAACTCTTGGTTCAAATATTATCCACCTCGATCTGATTGAAGCTTCTTTATCTTCTTACCAATATGATTCTCTACTTCATTCTTGAATTCCTTAAATTTATTCAAGGACTCTGACTTATACCACATTAATTAGATATATCCATATCTACTCAAATCATCAATAAAAGTAATGAAGTAAGAATATCCACCTCTAGCTTCTACTAGAAATGGTCCAAAGACATATGTGTCTACCAATCCTAGAATCTTTCTGGCCCTTTCACCCTATCCCCTAAAAAGATTCTTGGTCATTTAACCATTTAAACAAGCGTGACATCTATCAAGTTGTTTTAGCTCATTAGAGTCTGAATAACCATCTTGGCAGAGCTTTATCAAGCGCATTTCATTTACATGTCCAAGATGGTGATTCCACAACTAGGTGTTATATGAGTCATGTGATTTTTTTCGTTATCAATTTACAACACATGGATTTCATAATTTAATACATACAAACCATTATTTAAATGTATCATACCATAACATTAGTTTTTCTTATAAAAGAAACAACCCTTATTTCCACACTTGAAAATAAATCCATCCATATCGAAACATGATATAGAAATTATGTTCTTGTTAACAGTAGTAACTTAACAATAGATATGTAAAACCAAAAGAATCTCAGTTGGAAGTGAGATATGGTACTCTTCAAGGGATAAAGTATCCGGCCTCTCACTATTGGCAGCTCGAAGATCCACCTCCCCTCTTGTAGTCTTTTTAAATATACTTGGTTTCATCATTTGAATACAGATGGGATCCCCACAAGATATATCTAATACCCAATGTATAGAAATGGAAATATTAAACTTGATAAAAAATGTGACTTTAGCATCCCCTTGCCTCTGGGTGCAGTTCCTCTTCCAATGGCATGGACTTCTACATGAAAAACATATCATCTATCGTTCCTTTCTATGCATTTGGATCTTCTCCTTCTTGGGGGGATAGTGCTCGGGGGCTTCAGACCATTTATAAACCCTTGGACCCTTTCCCTTGTCCTTCTTCTTCTCATTCATCATAAAGATTATGGATTTGTCATTCCTTGTGTCATTATCGACTTGGAGAATCAATGTCTGATGTTCTGATATACTCTTATCATTATTTCTCATGTAGTAGTTGACAACAAAGCTAGAGAAGGTCTGGGGTAGTGATGATAGGATTAGATCTGTATGCAAATAATCTGGGAACATAATGCTTAAGATGTCCAGGACATTAATGTAGCCAATAATCTTGACTACCTGAGGCCCAGCTGGTGCAATCTCTCCAAGATTAGTTTCAAACAAATAATTTGAGATCTCATATCTCTTTTCTCTCGCCTTCTCTTGATAGAGATCCATAATGTGAGACATCATGCTATATGCATCCATGTATTCATGTTGCTTCAAGAGCTCATTACTAATGGATGATAGAATGAAAAATTACAAATCTTTAGCATCATCTATATGTTTCATATAGAATGTTATTTCCTCATCACTGGCCTCTTTTCCAAGCGCAACTGGAATAGGATCCTCCAGCACATACAATTTTTTTTCTCGTGTCGAAGGATGACACGTAAATGAATCTACCACTCATGGAAATTGGTGACATTGAAAAGGTTTTCATTATCAAGTATGGATCTTAATGATATTTTTTATTTCATTTTTATTTTCATTTCTACAAATTAAGATGTTCAGATATTTAATATTTTATCATAATAAAACTGAGACAAATAAATAAATTAATACTCATTAGTCTCCCTCAATTTTATCAAAATCCAATTTCTCTCACCATTGACTTCGGAATGTCGTCTTTAATGAATATTTTATTGTAAAGGACCCATATTTTTCATCTCATTACGCAAACTAGGGTTGTTCAATCAAATTGAAGGGTTTTAGATAGGCATTCTAAATGCCAACTACATTAACTGGAAGCTCCTTGATCCACTGAGTAGACCCCCTAATCATGAAATCCTTTTATTTTGGATTTCATCAACCTTTTCCTCTTGGTCACACCAAGTCCTGTTGTGTAAGTCAACCCTTGATGTGAACCAAGTCAATTAAACCCAAAACCTCGAATTATAATTCCTCGATTATTGAAAGCACCACAACTAGGGTAAGTCAAGCGCTTTGAACTATGGTTTGATTCTAACCAATATTATGGAAGGATATAATGACTTAATATTTCCTTAAGGGATTTTATCCTTATAGGTAAATTTCTATTTTATTATATTTCTTACATGCTTGTTAATATTAAGTGGGATATACTTATGTGATAAACCATTTCTAAGATAATATTTACGCATAAGCCAATTTTATTTTAGTTCTATCTTGCATGAATGTTTTAAGTCATTAATTATGTGATCATGACAACACACCCAAAATAAAGAAACCATTCAACTTACAGAAATAAAATAAATGGTATGATGATGAGTTTGTTCTATTGGTCAGTTTATCTAGCGGTTGATAAACTAACCAAAGACTTAGGGTAGAAACATCTTGAACCTCTTGAGTTCGTGTTTACATATTTCCACCAATCCACTTTTCTATATCCTTGTATTGGTTTCACCTTGGATCCTAAATTGATCTATCTCCACTATCTTGGGAGATCTATCTATTACATATGCTTTTATCTCACTCGGAGGGGATGGGTAAAATGGGGTTTTACAAAAAACAAACCTTGGCCATGCAGGCCCTACATATTAATGAGGATAAGGCTTGAAGGCTAAAAAATTTAATTTAAATAAATTAATTAAAAGAAAACATCCATATACAATGGTCCTAGTCTAGATCATGATCATCCATGCATGCAATGATATTTACGCATAATTAAAACTAGCATTCAATTATTTAATCATTCTTGTTTAAGATAAATCACACTCGAATCAATTAATTATCATTAATTAATCAATCATTTCATCTTAAACATTTTTTTGAATTTCCTTGAGATTCTCATCCATAATAATTTTAAACAAATAAATTCATTAAAAATTATATTTGTATGTAACTTTTACCTTGGAGGAAACCCAGTGAATTCCAATTCATAACTACCCAATGAGTAGAAATGAAAATTACGTAGATGTTAAATTAAACACACATATATATAACACCTATCACGTTTTGTGCCTTAGCTTTACACCTGCACCATGGAACATTTATCAAGTATTTTTATAATATAATAATAAATTTTAATAAATCTATGTAATTTGGATAAGTACACGGTGTTTAGTTCCAGCTACATGGTTTTTACTATCATTCAACATCCATCCAAAGTACATGCCTGGGGATATAGCATGTAAATGTACTTCAGAAATATTTGGATTACACAGTGGGTCCAATGGGACACACACCATGTAGTGTCCGCGTTACACAGTCTCCTACTGGGAAAGCTATGTATGGGGTACATGGTCCAACCCTAACCTGAAGGGACTTCACATCATGTCCAGTGGGCCACACAATGTGTAATCTGGAAACCGCATGCCACATGTTCCTGGTCATCACATGGCGTCTTTAAGACTTAGAAAAACACCAATGAAACAACCTGGTATGGCGGACTGATCTGATGCATTGAACCCTTGACTCCATGGTGTGTAATGTTGAAGACACATCGTGTGTTCTGTTGTTGTACATCCAAGAACCTTTGGAACCTCCACATGAGATCCTTTGTTTTATTTTAATCAATATTAAAAGAAAAGATCATTTTTATAGGGTGAATTAGAAACAAAAGAGGAGGAACAAATCTCAAGATTCAGATTTGCAGAATGATTAACTTGAATTGAAACAACTAAATTATTAAATTAATAAATTTTCAATAAAAAAATAAATAATTATAATCAATGATATGACTGCTCTAATACCACTTTCAGGTTACGGGAGTAGCAGAAGCATGTGGATGGGTGTACCCGACTTTTATTTTTTCCATTAACAACAATCAATCTGAGATCGGTCATGATGATAAAATGATGGATCTTCAGAATAGAATGAAGAACAAATGAAAAGAAAGGATTCCCAGAACCATAGAGAGGATCAACATATGTTGGTTATAATTAATTTAATTAAAATACAATAATTATATTGGTTTAATTCTATCTACGTTGATGCTTCTGATCATGGTCCAATGTGATCCGTCATTGCATCGTAGAATCTAAGTGTAGGCTTCCTATAGTGGTGATCCACACATTATCCATATATCTCCAGATGTTGCTAAAGGTATCTTTGGGTTCTAGCATGGAAGATCCTTCTCTTTTTATGTCCTCCTTCGATCACCTTGAGAGCCTCTTCCAAAGCGCTCTCCTTGATCCGGTGGAGGAGGATCTCTCTTGTAACATGAGAGCATTCTTGGTGGAAAAGGAATTCTATCTTCACTTGAGAGATTTTTCTAGATTTTTTGTGAACAACCAAAAATAAATGTCTAGATTAATGAGAATAATGTAATTGGTATTTTATTACATAGAATAATAAAATGATTTATTTACCTGAAAATATTTATTCATTACATTTAATTCTAAGTAAGACCCCATGTCTAATAATAATAGTTGACTATTATTGTCACTTGGAATGTGACCAGAGAATTACAATTATTTAATTAAATAAATATTATTATTTCTCACAAATACCTAGAAAAACTACATGACATGTATATTAATATACACGGTGTGTACTTTTGTTTTTCAATTTTATTTATTTCCTCCACCACATTCATTAGACCTTGAATAATGACTATATTTTTCTAAAATAAATATCTATTGAATTACTCACTAATAAATATATTATTTTTCCCATAATATATACTCTTTAATAACCAGTGACAAAATAAATGTGACCATACATCCTTGAATAATTATTAATCCACAATCAGAAATAATCTTTATTCAACTTGCTAAATAAATATTTAGCTGAGATACTTGGAAACACTAAATGTGTGACCCTCTAGGCCAATTTCTCAGTGGAATTAGGTAGAGCCTACCTGAATTCCATGTTTAGAATCTAGAAACATGCCAAGGAACCCATAGAGATAGAAGTTAACACTGCAATGGTGTGTCACCTCCTATGAACGCTTACCATGTAATGTAATCCATTTGTCTCGGTATCTCAAATTAAGTGGGATTCATGCTAGTGCCATCAACCCATGTTCTAGATTATTATTTCATTGACTTCCAAGAATTGAACTTTCCCATTCCTCACTATGGCCATTGATTTATTTAGGCTATATCAATTCCATCAAAGGGGCTGAGATATCAACTTCTGTTATGGAACGGAAGGGACAAATACTTTCTCGCATTATCTATTAATGTAGTATTACTTATGAAACATCCAAATTTTCTTAACTCTCTACGAAAAGTGTTTCATCACATTATTCATCAATACATCTAAGTGCATGAGTTTTAATACCCATTAATAGTAATCTTAATGTCTAAGGACCAATACACGTGTCTGAAGATAGGAACATCCAATGAGACTATGAATTGTGGATTTGTTACTGGCGGGTCTCGTTCTCATAATATCCTCATGGATACTACCAAGGGATCACACCATGAGAAGGTGCCTCAAAATTTGATGAGTTATCACCCCTAATGGCCTGTATTATTTATGTCCTTCAAATAACATCATCCGGTCATAGAACATATATTCAATAGTATTTTTATGGAACTTCTAGGTTCTCATCATAGTAGGGATCCTGTATGACCCTTTAGTGATGTTGTTAACCTTAGGACATTATCACATACATTTTCAGGCATAATAACAATCAATATTTGATAAGGTATTCATTATGTAATAAAGTACAAAGTAGTTTGTTCTAGGCCACAAACTCAAATTGAATCCCACTTGGACAAGAGCCAACTGATAAAAACCATTATCCCAATAACTCTCACATGATATTCGTGCTTCTGTTGAGATAGGCCTTTAGAAATGGGGTCTTCCATGCCCTCTTACATGGACACTCTTATTACTATAACTTAACCCCTTCGATAGAAATCCCTCAATAGGTGATACTTCTGTAGAATGTGATTTGTTCGTTGATGTGACCTTGGATATTTTACAAGAGTCACCACTATAGTATTATCAAAATACTATGTGATTGGGTCTCTACTACAAGGCACCACATCAAGATCCTGGACAAAGTTATGAATCCATACGACATTCTTAGCTACATCAGAATCTGCTATGTATTTGGAATCCACTATAGAATAGGTGATAACTGGATGCTTTGAACTCTTTCAACTCACAACTCCTCCGTTGAGATAGAAAACATACCCTTATTGAAACTTCAAATTGTAATGATTTGTATGAAAACTAGAATCAACATACCCTTTGATGATAGGATCCTCATCTACTCCATACACCAGGAACATATCCTTAGTTCTTCTCAGATACTTGAGGATAGTCTACACAGTAGTCCAATGTTGTTCTCATGGATCCGCTTGATATATGCCTACCATTCTCAATGGATAGGGAACATAAAGCTTGGTATATAACATGGCATACATGATGGATCCTATAGCCAAATTTTATGTCATCTTACTCATACTATCTTTCTCTTATTGTGTCGAAGGACACATTTTCTTAGAAATATATACGCTATGTGACACTTGAAGAAACTCCCTTTTAGATTGTTCCATATTAAATCTCATTAGTATCTGGTTAATGTATGTACCCTAACATGGTCCAAGAATCATTTTGGATCTATCACGAATGATCTTGATCCCTATAATATAGGTTGCTTCACCTAATTCCTTCATTGAAAAACCCTTGTTCAAACAGTACTTAACGAACTGTAAGACTAGTATATCATTTAAAATAAGTAATATGTCATCAACATATACTACTAGGATAATGACTGCATTCTCATTAACAAATTTATAAACACATGGCTCACATTCATTCTTAATGAAACCAAATTCATTTATAGCTTCATCAAATCGAATGTTCCATGGCCTGGATACTTCCTTTAATCCATAAATGGATTTTTTTTTTCTACTCGAAAACCTGTTTGGAATCACCTGGTGTCACAAAACCTTCTGGTTGTGTCATATATATATCTTCTGTAAGGTTCCCATTAAGGAATGATGTTTTGACATCCATTTTCCTAATCTCATAGTCATGGTAAGATGCTATGGAAAGTATGATTCTTATGGATATAAACATGGAAAATGGAGATAATGTTTCATCATAGTAAATTCCATGATTTTGTTTGAATCCTTTATCCACTAGCCTTACTTTATAGGAGCTAACTTAACCATCAATGTCCATATTTCTCTTGAATACCCATTTAAATAAAATAATATTTACATCAACTGGCTCACCGACCAGAACTCAGACATAGTTTTGATACATGGAATCCATATCAGATTTCATAGCTTCTAGCTATCTTGCAGCTTTTGATCTATCTACTACTTCGTTATCGGATATAGGTTCATCATTGTCTAATAATAATGATTCACCATCCTCTATTACTTGGAAACCAAATAACCCTAGTTCCCTTACCTCTGTTTAGCTCTTATGTAGTACTTGTATTTCTAGAACCTCTTCCACAAGGTCCTATAGAACTTTTTCCTATAACAACTCTTGTGTATCTTGAGCCTCAACATCATTGAATTCAATCTTACTCCCACTATCCTTTTTTAAAATAGTCATCCTCTCAATAAATATGGATTGTCTTGTGACAATCCCATTCTTATCTGAAGGGTTATATAGGTAATATCCTTTTTTTTCCTTAGGATATTCTATAAAGATACACCTTGTGCCCTGAGGTTCTATTTTGTTTCCTGAGAAGGCCTTAACAAATTCCTCACATCCCCATACTTGTGTGTGTGACAAAATATGTTTTTTTTCAATTCAAAAATTATAGGGAATACCATTTTCCACTTTAATTGGTACTCGGTTTAATGTGTATGTTGCAATTTTCAATGCATATCCCCAAATGGACAATGGAAGATCTGAATGACTCATCATTGACCTCAACATGTCCAAAAGGTTGAGTTACTCATTTCACTAACACCATTACACTGTGGTGTATAAGGAAAAGTGAGTTGAGATAGAATCTCAGACTCTCGTAAAAGGTCGATGAACTCTTGGTTCAGATATTCTCTACCTCGATCTGATCAAAGCTTCTTTATCTTCTTACCTAGATGATTATTTACTTCATTCTTGAATTCCTTAAATTTCTTCAAGGACTCTAACTAATACCACATTAAGTAGATATATCCTTATCTACTCAAATCATCAATAAAATTAATGAATTAAGAATATCCACCTCTAGCTTCTACTAGAAATGGTCCAAAGACATCCATGTCTACCAATCCTAGAAGCTCTATGGCCCTTTCACCCTATCCCCCAAAAGGAGGCTTGGTCATTTTACCTTTTAAACAAGCATGACATCTATCAAGTGGTTTTAGATCTGTAGAGTCTGAATAACAATCTTGGCAGAGCTTTATCAAGTGCTTTTCATTTACATGTCCAAGACGGTGATTCCACAACTAGGTGTTGTATGAGTCATTTGAGATTGTTTCATTATCAATTTCCAACACATGTATTTCATAATTTAATACATACAAACCAATATTAAAATGCCTCATACCATAACACTCATTTCTCTTATAAAAGAAACAATCGTTATTTCCATACTTGAAAATAAATCCATCCATATTGAAACATGATACTGAAATTATGTTCTTGGTAACACTAGGAACTTAATAATAGTTATCTAAAACCAAAAGCATCCCAGTTGGTGGTGAGATATGGAAATCTTCAAGGGATAAAGTATCTGACCTCTCTCCATTAGCAGCTCAAAGATCCACCTCTCCTCTAGCAGTCTTTTAAAATATACTTGGTTCTGTCATTTGAATACAGATGGGAGCCCCACAAGATATATCTAATACCCAATGTGTAGAAATGAAAATATTACACTCAATAAAGAATGTGACTTTAGAATCCCCTTGCCTCTGGGTTTAGTTCCTCTTCTAGTGGCATGGCCTTCCACATAAAAAACATATCATCTCCTATTCCTTTCTAGGAATTTGGATCTTCTTTTTCTTGGGGGGATGGTGCTCGGGGGCTTCAGACCATTTATAAACCCTTGGGCCCTTTCCCTTGTCCTTCTTCTTCTCATTCGTCATAAGGATTGTTAATTTTTCTTGCCCTGTGTCATTATCTACTTGGATAATCAAGGTCATATGTTCCTATATACTCTTCTCATTATTTATCATGTAGTAGTTGACAATAAATCTAAAGAAGGTCTTGGGAAGTGATGATAGGATGATATCTGTATGCAAGTCATTTGGGAACATAATGCCTAAGATGTCCAAGAGTTCAATATAGCCAATAATCTTGACTACATGAGGCCCATCTGGCATAGACTCTCCAAGCTTAGTTGTGAACAAATAATTTGAGATCTCATATCTCTTCTCTCGCCTTCTCTTGATAGAGATCAATAAGGTGAGACATCTTGCTATATGCATCCATGTTTTCATGTTGCTTCAATAGATCATTAAAAATGGATGATAGCATGAAACATTAAAAATCTTTAGCATCATCCGTATGTTTCATATAGAGAGATATTTCTTCATCATGGGCCTCTTTTCCAACCGAAAATGGAATAGGATCCTCCAGCATATACAATTTTTTTCTCGTGTCGAAGGATGACGCGTAAATGCATCTACCACTCCTAGAAATTGGTGCCATTTATAAGGTTTTCATTATCATGTATGGATATTAATGACATGTTTTAATTCATTTTATTATCATTTCTACAAATTAAGATGATCAGAGATTCAATACTTTATCATAATAAAACTGAGAGAAATAAATAAATTAATACTCATTAGTCTCCCGCTATTTTATTGTAATCCAGTAGACCTCACCATTGACTTTGGAATATCCTATTTCATGAATATTATATTGTAAAGGACCCATATTTCCCTTCTCATTACCCAAACTAGGGTTGTTCAATCAAATTTAAGGGTTTTAGATAGGCATTATAAATGTCAACTGCATTAACTGGCAGCTCCTTGATCCGCTGAGTAGACTCCCCAATCATGAAATCCTTTTATTTTGGATTTCATCAACCTTTTCCTATTTGTCACACCAATTCCTATTGTGTTATTCAACCCTTGATTTGAACCAATTCAATTCAACCCAAAACCCCGAATTATAATTCCTCAATAATTGAAAGTACCACAACTAGGGTAGGTCAAGCACTTTGAACTATGATTTGATTCTAACCAATATTGTGGAATGCTATAACGACTTAATATTTACTTGATGGATTTTATCCTTATATGTAAATTTACATTTTTTATATTTCTTACATGATTATTAATATTAAGTGGGATATACTTAAGTGATTAACCATTTCTAAGATAATATTTATGCATAAGCCGGTTTTATTTTAGTTCTATCTTGCATGATTGTTTAATGCATTAATTATGTGATCAAGATAACACACCCACAATGAATAAACCATGAAACTAACAGAAAAAAAATAAATGGTATGATCATGATCTTGTTCTATTGGTCAGTTTATCTAGCGGTCGATAAACTAACCAAAGACCTAGGGTAGAAACACCTTGAACCTCATGAGTTCGTGTTTACAGATTTCTACCAACCCACTTTAGTATTTCCTTGGATTGTTTTCACCATGGATCCTAACTTGATCTATCTCCACTAGCTTGGGAGATCTATCCATTACATATGCTTTTATCTCACTCGTAGGGGATGGGTAAAATGGGGCTTTACAAAAAAGAAACCTTGGCCACGCAGGCCCTACATATTAATGAGGAGAAGGATCGAATTCTAACAAATTTAATTTAAATAAATAAATTAAAATAAACAATCCATATACAAAGGTCCTAGTCTAGATCGTTATCATCAATGCATGCAATGATATTTACCGATAAATAAAACAAGCATTAAATTCTTTAATCATTCTTGTTTAAGATAAATCACACTAGAATCAATTAATTATAATTAATTTATCAGTTCTTTTGTATTAAACTATTTTCTGAATTTTCTTGAGATTCTCATCCATCATAATTTTAAAATAATAAATTCATTTAAAATTATTTTGTATATAACTTGTACCTTGGAGGAAACCTGGTGAATTCCTATTCATGACTACCCAATGAGTGGAAATAACATTACACAGATATTAAATTAAACACACACACACATATATATAACACCTATAACGTGTTGTTCCTTATATTTACGCCCGCACCATGGTACATTTCTAAAGGGTTTGTATAATATAATAATAAATTTTAATAAATATATGTTATTTGGATGAGTACATGGTGTTTAGTTCCAGCTACACGGTGTGTACTATCGTTCAACATCCATCCAAAGTACATACCTGGGGATATAGAATGTAAATGTACTTTAGAAATATTTGGAGTGCACATGGTGTCCAATGGGCCACACACTGTGTAGTGTCCGCGTAACACGGTCTCCTGCCGGGAAAGCTGTGTATGGGGTACATGGTCCAACCCTTACCTGAAGGGACTACACATCGTGTCCAGTGGGCCACACGATGTGTAATATTGAAATCGCATGCCACCTGTTCTGTGTCATCACATGGCGTCTTTAAGACTTAGAAAAACTCTAATGACACAACTTCATATGGAGGACCGGTCTTATGCATTCAACCCTTGACTCTATGGTGTGTAATGTTTAATACACATCGTGTCTTCCGGTGTTGTACATCCAGGAATATTTGGCACCTCCATATGAGATCCTTTGTTTTATTTTAATCAATATTAAAATAAAATATCATTTTTGTAGGGTGAATGAGAAACGAAAGAGGAGGAACAAATCTCAAGATTCAGATTTGTAGAATGATTAACTTGAATTAAAACAACTAAATTATTAAATACATAAATCATCAAAGAAAAACTAAATAATTATAATAAATGATATAACCGCTCTAATACCACTTGTAGGTTCTGGGAGCAGCGGAAGCGCTTGGATGGGTGCACCCAAATTTGATTTTTCCATTAACAATGATCAATCTGAGATCGGTCATGATGATAAAATGACAGATCATTAGAATATAATGAAGAACGAATGAAAAGAGGGTATTACCATAACCATATAGAGGATCAACATATGTTGGTTATAATTAATTTAATTAAAATACAAGAATTACAATGGTTTAATTCTCTCTTCGTTGATGTTTCTGATCATGGTCCAATGTGATCCGTCGTTGCATCGTAGAATCTAAGTGTAGGATTCCTCTAGTGGTGATCCAAACAATCTCCATGTATCTCTAGATGTTGCTGAAGTGATCTATGGGTTCTATCATTGAAGAGTTTTCTCTTTTTATGTTCTCCTTCGATTTCCTTGAGAGCCTCTTCCAAAGCACTCTCCTTGATCCGGTGGAGGAGGATCTCTCTTGTAACTTGAGATCATTCTTTTTGGAAAATGAATTCTCTCTTAGCATGAGATATTTTTCAAGATTTGTTGTTCAAAACCACAAATAAATTTCTAGATTAATGAGAATAATGATATTTGGATTTTATTACATAGAATAATAAAATGATTTAATTACCTAAAAACATTTATTCATTAAATTTAATTCTAAGTAAGACCCCATGTCTAATAATAATAGTTGACTATTATTATCACTTGTAATGTGACCATAGAATTAAACTTAATATTATTTAATTAAATAAATATTATTATTTCTCACAAATACCCAAAAAAACTACATGACATGTATATTAATATACATGGTGTGTACTTTTGTTTTTCAATTTTCTTTATTTCCTCCTCCACATTCATTAGACCTTGAATAATGACTATTTTTTCTTAAATAAATATATTTTAATTACTCACTAATAAATATATTATTTTTCCCATAACATATTCTCTTTAATAACAGTGACATATTAAATGTGATCAGAAATCCATGAATAATTATTAATCCACAATCGGAAATAATCTCTATTCAACTTGTTAAATAATTATTAAACTGAGAAACTTGGATACACTTAGTGTGTGACCCTCTAGGACTCTTTCTCTTTGGAATTAGGAAGAGCCTACATAATTCCATGTTTAACATCTAGAATCATTCCAAGGCACCCATAGATAAAGAAGTTAACTCCGCAATGATGTGTCACTTCCTATGAATGCTTACCATGTAATGTAATCCCTTTGTCTCGATATCTCAAATCAAGCGGGTTAAATGCTTGTGCCATCAACCCATGTTCTCAATTATTATTTCTTTGACTTCCTAGAATTGAACTTTACCATTCCTCACTATGGACATTGACTTATTCAGGCTATATAAATTCCATCAAAGGGCCTAATATATCAACTTATGTTATGGAACAGAAGGGACAAATCCTTTCTCACATTATCTATTAATTCAGTATTACTTATGACACGTCCAAAATTTCTTACCTCTCTATGAAAAGTGTTTAATCACATTTTTCGTCAATACATATATGTTTTCAATTTGTAATACAAATTAATAATAATCTTAATGTCCAAAGACCAATACACATGTCTGCAGATAGGAACATCTAATGACACTATGAGTTGTGTATTTGTTACTGGTGGGTCTCGTTCTCATAATATCCTCGTGGATACTACCAAGGGTGAACACCATGAGAAGGTGCCTCAAAATTTGATGAGTTCTCGCCCCTAATGTACTATATTATTTGTGTTCCTCAAATAACATCATCTGGCCATAGAACATACATTCAATAATTTTGTTTTGGAACTTCCAGGTTCTCATCATAGTAGGGATCCTGTATGACCCTTTAGTGAAATTTTTATCCTTAGGACATTATCATATGCATTTTCATATAGAAGAACAATCAATATGTGAGTTATTTATTAATGAATAAAGTACAAAGTATTTTGTTCTAGGCCACAAACTCCAATTGAATCCCACTAGGACTAGAGCCAACTGCTAAAAACCATTATCCCACTAACTCTCACATGATATTCATGCTTCTATTGAGATAGAACTTTAGTCATGGGGTCTTTAATTTTCTCTTACATGGACACTCTTATTACTACAATTTAACCCATTCGATAGAAATCCCTCAAGAGGTGATAATTCTGGTGAATGTGCTTTGTTCATTGATGTGACCTTAGTAATTTTACAAGAGTCATCGCTACAGTATTATCACAATACAATATGATTGGATCTCTACTACAAGGCACCACATCAAGATCCTAGACAAAGTTATGAATCCATACGGCTTTCTTAGCTACTTTATAAGCTTCTATGTATTTGGACTCCACTATAGAATAGGTGATAACTAGCTTCTTTGAACTCTTCCAGCTCACAGCTCCTCCGTTGTGATAGAAAACATACCCTGATTGCAACTTCATATTGTTATGATCTGTATGAAAACCAACATCAGCATACCATCTGAGGATAGGATCCTCATCTCCTCCATACACCAGGAACATATCCTTTGTTCTTCTCAAATACTTGAGGATAGTCTTAATATTAGCCCAATGATGTTCTCATGGATCTGCTTGATATATGCCTACCATTCTCAGTGCATAGGAAACATCAAGCTTGGTACATAACATGGCATACATGATAGATTATATAGCCGAAGTGTATGTTAACTTACTCAAACTATATTTCTCTTATTGTGTCCAAGGACACATTTTCTTAGAAATATGTACGCCATGTGACACTAGAAGAAACCACATTTTGTATTATTCCATAATAAATCTCATTAGTATCTGGTTAATGTATTTACCCTTACATAGTCCAAGAATCATTTTGGATATATCACAAATGATCTTGATCCCTAGAATATAGGTTTCTTCACCTAATTACTTCATTGAGAAACCCTTGTTCAAACAGTACATAACTAACTGTAATACTAGTATATCATTTACAATGAGTAATATGTTGTAAACATATACTACTTGGATAACGACTACATTCCCATTAACCCATTTATAAACACATGGCTCACATTCGTTCTTAATGAAACCAAATTCCTTTATAACTTCATCAAATCGAATGTTCCATGACCTGGATGGTTGTTTTAATCCATAAATGGATTTTTTTCAACTTAAAAACTTGTTTTTCTTAACTAGGTGTCACAAACCCTTCTGGTTGTGTCATATATATATCTTCTTGAAGTTTCCCATTAAAGAATGATCTTTTGACATCCATTTTCCAAATCTCATAGTCATGGTAAGCTACTATGGAAAGTATAATTCTTGTGGATTTAAACATGGAAAGTGGTGAGAATATTTCATCATAGTCAATTCCTTGATGTTGTTTGAATCCTTTATCCACTAGCCTTACTTTATAGGAGCTAAATTTACCATCCATATTCAGATTTATCTTAAATACCCATTTAAATCCAACAAGAATTACATCAACTAGTTCATCGACCAGAACCCAGACATGGTTTTGATACATGGAATCCATCTCAGATTTCATAGATTATAGCCATATTGCTGCTTCTGAGCTCTCTACTACTTCCTTATCAGAGAGAGGTTCATCATTGTCCGAAAATAATGATTCACCATCCTATATTACAAGGAAACCAGATATCTCTAGTTCCCTTACCTCTCTTGAGCTCTTCTTTAGTACATGTATTTCTAGAACCTCTTCCACAAGGTCATATGGAACTTTTTCCTATAAAAACTCATGTGTATCTTGAGCATCAACTTCATTGAAGTCAATCTTGATCCCACTATCCTTTTTTAGGATATTCATCCTCTCCATAAAGATGGATTGTCTTTCTACAATCACATTATTATCTGAAGGGTTATATAGGTAATATCCTTTTGTTTCCTTATGATATTCTATAAAGATACACCTTTTGCCCTGAGGTTCTAGTTTTTTTCTTAAGAAGGCCTTAAAAATTCCTCACATCCCCATACACGTGTGTGTGACAAAATGGGTTTCTTTCCATTTCAAAACTCGGAGGAAATACCATCTTCCTCATTAATTGGAAATCGGTTTAATGTGTATGTTGCAGTTTATAATGCATATCCTCAAATGGACAATGGAAGATCTGCATGACTCATCATTGACCTCAACATGTCCAAAAGGTGCAGTTCCTCTTTTCACTAACACCATTCCACTGTGGTGTATAAGGAGGATTTAGTTGAGATAGAATCTCAGACTCTCGTAAAAGGTTGATGAACTCTTGGTTCAGATATTCTATACCTCGATCTGATCGAAGCATCTTTATCTTCTTACCAAGATGATTCTCTACTTCACTCTTGAATTCCTTAAATTTCATCAAGGACTCTGACTTATACCACATTAAGTAGACATATCCATATATACTCAAATCATTAATAAAAGTAATGAAGTAAGAATATCTACCTCTAGCTTCTACTAGAAATGGTCCAAATACATCCGTGTCTACCAATCCTAGAAGCTCTCTGGACCCTTCACCCTATCCCCCAAAAGGAGGCTTGGTCATTTTACCTTTTAAACAATCTTGACATCTATCAAGGGGTTTTACATCAGTAGAGTCTGAATAACCATCTTAGTAGAGCTTTATCAAGCGCTTTTTGTTTACATGTCCAAGATGGTGATTCCATAATTAGGTGTTATATGAGTCATGTGAGTTTGTTTCATTATCAATTTCCAACATATGGATTTCATAATTTAGTACATACAAACCATTATTTAAATGCCTCATACCATAACATTTTTTTTCTTATAAAAGAAACAACCCTTATTTCCAAACTTGAAAATAAATCCATCCATATCGAAACATGATACATAAATTATGTTATTGGTAACAATAGGAACTTAATAATAGTTATGTAAAACCAAAAGTATCCTAGTTGGCAGTGAGATGTGGTAATATTCAAGGGCTAAGGTATCCAGCCTTGCTCCATTGGCAGCTCAAAGATCCACCTCTCCTCTAGAAAACTTTTTAAATATTCTTGGTTATGTCATTTGAATACTGATGGGATCCCCACAAGCTATACTTAATACCCAATGTGTAGAAATGTAAATATTACACTCAATAATGAACGTGAATTTAGCATCCCCTAGCCACTGGGTGAAGTTCCTATTCCAGTGGCATGGCCTTACACATGCAAAACATATCATCTTCCATTCCTTTCCATGCCTTTGGATCTTCTCCTTCTTGGGGGGTTAGTGCTCGGGGGATTTATACCATTTATAAACCCTTGGCCCCTTTCCCTTGTCTTTATTCTTCTCATTAATCATAAGTATTGTGGATTTTTCATGCACTATGTCATTATCTAATTGGAGAATCAAGGTTTTATGTATCGATATACTCTTCTCATTATTTCTCATGTAGTAGTTGACAATAAAGCTAGAGAAGTTCTTGGGAAGTGTTGATAGGATGAGATCTCTATGCAACTCATCTGGGAACATAATGTCTTAGATGTCCAAGAGTTCAATATAGCCAATAATCTTGACTACATGAGGCCTAGCTGGCGCATACTCTCTAGGATTAGTTGTGAACAAATAATTTGAGATCTCATATCTCTTTTCTCTCTCCTTCTCTTGACAGAGATCTATAAGGTGAGACATCATGGTATATGCGTCCATGTTTTCATGTTGCTTCAATAGATAATTAGGAATGGCTGATATCATGAAACATTACAAATATTTATCAACATCCATATTTTTCATATATAGAGATATTTCCTCATCACTAGCCTCTTTTCCAAGTGCAACTGGAATAGGATCCTCCAACACATACAATTTTTTTCTTATGTTGAAGGATGACGCGTAAAAGCATCTACCAATCCTGGAAATTAGTGCCATTGAGAAAGATTTCATTATCAATTATGGATCATAATAAAATGTTTGAAGTCATTTGATTGTCTTTTATACAAATTAAGATGATCAGAGATTTAATAATTTATCATAATAAAATTGAGACAAATAAATAAATTAATACTCATTAGTCTCCCACTATTTTATCGAAATCCAATATCCCTCACCATTGACTTTTGAATATAATCTTTAATGAATATTAAAATGTAAAAGATCTATATTTCCATTCTCATTACCCAAAATAGGGTTGTTCAATCAAATTGAAGGGTTTTAGATAGGCATTCCAAATGCCAACTGCATTAACTCGTAGCTCCTTGATCTGCTGAGTAGACTCTCCAGACATGAAATCTTTTTATTTTGGATTTCATCAACCTTTTCCTCTTGGTCACACCAATTCCTGTTTTGTAAGTCAACCCATGATGTGAACCAAGTTAATTCAACCCAAAACCACGAATTTTAATTCCTCGATAATTGAAAGCACCATAACTAGGGTAGGTCAAGCACTTTGAACTATGGTTTGATTCTAACCAATATTATGGAAGGCTATACTGACTTAATATTTCCTTGAGGGATTTTATCCTTATACATAAATTTCCATTTTTTATATTTCTTACATGATTTTTAATATTAAGTGGGATATAATTAAGTGATTAACCATTTCTAATATAATATTTACACATAATATGGTTTTATTTTAGTTCTATCTTGCATGATTTTTTAATTAATTAATTATGTGATCACTAAAACACACCCCCAATATATAAACCATGATAATAATAGAAATAAAATAAATGGTATGATCATGAGATTATTCTATTGGTTAGTTTATCTAGCGGTTGATAAACTAACCAAAGACCTAGGGTAGAAACACCTTGAACCTCTCAAGTTCGTGTTTACAGATTTCCACCAATCCACTTTTGTATATCCTTGTATTGGTTTCACCTTGGATCCTATCTTGATCTGTCTCCACTAGCTTGGGAGATCTATCCATTACATATTCTTTTATCCCACTCACAGGGGATGGGTAAAATGGGGTTTTACAAAAAAGAAACCTTGGCCATGCAGGCCCTACATATTAATGAGGAGAAGGCTTGAAGGCTAAAAAAAATAATTTAAATAAATAAAATAAAAGAAACCATCCATATACAAAGTTCCCAGTCTAGATCATGATCATCCATGCAAGCAACGATATTTACGCATAAAAAACTAGCATTCAATTATTTAATCATTATTGTTTAAGATAAATCACACTCGAATCAATTAATTATCATTAATTAATTAATCCTTTTATCTTAAAATGTTTTCTGAATTTCCTTGAGATTCTCATCCATCATAATTTTAAATAAATAAATTCATTTAAAATTATCTTTTCATATAACTTATACCTTGGAGGAAAACTAGTGAATTCCCATTCATAACTACCCAATGAGTAGAAATGAACATTACGGAGACGTTAAATTAAACACATATATATATATATATATCACCTATAACGTGTTGTGCCTTAGCTTTATGCTCGCACCATGGTACATTTCTCAAGGGTTTGTATAATATAATAATAAATTTTAATAAACTTGTGTAATTTTGATGAGTACACGGTGTTTATTTCCAGGTACACTATGTGTACTATCGTTCAACATTCATCTGAAGTACATGACTGGGGATATAGCATTTAAATGTACTTCATAAATTTTTGGAGTACACAGTGTGTCCAATGGGCCACACACCGTGTAGTGTCTGTGTTACATGGTCTCTTGTTGGGAAAGCTGTGTATGGGGTACATGGTCCAACCCTAACCTGAAAGGACTACATGTCGTGTCCAGTGGACCACACGATGTGTAATATGGAAACCGCATGCCACCTGTTCCTGGTCATCACATGGCATCTTTAAGACTTAGAAAAACTCCAATGACACAACTTGGTATGGAGGACCGGTCTGATGCATTGAACCCTTGACTCAATGGTGTGTAATGTTGAATAAAAATCGTGTGTTCTGGTGTTGTATGTCCAGGAACCTTTGGCACCTCTATATGAGATCCATTGTTTTATTTTAATCAATATTAAAAGAAAATATCATTTTTTTTATGGTGAATGAGAAATGAAATGGGAGGAACAAATCTCAATATTCCGATTTGCTGAATGACTAACTTGAATTGAAACAACTAAATTATTAAATACATAAATCATCAATGGAAAAATAAATAATTATAATCATTGATATGTCCACTCTAATACCACTTTTAGGTTCCAGGAGCAGCGGAAGTGTGTGGATGGGTGTACCCTACTTTGATTTTTCCATTAACAACGATCAATCTGAGATCAGTCACGATGATAAAATAACGGATCTCCATAATATAATGAAGAATGAATGAAAAAAGGGGATTCCCAGAACCATAGAGAGGATCAACATATGTTGGTTTTAATTAATTTAATTAAAATACAATAATTACATCGGTTTAATTCTCTCTTCGTTGATGTTTTCGATTATGGTCCAATGTGATCCGTCGTTGCATCGTAGAATATAAGTATAGGCTTCCTCTAGTGGTGATACAGACATTCTCCATGTATCTCTAGATGTTATTGAAGGGATCTCTTGGTTCTAGAATAGAGGAGCCTTTACTTTTGATATCCTCCTTCGATCACCTTGAGAGCCTCTTCCAAAGCGCTCTCCTTGATCCGGTGGAGGAGGATCTCTCTTGTAACTTGAGAGAATTCTTGGGGGAAAAGGAATTTTATCTTCGCTTGAGAGATTTTTCTAGATTTATTGTTCACAACCACAAAGAAATTTCTAGATTAATGAGAATAATGTAATTGGGATTTTATTACATAGAATATTAAAATGATTTAATTATGTGAAAATATTTATTCATTACATTTAATTCTAAGTAAGACCCCATGTCTAATAATAATATTTGACTATTATTATCACTTGTCATGTGACCAGAGAATTACACTTAATATTATTTAATTAAATAAATATTATTATTTCTCACAAATAGCCAGATAAACTACACGACATGTATATTAATATACATGGTCTGTACTTTTGTTTTTCAGTTTTCTTTATTTCCTCCACCTCATTCATTAGACCTTGAATAATGACTATTTTTTATGAAATGAATATCATCGAATTACTCACTAATAAATATATTATTTTTTCCATAATATATTCTCTTTAATAACCAGGGACAAAATAAATGCTATCAGACATCCTTGAATAATTATTAATCCACAATCGGAAATAATATTTATTCAACTTGTTAAATAAATATTTAATTGAGATAATTGGACACACTTAGTGTGTGACCCTTTAGGCCTCTTTCTCAGTGGCATTAGGAAGAGTCTACCCAAATTCCCATGTTAGAATCTAGAAACACGCTAGGGAACCCATAGATAAATAAGTTAATGCCACAATGACGTGTTGCCTCCTATGAACACTTACCATGTAATATAATCTTGTTTTATCGATATCTCGAATCAAGTGGGTTTCATGCTAGTTCCATAAACCCATGTAATCGATTATTCCTTCTTTGACTTCCCAGAATTGAACTTCCCAATCCTCACCATGGATATGGATTTATTTATACTATATCAACTTCATTAAAGAGCCTGAGATATCAACTTCTGTTATGGAATAGAAGGGACAAATCCTTTCTCGCATTATCTATTAATGTAGTATTACTCGTGATGCACCCAAAATGTCCTACCTCACAACGAATAGTGTGTCGTCATAGTTCTCATCAATAAATATAAGTGAGTGAGTTGTAATACCCATTAATAATAATCTTAATGTCTAATGACCAATACACACATCCCAGATAGGAACATCCAATGACACTATGAAATGTGGATTTCTTAATTGCAGTTCTCATTCTCATAATATCATCTTGGATACTACTGAGGTATCACACCCTAAAAAGGTTCCTCAAAGTTTTTGTCCCTCAAATAATATCATTCATCCATAGAACATATATTCAAGAATAGTGTTATGGAACTTCCGGGTTCTCATCATAGCAGGGATCCTCTATAACCCTTTAATGCAATTTCCATCCTTAGGAAATTATCACATGCATTTTCACACAGAAGAACAATAAATATATGATAAGGTATTTATTAATGAATAATGTATAAAGTAGTTGGTTCTAGGAAACCAACTCCCACAAAGGATTCTGTATGTACTTCCTTAAGAGGAATACGGGGAATACATCATGTACTTGAGACATAGTTTGTGGAAGTGATAGTGATAGGCCATAGCATCGACATGATCAAGGATCTCAAAGGGAATGTTGTACCTAGGACTTAGCTTCCCTTTTTCCCCAAATATCATGATCCTCTTCCATGGAGATATAGGGAGGAATACCATGTCTCCAACCTTAATCTCTAGGTCTCATCAGTGATTGTCTTCATATCTCTTTTGTCAATTTTGGGATGCCATGATGTGCTTCTAGATGGTTTTAACCTACTCCACCATTTATTAAACCATTTTAGGTACTATCATCTTACATTCACCGACTTCATACCTACATGCTGGCGTTCTACACCTTTTCTAATAAAGGGCTTTATATGGTTCCATTTGGATGCTCTTGTGGAAAGTGTGGTTGCATGATAATTAAACCAATGGCATATGTTGGTCCCATATTCATTTGAAGTCCATGGAACATGCTTTAAACATGTCTTCTGGTGTCTGAATAGTCTTCTTGGATTGACCATCAGTATGAGGATGATAGGACATACTGAAGTTCAGCTTAGTGCTTATAGCATGTTGGATACTTTTCTAGAACATGGAGGTGAAGTTTGGATCTCGATCAGATATAATAGATACTAGTACTCAATTAATCCTTACCACTTATTTGATGTATATCTAAGAAATTTGATCTAGGGTGAAGTCCTATAGAATTTCAATAAAGTGAGATGTCTTTTTAAGATTATCCAAAATAATCCATATAGCATTTTTTCCGCTTGATGTCTTTGGAAGTCTAGTGAAAAAGTCCATGGTGATGTTATCCCATTTCCATAATATTATGGGTAATGGTTTCATCATCACTTTAGACTTTTTCCTTTCATCCTTAAATTCCTGACATACCAGGAA
This sequence comes from Viscum album, assembly GCA_963277665.1. Classification (NCBI taxonomy): domain Eukaryota; kingdom Viridiplantae; phylum Streptophyta; class Magnoliopsida; order Santalales; family Viscaceae; genus Viscum; species Viscum album. Next base: position 1,784,292,571 of record OY728125.1, read on the forward strand.
CATTGATGTATATTCAGTAATCTCCTTTTTCATATTGTCCCACCAAAAGTTCTCCCATATATCTCGATACATTTTTGGGATCCCTGGGTGAATAGAGATGTTTGAGATATGTAAATCATTCAAAAAATCTTTATTTATTTTCGATTGGATGGTACACATATTCATGACCTAAATATTATGACTCCATCCTCACTTATCTTGAACTTGAAGGATTTTCAATTTTTGATAGCTTCCACCCTTTTCTAAATTTTCATATCATTTCTTTGATCATCCTTCATTTTCTACACAAGGGATGATTGAGAAATCATTTGATAAAGGATTGATTATGTCCCTAACTTAATGATTCCCATTTCCATCCTTTGTAAGTATAAGAATATTGGATCCTTATAAACTCTCATCATTGATAAATATATAAGATCCTTTCTACTTAGAGCTTCTGAAACCTTATTTTTCTTATGAGGATGGTAGTGGATTGAGCAGTCGTAATCCTTGAAGAGCTCAAACCATCATCGTTGGTTCATATTAAGATCATTCCATGTGAATATATATTTGGTACTCTTATGATCAGTATATATCTCACACTTCTCCTCGTAGAGATAATGCTGCAATATTTTCAATGCAAAGATCACAACTGCCAACTCCTAATCATGCGTAGGATAGTTTTCCTCGTGAATTTTCAACTACCTTGAGGCATAGGCTATCACTTTCTCATTTTTCATCAATAAATATCCTAATAATTTAATTTATGTTTCACTATATACTATAAAGAGTACTCCACTTGTTGGGAGTGAGAGTACTGGTGTAGTGATAAGCCTCTTTTTGAGCTCCTTAAAGATTTCCTCACATTCTTGAGTCTGGAAAAACTTTACTCCCTTCTGTGTCATCTTGGTTATTGTTTTTTAAAATCGGGATAAGTTCTTAAAAAATCATTAGTAATACTTAGATAGACCAAGAAAGTTTCAAATATTCATTACAGATGTTTTCATGGGCCACTCTTTAATTTCCTTTGTCTTGGAAGGGTCCTCATATATACCTTTATTGGTGTTAAAATTCCCTAAGAATTATACATACTCCATCTATAACTCACATTTTCTATACTTTTCATATATTGTCTCCCATTAAAATGTCTTCAACTTAGTATTCAAATTCTCCTCATGTTCTTAATTTCTCTTATAGTATATTATAAAATCATCGATAAAGACTACAAAAAATTTGTTGAGGTAATATCTAAAGACTATATTCATTAAATACAAGAAAAAAGCTAGATCCTTAGTGAGTCCAACGGGAGTCACTATAAAATCATAGTGTCAATACATCATTCGAAAGGCAGTCTTACGAATATCTTCCTTCCTCACCTTTAATTGGTGATATCCTGACCAAAGGTCAACCTTAGAGAAAAAACTATCCCACGTAGATGATCTAATAAATCATCTATCTAAGGAAGGGGATACTTGTTCTTTATAATAATTTTATTGAGCTCACAATAATCAATGTAGAGACACATTGATCCATCCTTATTTATGATGAAGAAGACTAGTGAACCCTATGGTGAAGCACTCTGGCATATAAAACCCTTGTTTAGATTCACCTATAACAGCTTCTTCATCTCTTCTAGCTCAATGGTGGTTAATCTATAAGGTTTATTTTATATAGGTAGATATCCATGAATAAGTTCAATCGAGAGATCGACTTCTTAGTCAGGGGGAAGACCAGGAAATTCTTAAGTAGTACATCAGTATAATCCCTCATGATGGGAATGTCTTCAAGCATGATCATATCCTTTGTCAAAATAATTTTAGCAAGATATGATTACTCATAAATCAGTAATATCCACACTTCAGACAATGATTCGAAAAGAGATTAATCTTCCTCCATGCACTTATAAAGAATTTGAGGATGCTTCAATATGTGAAGAGTGATCTCCATTTCCCGACAGTTGATGTTGGATTTATATAAAGATAATCAATCCATTCCCAAAATATCATCAAAATATATCAAAAGTATTATAACAAGATTTTATAGGAGGTTCAGTCCACAGACATTAACTGGTGAGTAGTTATGTAATTTGGATGCAATAATTTTCCCATTATCTGTTCTCATAGATAACTCATCCTCAAAATTTTGAGGTGGTGTTTGAATATTTTTACTAAACATGTAAGATGTAAAAGAATGTGTAGAAGTAGAATCAAATAGTATATTCTATATTCTTGAATGAATAACTATCGTACCTATCACCACATCATTTTCCATATCCATATCAGTAGTAGAGATAGCTTAATCCCTTCCTTGTTTCATTAGAGGTTATTGTTGACTACCTCTGACAACCCTAGTATTAGGGATTTGGATAACAAAATGGCCATTTTCATTACATTTGAAACATTTCCTTCTAAATGGGAATTTATATGAACCTCCCTTTCTTCCTCCACATTAGATGGGTTCTTCATATCCCTTCAGTAGTTCTTTCCTAGATTCCCTATTCTTCTACATTTTAATTATTTATTCATTCCTTTTATACAATTCCCAACATGATTCTTCCCAAAATTTTAACACGTGGGATATACGATATTTATTCCATCATGAGATTTATTTTTTGATGCCCCCATATTAGACTCTATTTTCCACTTTTTGTCAACAGGACCATGGGACCATTGAGAGTCTCTGATCCCTATTTTAACCTTGAGGGCACAATAGACAATCTTCTCATAACTGTCAAAGTCTTGAATCACCAAATCCTCTCATAGAATTGGCTTTAGTCTGCAAAAGAAGAGATCCACCTTGTTTTTTATGTTCATAAAAAATCCAGATGTGTATCTTGAAGCCCTTGTAATGTTTTCTTCATACTCTCGAATAGACTCATCTTGCTTCTGCTTAAGTCTAGAGAACTCTCTTTCCATCTTTAGATAGAGGCTTCAAAAGAAATATTTACTAAAATATATTTTCATGAATTCCTACCAATCCATGGAATCAATTTCCTCATAAACACTTCATATTTTTTATTAGTGTCCACCACTGATTAGCTTACCTATCAAAACGGTAGTCCTCTAGTGTAACTTTCTCTTCTTCTAAGAATTGGAGGACAAAGAATATATTTTCAATGGAGTCAATCCACTATTACATGAAGAGGGTATCGTAAGATCCACTAACAAGGGAGGCATATTTGGAAGGAATAATTATGTGGAAACTTTCTCTTTCCTTAGAGAAAGAGGTTTTTCCTCACGATTCAAGTTATTATTCATAACCTGAGCCAGTTGAGAAAGTACTGTAATGAAGTTTTGTGCACCCATTTTCATTATATTTGGCATATAATTAGGGAAATAGTCACATTTCCTATCCAATTTATTTTTTTAACATGTTCTTATATATCTGACTATTAACTAAGAAAAATAATGTGAAATTATGAGGATTCAATAGTTAGCTAAGAAGCATAGAAATGAAACATTAAACATAACAGGATAAAATTAAGAAGGAAAAATATATCCTAACTTGTGATTCCATAGGTTTAAATCTATGTTATCCATGATCTGTTTCCTAAAATATATTCTTATGAGAATTTTTTTGTTCCATTAATAATGGTTTGTAATGAGCTTATAAATTTACCAAATCATATCCCCCGGGGGTGTCAATAAAGGGGCACATTAAGGCTCATTTTCATGTACCAGGTTACCCCGACTCAGGTTCGGAACACCTTGTTAGAGTTGTTCCTCCTAGGTACATCTATTCCAAAATCAAATCCACATATTGTATCGTTATGGGGATTTATTTAATTGATAAACCACTTACTCTATACTAACCAATATTTAGAGATGTTTTCTTATACTTAGACATATCCCTAAGGTTATTAATAAAGTTCGCTATTCATGATCTCCAAAAATAACTACACTTTTCCTCTGATACCAACTATAGATACCCTAGTCTTTTACACATATCATTACATGATTTTAAGAATAATTAAACATAAAATTATAAGCCAAGTATCATAAATTCTATTGTCTTGGAAGACTAGGTACATACAACTGAAAACATGGGACTTAATAAAACTATTATTTATTTATCATCCACTAAGTTATCCTAACTTCCTTTGATACCTTACATATTCATAGGATAACATGAGGATAACCTGAACAAATGGATGGGATAAAAAGACCAGTAAGGGAATAAACATTAAAATAAAGCTTAGCACATGGGTTAAAAATGCATAACATAAATATATATAAAGGCATGGAACATGATAAAAAATAATAAATCATAAAATATTTAACATGGGATCATATAATCATAGAATTATAGTAATTTGGAATAAATATAAAAAATTACTTTATCATGATTCAAGACTAGTTGTATATAGGGGAGCACGAGTCAAGGATCGTTACACATAGAGAATCATGAGTCAAGGATAACCACCAAGACCGTTGCACATAATTTATCCTGAGAATAAACATTAACCAATAAATTGGAGTTATATTTATGAACACCTATCATAACATGTTCATGAATATGTTTTACACATAAATAATCATACATAATCAGTCAAACAAAAATAAAAGGGTTACCCGTGGAAACAATTGGGTATCATAATTATGTCAAAGGTCATATCAAAAGGGAATATCATAGTGGTGTCCATGAAAGGATTTATTTAAATCATACATAGAAATTCATAAGGTAATATAGTCATATATTTTTAAAAGTGATGTCAAACTAAATTGAAAAGGGTGTTTAAGAAACTTTAGAAATAAAACATTTTAGTACGGTTTATGGGAACACTTTCAAGATTATTTCAAATGGAAAAGGAATAATTGTATATATAAAACTATACTTTATCTGAGATAGTTTTTCATGGTAAAATGAGTCTTTTTATAAAAATGATTGTGGCATAAAATAGATTATTGAGAACACTTGAAAATGGGTAAAAATTTGGGAAATTCCCTTAAATCGAGCTTGCTTATCGGTAAGAATTGAGAATGGAGCCTTTTAAAAAGATGTATATTCCCAAAAAAGAATATAAATGGATATTGGTACATTATTTTTGAAATAATATATATAATTTTTAATATTTACATAAAAATTTAAGAAAAAATCAATTGGGTAAAAAGAGAGAGTGAGTAACCCAGAGGAATAAAGAGGTTTGGGTAGAATCCATTACCTTATGTTCGAAACGATTCTTCACTTGATCTTAATGTACTAGATAATAAAATTATATCCATTAATTAATAATTATATAACCATTCATACATTTATTTTATTTATTATAACATTATTAAGTTCATTTATTTTCTTTTTTGATGGGTTAAGAGATTCAATTTCATCGTTTGGGAGTGTTGATTTCCTTGGTTTTTATGATCACTTTACTTGTATATGTGTATGGAAAATCATGTAGAATGAGAATAGTTGTCAAGAACAGAACATATATGTTATTTATGAACTTATAGAATATTAAAATACCATTTTTTCTATAAGTTAGGATGATACATTAGATAAATCATTAATGATAACCGTTTAGATTGATTTAGTGTTTTTTAATCACAGTGAACACATTTAGTTTTATAAATTAATATCATATGTACAAAATGATTCCATAACATTAAATAATATATAATACATAAATTTTATTCTATTTCAACCATATAAATGGCTTCACGACTAGTGTTGAATACCGAATTGAAAGATGAAAGAAAGTTATCCATAAAGGTGGTAAATCAGCACCTCATGGACGATGTTTTCTTTCTTAAAGTAAAATGTAGAGTAGAATATATTTTAAGAAGAATTTTTAACACCCCAAGATTTCATAGGAAGTTATTTTCTATAATTCAATAGCTTGAGCTACACGCAACACCGAGTTTGAGTGCACCACGACTTACCAAACTAGTCGTTCAAAAGCAGTTTTGAAAAGTATTAACTAAATTTTGAACTTAATATAATCCTTATAATTTTAGAATACATATTATGAGTTTTGTAGACATAATGAAAAAAAAACATATTCATTTTTTTCAGATAAAAGAAGTATTTTTTTAATAAAATGAAATTTTACCGCCTTTTAATGGAAAACAATTTTTAAATCCAATATTTGTAACTTTTATATATTAAATTTGACAAAATAAACTTCTTCTTTAGAATCAAAAAATAAGAATTTAGTTTCAATAAAATTTTTGGTGTTTTTCTGATAAATTTCATATTTGGGTGTATAGTGAAAAATTCTATATTTTAACTCAAAAAAACTTTTTTAATCAAAATAATTTGTAGTGTTAAATTATACATTTTAATGGTTTATAAGTATAAATAGATTATATTTTTACCATTTAATCCAATTTTATTCGTTTGAAATAATTTCACTTTGAAATTGAACATAAACAAGTATCAATCTTTTGGTAGTTATTATTTCTTAAAAATACGCTTTTTGGTTTTGACAATGAGAATTAATTTTAAATTAATAATTTAAACTTCTGTGTTTTGAATTAGGTAAAATAGACTTAATTTTTGAATTCGGAATATTAAAATTATCTTAGAGTTAAATTTTGGTATTTTTCTGAAAACATTTAATTTTTGATGAATAGTGAAAAACACCGCATTATAGTTTAAAACCGACTTTTTATTTAAATAATTAATTATTTTATTTAAATTTATTTTAATTCAAAAAAGATATATAAGACCTATATAAGTTCAATATAATTCATTGTAGTCATTTTATAATGAAATTAGATGTATTAAATTGTATTGAACTTTTTACCGTCTTTTACCCACCTCCTAGGAGCATTTGAAAATTTACATAAAACATAATTTTACCACTTCTGTGAGTTGAATTTAAAAAATCTGAGAGACATGTCTGATATCAGAAATTAAAATTTGGTTCAATAAGATGAAAATAATTTCTGGTGAATAGTACCATTTTTCTTTTATTTACCACGGTTAAAAGTAAATAGGGTAATTAAGGGTAAAAATGATATTATTATTACCCTAACACATGTCCTAATTTTATTATATAAGTTTAATTCGGCCAAAATCAACCTTTTGAATAAAATATGATCCTTTAGGTCCATTTGGATTAGATTAGGACATTTATTATTACTTAATTTAAAGAAGAGTTAAAAGTGTTAAATTCAAAGTTTAATAACTAGACCATTTTTAATATAGGGTTACACATAAGATAAATTAGACTATAAATATTCATTAGAAATGTAAAAAGATTTCCTACATAATTGTATTTTATTTATTTTTTTTAGACATTATATAATTTACTTTATTTATGACACAATGATGATGCAGTAATTACCTAATTAATGAAATATTAAAATAATTTACATTATAAATATCCAAATAAATGTAATTTGAGACTTTTTATGAATAAAACTAATTTTATACATTAATATGACATTTTAGGGTTGGTTATATGAATATTTTTTGAAGTAATAATGTTTTTATAAATTTAGAAAAAACAAAATACCAAATAGTGTCAAAATTGACATAAAATTGTTTTTAGAAACAATATTATATTATTAATTGATATTCTACTCCTAAAAATATAAGGTTCGGAAAAAAGTATTATATAATGATAGGTGTATCATTAATTAACAACTTGGGGTTTTCTTGGAATATTATAGTAAGTGTATTAACCATATATTATAAAAATAAAAAGAGACATTGTAAATGTCAAACTATTTAACTAAGAGTTAAATCTAAACGATAAAGTTAATATAGTGACAGAAACCTGTATAAAACCTATTGGTTGAGTGGTTTTCGACCCATACCCACATTAAACTTTAAATAATTCATTTTTTATCCATTATAAAACGAATATGATTGTATTATAAAATAATGTTTCAATTTTTTCCTAAGGTGCCCCTCACTCCTCTTATAAAAGGGCACTTCCCCTTCTCTCAAATCCACACCATCAAAGCCATTAGGCTCAGAAAACCCCTACAAAAATATCCTCCCAACTCTCCTCCATTCATCCTAGAGGCCTTAATTTAGTCATAAAGCCAACTTAAGGAGCCCTTTGGATCAAATCAGAAGGAAGAACCCGAAGAAGAGGTAAATATTTCATCACCTCTTTCAAGTTCTTTTCATCTTTCACATCCTCTTTTTTTGTTGTTTATATTCTAAAATAATAACTCCAATATCTTCTATATACTTTTATGTTATTATAAATATGGTAAAACATATTCATTATTTTATTTATCCTATGAATGACATGTCACCATACGTGCGTATGTACGGCTTACCGTCTCCACGTCGTGGTGTAGTTTGTTATTCAAACACTTAATCATTTGGATGGGTATAATAATGAGTATAAATTATAAAAATAATAAATATAACATGATAAAGATTATTTATATATGACATTTCATCCAATTATATAATATTTTAATATAAAAAGAATGATATTGTCGCTCATACGTACGTACAGAATACCGTCTCCACGAACGTGATGAGATTCATTCTCCATCGTATCCATTCAAGACTAATTTTCATTTGATGATTAAAAATAATATTTAAAGACTTTATATCATTCTGAATATGAATAATATACATCCCATCCATAAAAAATTTTACTCACAAAACAAAGAATACAAAGGAAAACGAATCAGTTAACACCCAAAATGATGATACTACTAAAATATTATTAACAAAGCAATATTAGAGGATCATATATGATATCATATTTATGTATATAGTTCTTTTATAACTTAATAAAAATGATTTAAATATTATACAAGAGGTTAAAATACCCTTGACCAAGTAAAATTACAAGGTAATGTGTTTCTTATCTCACATTTAATTCAATGAGATTTCCATTATTCGCAAACTTATTTATTGCATGTGGTGTATTGTGTACTTCCATTTGATATATATTTTAATGATTCTCTTTATATTCATTTTATTTTTGGATCCATTTGATGTTTATTAACTTTTGGTCACACAACTTGATTGATTACAACGAAGTAAGGGTTTTTCATCTCACTTTTTATTCCCGTCAGATTCATGCTATATTGGACACTATTTCATTTTGTGTGGAATATGTACTATCCATGATTGTATTAATGATGTAATATGCTTTAATTTATTAGTATTTACAACATCATTGTATGATCCTTCTTTAATGGGTGGTATGTTTCATAAGTTACCAAATCGGTAAGGGAATTTCAAATTTCAATTTCCACTCAGTGGGCTTTACACATACTTCATTGATTATTTTACTCTAAGATTATGAGTGGAACAACTATTTATTATTTACTTTGTAATTTAAACTCCCCTTTGTGTGGATATAATTTTGATACACATAATCACTCAATTGATGATTTCTCAAGTCATTGATATAAACTTGATCTTAACTTAATTTTCATTCATTGAGTTAAACATCCAAGTCATTGGTGTTGTTTTTACAAGAATATGTGTGAATGTTCTATGATTTATTTACACTAAATATCCAATAATATTGATTGTATTTATATTTTTCACACATAATTATGTCATTTATTTATCCTTTATCTAATGATATTGTCTTTATAAGGAATTTCATATCAATTTACATTCCTTTAAGACTTCTTTGTTGTTATGCACCAATTCACTTTTATATGGTTTATATACTGTCCTTTGTCATAGTATATAATGAAATAATTTATTCTAATGGTATTATAAAGATTTTATTACCTCAATTATTTGTTTTCAAGAATCTCTCATTTGGATAGTAACTCTAACAAAAATACCATTTTAAATGTTTTAAAAATTAATTCTTCTAAATATTTCTCATTAATGTCCATTTTTTAAAAATGGGTTTAAGGTTTTATTTATATGGAAATTAATGTTTTAAATTAAAATTACTTTTAAAATATTCAATGTGGTATGTGACACTTTTATTCAAAAATATATTTTTAAACGGTTTCTTGACAAATAGTGTGACTTTTAAATGTGTTCAAGAAAAAGGTGGATATTTCTCTCAAATAGTTTTGATGATTATTTTAATCTAGGTCAATATCCATCATTATTATTGATTGAGGTTAATATACTACAATACAATCTTCCATATTGTATTTAATGAGTTATTTTTGACTGTGGATGTTCTATTTTTATACAATTCATGGTTTGTGGATAAATTATTGACATTTCGTATGATAGTTTTAATACGAATGTTTATGTTATGTTTTAAAATTTTCAAATTAGGATGCATTGGACTTAGTATGTGATGGGTGGATCCCACTATAGCTCCTAGATTCATCGGTACGTCTCATGAGATAAACTAGTGTCTTGGCACAAGGCCATGAAAAAATATTATTTTTAGTCTTGGCACAAGGCCTTGACTATGTGGTTATGAAGTCTAGCATTATGCATTCCATAAATATAAAAGTGGCTATTGATATTGCATGTGATTATTCGACTAGTAGAATATCCATGTAAATAAGTAAATGAAATTATTTGATTTTATATTTTCCATATTATGCTGAAGTTCAAGTTTAAAAGTCTTTTGTTTTAGTCATATATATTTCTTTAAATGTTTATGCTTATTTATGAAAGTTTCCTCTTTATTGTTATCCTTACTGAGCTTCTGAGCTCACCCCTTTCTATGTTTTATTTTTTCCAGGATGCGAAGAAGTATATAATGACTGAACTGTAGGGATAGTCTATGGGATCTTAGTGTTGTCTATGGAAATAATGTTATTGTAGTTTTCCATTTTATGATGTAATGTAAACTTTATGAATGTATCTAGTACTTCCAAGGCTACTAAACTAATCGATCTTTTGAGACTTGATCTTTTGTGATCATGCCAATGATATGTAATAATTCACTGACTCTGGGCATCTGGGGTCGAGGCGTTATAGTTGTTATTAGAGGAAGTTTAGTACAAACCTTTGAATCTAGATTTAGATAAACTCTTATTAGAGCACATTACCTTAAGATAGAATTTGAGGATTAATATAGAGGAACTTACAAGAATTTTGGTATTGTAGAGATTACGTGGGTTTTCTAAACAATACATCCATGTCTGGATATGAGCAGGTAGAGGCAGCTCTGGCACATATGTACCTAGGAGTGAAAACTCCAACAATGAGTTTCGGGCTTGACCCTGCGTATCTTGGTACACGACAACGGGCATTGCTGCACTCTTGGTTATGACACTCCCATGTGATATGCTTAGGATAATTCACATTCAATTTACAAACTAATTTTAAGGATTTTAATATAAGATGAGAATAAATAACCATCGTTAATCCTAAGGTGTTTAGATTGAAAATAATGTGTTATGATATTCTCTAAATGATTTTATGACTCACACTATTCTTTCTTGTGTTATTCAATGGCTGGATTCCAAGGAAGCCATAATAACGTTGAACTTGATGTACAAGGTGGGAACGACAGAGGAAATGAGCAATAGAATGGAATGTTGATAGGTGTAAAAGATATTGTTTTCATGCTGAATTAGTTTTCAAAAAATATGATCAAAAACATATATATTAACCAACTCCCAGACTCAACAAAGAAGAGATAGGCGGTGAATGATAAGATCTCCAGTAGTAGAGACCATGGAGAAAAGAAAGTTCAATTTACATCATGCAAGAAATGTGGAAGGAGAAACCTAGGGAAGTGTCTCAATGGAACAAAGATATGCTTTATGTGTGGGAAAGAAGGAAATAAAGTAAATAATTGCCAAGGGAAAATGAAGAGTACTATGGAAGAAAATAAAAATGATCCCAAGAATCCATTTATAGTAATTTTCTGTAAATGTAGGAGACCTGGTTATTACCTGAGTGAATTCCCTATTCTATAGGATAACCCCTTGGTCAAGGAAGAACATATGTAGAAATAAATGGATGGTCAAATGTTTAAAAGTATTAGTTTTCTTTGTTGATGGTATTACTTTGGAAGACTTTTCTCATATGTGTAACCCAGCAGTTTATTATGTGAAAATGCTATTTTAGGAAGAATTGTGTTTTCTATTATTGATATAGTTATAAATAACCATTTGGGTTTATATTATCTTTGAATTTGAAGAAATTACATGTTATTAAATTTTGGGATGAAAATGCGAGGTATGAGATAACATTTGTGGTGAAATTATGTTATAGTTATTTTGAGGAATTTAACACATTTTTGGGAATGTTATAAAATATAGTTTTTGAAAAAGGAAAACACGTAGACTGTGTGACAACCCGTCACGTCGAACAAAGATGCAGGAATTGAACCCACAACCATAGTGCGATTGGGATTTATTGCGTACCACTAGACTACGTGAAGTCCCTGGTTAGTGTGACTAATTATTTTTAGTTGAATGATTTTATTGATCAATAATAAGTTGATTTGGGATATTATTTCTTATCAAATGGATATCCTTAGTATAGGAAAATGATTTGTGGATTAAGTGATAAATGTTATTTTGTAAGACGTTCTCTTTAATTGGAATACTATATGCCTAAGAAAAATAGAATACTATGGGAATTCATTTGAGGAGTAATGGTGGATTTTTATCTATGTTTTTATTGTGGATTTATAGGGATTTGGGTTATTTCTGGAAATGATTAACCTATCATAGAGAACATGTGATTAGGTTAATTACTTTTAATTATGTGACTTTAAGAGTAGTTTATGTTATTTGGAAATACAATTTAACATGGAAGACTGCGTAATAAAATTCTTTTATGTTTTGGGTTTCAATATTATTTTGGATTATATTGAAGGATTTTAAGGATAATTTATTATTGAATGGTATTTATTAAACTTTGGTTATTGTTGGTTTAATTTTAAAAATATAGATTGGTATTTCTTTCTCTAAAGGATTTTTCTTTTTGGGGATCATCTGATCTTGTACTAACCATTTTGGTTTTGTCTAATCTATAAAGACAAGGTAAATATATATAGTTTATCCTTTGTGGATTATGTGATTCTCTTGAAGTTGATTCTAGAACTTCAGGTGTGACAAAGTCATCTTGAATAATCATCATTTGAAAAAAAAGAGTTAGTGGTAGAAATTTATTAAAGGATGAAACTCTACTTAAAAAGTAAGTATGTCTATTTATGTTCTTAGTCAATATCATAAATAAATTCCTCAACTTTATGAAATGAAACTTAAAACAAAAAAACTTATCCGTTTACTTTTGCTACTAGGAAACTAAAAAATGTTAACTCATCACAAGTTTGTGGTTTTCTTGGTGTTAGATTTCTCCTAATGATGTTTTCTATCACTCTCCACCAGAACTTGAAACTAATTTTATCTTCCATGTTATTTTTTTCTGACATGGAATCCTAGTGTGGGTTATCTCGGGTGACCTTTGTACTTCTCTTCCTTTATTTTAAAGGGATAGTTTTATTGACTCTTTTTCAGATGTGGGACTTTCAATAAAGTTCCCAAGCCCAATTTTAAAATTTATAGGATGAAATTTCCAAAAGGAGGGAAGAATGTAACACCCCAAGATTTCATAGTAAGTTATTTTATTTAATTCAATAGCTTGTGCTACACGCAACGCCTAGTTTGAGCGCACCACGACTTACCAAACTAGCCGTTCAAAATCAGTTATGAATACTATTAACTAAAATTTGAACTTAATATAATAATTATAATTTTATAATCCATATTATTATTTTATTAGACATAATGAAAAAAACAAATTCTTTTTTTTCAGATAAAAGAAGTATTTTAAAAAAATGCAATTTTACCGCTTTTTAATGGCGAACCCTCTTTAAATCCAATATTTGAAACTTTTATATATGAAATTTGACAAAATAAACTTCTTCTTTAGAATCAAGACATAAGAATTTAGTTTAAATAAATTTTTGGTGTTTTTCTGATAACATTCATATTTGGGTGAATAGTGATAATACTATATTTTAACTGAAAACAAAATTTTTAATCAAAATAATTTGTAATGTTAAATTATACATTTTAATGGTTTGGAAGTATGAATAGATTATATTTTTAACATTTAATCCAATGTTTTTCATTGTAAATAATTTCACTTTGATATTTAACATAAAAAAGTATCAATCTTTTGTTAGTTATTATTTCTTAAAAACACGCATTTTGGTTTTGACAACGGGAATTAAATTTAAATTAATAAAAGAAACTTCTATGTTTCTAATTTTTTAAAATAGATTTAATTTTTGAATTCATAATATAAAAATTATCTTATGGTAAAATTTTGTTATTTTTCTTAAAACATTCAATATTTGATGAATAGTGAAAACACTGAATTATAGTTTAAACCCGACTTTTTATTTAAATAATTAATTATTTTATTTAAATTTATTTTAAGTCAAAATAGATATATAATACCTATATAAGTTCAATATAATTCATTGGAGTCATTTTATAATAAAATTAGATGTAAAAAACTTTATTCAACTTTTTACAGTCTTTTATCTACTTCCTAGAAGCATTTGAAAATTTACATGAAACTTAATTTTACCGCATCTGTGAGTTGAATTTCAAAAATCTGAGAGACACAGATGATATTAGTATGTAAAAATGATATTATTATTACCCTAAAACATGTATTAATTATATTGGATAAGTGTAATTTGACCAAAATCAACCATATGAATAAAATATGATCCTTTAGGTCCATTTGGATTAGATTAGGATAGTTATTATTATTTAATTCAAAGATGAGTTAAAAGTGTTAAATTCAAAGTTTAATAACTAAATAATTTTTAACATAGCATTACAGATAACATAAATTCGACTATAAATATTCATTAAAAATATAAAAATATTTCCTACAAAATTTTATTTTATTTATATTTTTTAGACATTAAATAATTTAATTTATTTATGACACAATGATGATGCAATAATTACCTAATTAATGAAATATTAAAATAATTGAAATTATAAATATCCAAAAAATTGTAATTTGAGAATTTTTATGAATTCCACTAATTTTATATGTTAACGTGACATTTTAGGGTTGGTTAGATGAATTTTGTTAGAAGTAATAATGCTGTTATGAATTTAGAAAAAATAAAATACCAAATAGTGTCAAAATTGACATAAAAGAGTTTTTAAAACAAATATTATATTATTAATTGATATTTTATTCCTAAAAATATAAGTTTTGACCAAAATACTTATATAATGATAGTTGTATCATTAATTAACCACTTGGGGTTCTTTTAGAAGTTTATTGTAATTTTATTAACCATATAATATAAAACTACAAATAGACATGGTAAATGTCAAACTATTTAACTAAGAGTTAAATCTAAAAGATAAAGTTAATATAGTGACCCAAACCTTTATAAAACCTATTGTTTGAGTGGTTTTCGAGCCATACCCACCTTATACTTTAATTAATTTATTTTGGAGCCATTAGAAACTGAAAATGATTTTATTATAAAATAATATTTCAATCTTTTCCTATGGTGCCCCTCACTCTAATAAAAGGGAACTTCCCCTTCTCTCAAATTCACATCTTCAAAGAAATTAGTTTCGTCCAACCCATGCCCAAATATCTTCCCAACTCTCCTACCTCAATCTTAGAGGCCATATTTTATTCAGAAAGCCAACCTAAGGAGCCCTTTTGATCTAATCAAAAGGAAGAACCCAAAGAAGAGGTAAATATTTAATCACCTATTTCAAGTTCTTTTCTTCTTCCACTTCCTATTTCTTTGTTGTTTCAATTATAAAAAAATAAATTCAGTATCTTCTATATAATATGATGTTATTATAAACATGGTACAGCCATATTCATTATTTTAACCATCCTATGAATGACATGTCACCATACTCACGTACGTACGGCTTACCGTCTCCACGTCGTGGTGTATTTTGTTATTCAAAAACTTCATCATTTGTATGGGTATAATAATGAGTATAAATGATGAAAATAATAAATATAACATGATAATTATTCTTTATATATTATTTTCCATCCAATTATATACGATTTTAATATAAAAAGAATGATATTGTCGCTCGTGCGTACGTACGGAATACCGTCTCCATGAACGCGATGAGATTCATTCCCCATCGTATCCATTCAAGAATAATTTTCATTTGATGATTAAAAATAATTTTTAAAGACTTGATATCATTATTAATATGAATAAGATACATCCCATCCATACAAAATATGACTCACATAACAAAGAATATAATGGAAAACAAATCAGTTAACACCCAAAATGATGATACTACTAAAATATTATTAACAGAGCAATATTATAGGATTGTATATGATATCATATTTATGTATGTAGTTCTTGTATAATTTAATAACAATTATTTAACTATTATAAAGGATTTTAACATACCCTCGACCAAGGAAAAGTACAAGTTAAGGGGTGTTTATCTCACTTTTAATTCTGTGAGATTTCCATTGTTCGCCACTTATTTATTGCATGTGGTGTATTGTGTACTTAAATTTGATATATTTTATAATTATTCTCTTTATATTAATGGTATTATATTATCAATTTTGTGGAAATTAACTTTTGGTAATACGAATCGATTGATTACAATGAAGTAAGGGTTTTTCATCTCACTTTTTATTCATGTGATATCCATGCTATATTGGCCACTATTTCCTTTTGTGTGGAATATGTATTTTCCATGATTGTATTATTGGTGTAATATACATTTATTTATTATTATTTACATCTTCATTGTATGATCCTTATTTCATGGGTTGTATGTTTTATAAGTTTCCAAATCAGTAATGGAATTTCAAATTTTAATTTCCACTCAGTGGGCTTTACGCATACTTCATTGATTATTTTACTCCAAGATTATGTGTGGAATCACTATTTACTATTTATGTAGTAATTTACACTCCCCTTTATGTGGATATACTTTTGATACACATAATCACTCCATTTATAATTTCTCAAGTCATTGATATAAACTTGATCTGAACTCAATTTCTATTCATTGAGTTAAACATCCAAGTCCTTGGTGTTGTTTTTACAAGAATATGTGTGAATGTACACTGATTGATTTACACTGAATATCCAATTATATTGAGTGTATTTATATTTTACACACACAATTATGTCATTGATTTATCCTTTATCTAAGGATACTGTCATTATAAGGGATTTCATCTCAATTTACATTCCTTTGAGACTTTGTTGTTATGCACCAATTCACTTTTATATGGTGTATATACTGTCCTTTGACATTGTATATAATGAAATCATTTATTTTATGGTATTATAAATTTATTATTACCTCAATTATTTTTATTAAAGCGTCTCTCATTTGGATAGTAACTCTAACTAAAATAACATTTTAAATGTTTTAAAAAAAATTCTTCTAAATCTTTCTCATTAATGTACATGTTTAAAAAATGGTTTTAAGGTTTTATTTATATGGACATTAATGTTTTAAAACTAAAATTAATTTTAAAAGTTTCAAAGTGGTATGGAAAACTTTTATTCAAAAATCTATTTTTAATGGTTTCATGATAAATAGTGTGGCTTTTAAATGTTTTCAAGAAAAGGGGGGATATTTCTCTCAAATAGTTGTGATGATTGTTTTCATCTATGTCAATATCATTCATTGTTATTGATTGAGGTTAATCTGTTACAATAAAATATTCCATATTTTATTGAACGAGTTATGTTTGATTGTAGATGTTCTATTTTTATACCATTCATGGTTTGTGGATAGAGTATTGACTTTTCGTATGCTAGTTTTAATACAAATTTTTTTGTTATGTTTCAAACTTTTCATATGAGGAATGAATTAGACTTAGTAAGTGACAGGTGGAGCCCGCTATAACTCCTCGATGCATCGGTAGGTCTCATGAGACAAAATAGTGTCTTAGCACAAGGCCTTGAAAAAATCTTATTTGTATTCTTGGCACAAGTCCTTGACTATGTGGTTATGAAGTCTGGAATTTTTCATTCCATCATTATAAAAGTGTCTATTGATATTGCATGTGATTATTCAACTAGTAGAATATCCATGTGAATAAGTAAATGGGATTATTTGATTTTTTATTTTCCATATTATGATGAATTTAATGTTTAAATGTCTTTTGTTTTAGTCATATACATTTCCTTAAATGTTTATGATTATTTATGAAAGTTTCCACTTTATTTTTATCCTTTTTGAGCATCTGAGATCACCCCTTTTTATGTTTTATTTTTTCCAGGATGCGAAGAAGTATATTATGATGGACTTACAGGGATAGTCTATGGGATCTCAGTGTTGTATATGGAAACAAGTTTTATGTATTTTTCCATTTTATGATGTAATGTAAACCTTAGGAATGTATCTAAATTTTCCAAGGATACTAAACTAATCGGTCTTTCAAGACTTGATCTTTTGTGATCATGCCAATGATATGTAATAATGTACTGACTCTGGGATTTTGGGGTCAGGGCATTACAGAATTTTTAAATAAATTTGATAAAGATATAGTATATGTGGGATAATGGAGTATTCATTCTATTTGGATGAGGTGATGTTAGGAGAGAAAATGAAAAGAAAATAACTTGAAAAGAAATTAAAAGAAAGGGAAGAGGGTTTTACCTCTTGATTACTTCTTATTGAGAACCTCCTTAAGGGATTTTTTTTGGTATTTTATTAAGACAAAAATATCTTTAAAGTGGGGAAGAGGTTTGGGAATAGTATTGAGAATAATTTGGACAAGGATCAAGGCTTTAGAGTTGTGAGGAGAAGAGGTGGTGAGGGGTGGTATTTATAGTGGATGTGGGTGGTGTTTTTTTGAATATTTTAATAATTATATTATTATTTTTCTCAATGAAATAAATGTTTTTGATTATTTAGACTAAATATAGTAATTATATCATGTGAATTCGAGATAATGGTCTTTTATTAGCACTACATTGCCAATAACTCCGTAATTCAAGTATTTAGCATTTATCATAAATTATCGTATTTTACCATTCACCAAAAATTCAAGTACTTTTGAAAAATACCAAAAATTCACATATATTTTTTTTGATGCGTATAATTTAAGAATGAACTCCATTTTAAGAGAATAATTTTCTGAATATGAGAAACTTTAATTTTAATTAAAATCATCATTTACTTGGAAAAACGGTTTTTAAAATTATAACACATTTTATAACACTTTTAAAAATTAACTAAGTTCTCATACAATTTTCATTAAATCATAAGTCATAAATATACTAATTTATGAATAAATTTTATGTAATGTATTTTCTTTTTAATTTTTAAATTAATCATTAAATTTTAATTTAATATTTATGACTTACAAAAATACCAACACTTAATTAATAAATCTTAAGTTATTTATTTACTTAAACTATGATATAATTATGACATATTACCATTTATAATATTATTAAAATTTATTTATAATTTCATAGGTGATATTACTATTCCATTTTCTGGTTTACTATTCATAAGGGTCACGTTACTATTCCAAAGGTCATGTAACTATTTCCTCGCTATAGGTTATTTAACTTCTTGAAATAATTATTATCTCATTCATTCTTCACTGATAAAGTTTATATTATGGTATTTATGTGATTTATACTATATGAAATAATTATAATAATGGAATTCTCATTGAAAAAACTTGTGGTTGTTACACTTATACTCTGGAAAATAGTAATTCCATAGCTAACGCCATGACCCAGAATACTCATACACAAGCCATCAAGGATTCCAGTAGTGAGTGGTAGTTAATGACTCTATTTTCTAAGATTCACCTAGTGGTTTATTAAAAGTACAAAAAAAACTATTTTAGTAGATCTAAGTGTTAAAAATACCTTCTAGAGTGGGTATGGAAGAAGAAAATATCTAATTCAAATGGCCTCTTCTTAAGGAAGAGTGTCACGGGTGAGAACCCACCTCCTAGTTAAGTTGTTGAGGAGAAAAATATCATTCTATTATGTGGGAATGTGTGGGTGAATTCTTACATATGGTAAGATTTGAGGTTGGAATCTCATTCCTTTTTATGGGAGTTCATCCTGGGTTTACCAGGATGTACCAATACATGTTTCATGTATACTGATGTCTAGGTATGAAGAGGCTGA
This sequence comes from Viscum album, assembly GCA_963277665.1. NCBI lineage: Eukaryota > Viridiplantae > Streptophyta > Magnoliopsida > Santalales > Viscaceae > Viscum > Viscum album. Next base: position 1,784,312,525 of record OY728125.1, read on the forward strand.
TTGTGGGCTTTATCACTCGGTGCTCCACCTATTAGTAGGTGATGGTAGAGAACATATGACCTTCAAGACTTCTACCATCTCTATCTTTTCCTGAGTGGAAATAGAACAACATCACCAAGGATTCATGATGGGATTTCCGAGATCCCCTCAAGGTAGGGATGTCGTATGGGTGATTGTCGACTAGTTGACCAAGTTCACACACTTCCTAACGATTCAGGAGTCCTTCTATATGAATGAGCTATGAGGATATTATATCTGGGAGATCGTGAACTTTCATAGTTTTCTACATTCTATCATCTCTAACTAATATGTCCTCTTTACATCATGGTTTTGGAAACAGTTTTAAATGGCACTGGGTCCACAAGTGCTCTTGAGTAGATTATATCACCCTCAAACTGATGGGTATTCCAAGAAAATGATTATAGTGTTGGAGGATAGGCTTTAGGAATGTATCCTTTATTTTGGAGGTTTATGGTAAAAGAATATACCTCTCGTTTAGTTTTCCTACAATAAAAGTTTTCAGGCAACAATTCAGAGGGATCTATGTGAGCCCCTTTGTGGTAGGATATTCTATTAATCCTTATACTGTATAGAATCAAGTGAGGCAATACTACTAGATCCTCATCATGTTCAGGAGACTTTAGAGTAAGTTAAGATAATTCAAAATTGTATGGATATATCTTAGTCTAGGAAGAAGTATTTTACTGATCACCACTATCGACCTCTAGAGTTTGATGTGGGACATTGGGTCTCTTTACATGTATATCCTAGATTAGGTCATAGAGGAATCAGTAGATTAGGAAAGTTATCACTTCGATCTGTCGAGCCTTTCAAGATAGTTGAGGGAGTTGTTCTGAAAGCTTATTAGTTGCAGTTACCTTAGAGGTACCATTACATGTACAACTTATTCCACATATTTTATCCTTGATGGTATCATTCTAACCCATCTCATTTTTTCTACCCTGAGGATGTTGAGATGGAGGTGGATGCATCCCTTGAGGAGCATCTGATACGTATCATTGATTGGAGCATGAATTCTCTCTAATTCAGGTCAGTTCCTCTGGTAAGAGTGCTATGGAAGCATAGACATGAACATGGTGAGACCTTGGAGAGTGAGGCTAATCTATGTGCACAATGGTCAGAACTTTTCTCAGACGATGTTTTACACCCTCAGAAGGTAAACCCAGGGATGAGTTGTCTTAAGGAGAGAAGGTTTCAATTCCCTAGAGTTTCTCAAATTTATGGACCATGTTTTTTCATTTTAAATTCCCTTTTCCCTAATAATGATGCCTAATAAAGTCAAGGAGGTCTTGGGGTGTCTGGGGCTTGTTCAGAACCTGAAGCCTTGAAATTTTAAGAGGCCAACTAGGTCACATGGTTAGTAGAAATTGTGCCACCCATCCCGCATGGTTTCTCTAACCTTGTGGCTGGTGATGGTGGGGTGTTTGGGGACACACGTTTTTTTGAAACTGTGTGAGCCCAGGTGCATGGTCATGTGTGATTATAGACCTCCTGGATATGGGCCATCCACATGGTTGGAACATGATTTGGCCAACCATGTGACCAAACCATTCACTTTTTTCTGTTTGGTTGAATTTCCCTTTTTTCCTTTAATGAATATTTTACTCAACCCACTCTTCTTCCCCCCATATTTCTTTAGTGGACCATCACCTATCCCATGTGTAATCTCACACCTCTTCTCCTACTAGGTTCTTTTCTATCTCCTCTATTCAAGCTCCAAATCTATCACCATTGGAAGCATTATAAATCTATAAGTGATTTCTACGATCCTCTCCCTTATATTTCAAGTTTTTATTCCTCCCTGTTTCTCTATCTTGGTACACTATTAATTCTTTTATTTTTAGTTAATTTGATGATTCTTTCAATAACTCTCATCATAGCTCGATTCAAGGGTTAACACTAGATGAGGAAAGTGCTAAAGTATTAAGGTAGGTGGTTTAGTTCATTCCCATAAATTTCATTACATTATATAACATGTGTCATTTTTCTTCATGTTAGAACCTTCTGGTGACACATATAAATTGTTTAAAAAATCCAATTACATTGTTTTCTATGTTTTATATGGCCTTTGTGAATGGATAATCACCCTCTAGGTTGGTTTCCTTGGACTAGGCCACCCCTTGGGTGTGCCTTGCCTAAGTGGTCGAGTTTCTCTACCTTCCTAGATTTATAAATTACCATTAAGGTGTCTCTTGGACGAATAATAATTGTTGATGATCTTAAGGAATTTGATGGGCCAAGTGTTTAGGCCTGTTTTTCTCATTCCCTATACCTTATTCCCTAATTCACCTTATGTTTTAATTGAAAATTGAACCAAATTAAGTGTATATCCTTGTTAAATCATGTTATAAATACTTTATTTGTTATTGGTATGGTTTTTATAACCAAATCATATCTTTTACTTTAGTTTTTGGTGATATAATGGGTTTCAAATGAAGGAACCATTGGACAGGATCATCGTTCCTTTGTTAGAATTTATTAATGCTTTATAAACATGTGGGGGGGACACTAGATATACCTCGGATGGACTCGTTGAGTGTTATTACTTTTTTACCTATAGATGAGTGACACTAGTCCCCTAGGGGGGGCCTTTTGGATGGTCTTGGTGGTGAGATGGTGTTACCATGCCATGAGAGAGACTTAGGCCCCAATGTGTGATACTAGGGATGGACTTGGAGGTGAGTCCATTTTTTTATCACACTATAACTGGAGTGACACTTGGAATATAATTCTGGGTCCACCTTGAATATAATCCCTTGGCATTAGAAGTATACTAAGCCCCTAGAGCGACACTTGTAATTCTCTTAGAATTTCCACGGATGGAATCAGGGTGACTCTTAATAATTTATAAATTGGTTAATTAAATTAAAATCGAAGAGACTTTTTTGAATAAGAAATGAACCTTGAAATTTGAACTTCAAGGATATATCTTATAAGACAAATCAAAATCTTATGAATAGTCCACCTACAAATATATTATACCACTAAATTTACTTGTGTAGGATCCCTTGGTTCAGACACAACAAAATAGGTGAAAGTAGGTATAATTGGATGGGTGTCCCTAGTAGAACCCAATCCAATGTACTTATTTATTTTTTCCTTTTATTTATTAATCATGGAACACTAGTCATTTTATATTTCATGACAAGGATTTATCTAGACCCCAGTAGTGGTGACCTACTGAGTATATCTCACACCCTGCTTGGATCTACTTGAGTACCCAAGATGACTTCATGAATATAGGTATGGATAAAGTGAAGTGGCCAACTTCTGATGTTTTATTACTAGTACTAGGATGGAGTATAGGATAAGAGGACTGAGCCTATTGTCACGATGCTAGTAGTAGATATTTTTTCCCTTTTTTTATATTTTGTTAGCATGTGTTATATGCATCTATCCAATATTCCATGTGCACAATTTTTTAGAGTACATGGCTTTCCATCATCATCTTTTGTATCTATTATTTTTTATTAAGATTCTTTAAGTTGTTTATTTAACCTACATTATTGTTAATATTTATCCATTGTTATCTTATTTTTATTAATTCTTCCTCTATGGAGGGTTATTAGTCTATTCACATAGCATCAAATTCTGCTATTTTTAATTCCTTATATATTGTTTTTATCAACTCTGAACAATGAGGGCATAGTCTCTCCACGGAAACTCTCTAGGCCCACGTTGCTATTCAGTAGCCTCTAGCATTCAAGGAGGCAGACATGAGGTCTTGTGGCTACCATCTCAGGGCACCATTAAGTTGCATCTGGGGTGAGACACTATAATATTCAAATTAAAATCAATCATTCAAATAATATTTCTCATTATTTTTAATCGATGAACATATATATAAAGTTTAAATCTATTAAGGAAAATGGGGATAATGATTTCAAAATTTTGGATTTTATTATTATAAGTGAACAAGTAGTGGATGTGTATATGGTAGTGAAATTATTATATCAAAATTCAATGCCATATTTAATATGTTTTATTGTCTATATGTGTAATAATTCCAAAAAATACCTGTTTTTATTTATCTTATGGGAATTGGGGATATATTTGTAATTATAGTGAAAATTAAGTCATTTGTTTCTTAAAAGATTGATTTTAATTAATTAGTACATAGTAAAGTATTTTACTTCATTTTAGTTGAATGAAGATATTTTCTGTAATTTCATTTTCAAATGGTTAAACAAAATATCGACTATTTAGTATATATTCATTGCTCAAGAGAACCATATAGAAGAGGATATTAGACCATCAAACCTTAGATTCGATCATGCTAATGACTAAGTCGATCATAAAGATGAATTATTTTGTAAATGTATTATAGATTCAAATCGTAATTTCATAACATTGAAGAGGTTAAGTGACTATGAACCCTGAGAGTAAAATATGAAGAAGACCAAAGTAAATCATTCTTAAAAAAAGTGATTGTGACTCACTTCAGGATTCCAAGGTTATTTTAAGACCAACTTACAAGCAATACAAACTCTAAATTTAAAACCTTGGGATAAAAAAAGGATAGAATGAAGTGGATAATTCATACTTTTTTTGATTTTTAATGGGGAATATTTTGCTCATGGGATACATGGATCAATTTTATTACATTCATCGGAGGGTTTTGGGTATATACCATGATCTCCAATAATTATGACCAAAAGGAATATAAAAATCCATGTGAATAAATTTAAGAATATGAAAATGAGTCTGCAAGCATAGAATGTGAATGTGTATAATGATGAAACATAGATAGAGGAAGAATACAAAATAATATTAAAGAATTTAAGTTACCCAACCTAACCCATAGATACCCCTCATAGGCTAGTATTTAGTCCAAGGATTCTACCCTAATTTCCCTCTAATAAGAAATGGTCTAGTGACTAGTTACAATAAGGTATAATACTCTCATATGAGTCCTTAGACTAATTAAATTTCACATATACATATATATCTATAACAACACATAGATAATGTAGTATTATACATAACATCCAATAGTAGTGTAAAATTTATAAGAAAAATGCTAAACATCCAAAACAACATAACAAATGAAACTCCAAAAATAAAGTAAAACAAAAAATACCTATATAGTCTAGTAAATAAAAACCTGTAATAATCTATAAAATGGAAACTCCTTGTCACACTAGCCCCCAATATGAACTCTGACTATAATCATCACCATCGAGAGCCACTGAGCTCCTGCTTCACCAAATCTGCATCATTTGTCTTCACCATTAAATTTCCCATTTTATACATAATTTTCATCACATGTGGATGAAATTACCATGTAGTGGTGAATATAAACACACCCAATTGGATTATAAGAACACACAAAGTGAGTAAAAATGACAATTCAACTCAAAATCCAAGACAAGGTTAAGATAAGAAGACCCGGATATGCTTTAACATTTGATAATTTCAAAATATTAATGAAGTACAAGTATCAAAACCCAACTGTACTAATATAGTATGCCACAAGTAACTCAAAGTATCTAATAAAACCATAAGTCCCACAATATATAAACTGCATAGCTTTTAGGAAGCTATGTCATCTCTCAAACTAAATAGTGGGGGACCTATGCCTCTATAAGGAGTTTGTTTTAGTCAAGGGAGTACCACCCTATATGATGGTACCATTATTCATGGAGGAGTTAACATTGATCAATGGAGTACTACATCCATTTATGAAGGAATTGTGCCCCATTTTTGGGGAAGTTCCTTGCCCCATCAGTATAATGGGGGACCCATTTAGTATTACATAAGTCATGATCAATGGGGTACTCAACCCCATTCTTTGTATGGAGAAAATATTCCCCTATTCTATGAGAGATTAATAAACTCCATAAATCATATGGGGGTAACATAACCTATAATCATTAAATTTTTAGGGGAGTATCAAAACTCTTTTCCTGTCTTTTCATACCACCTGAACTTATTCCTTGAACCAATGAAGTTAAATGATTAAAACAAAAAAAATTGTAAATGATCTTGGATGGTGAATTGGTTCACACCACTAAAATTTATATGAAAAAATTCTCTAAATAGACTATTTAATTTTTTAAATTTTGTCACTTAGGATAAAATGTGTGAAAATTTATTATGGGGGTCTCATACCATTCCATAAGGCACTTCAAAGTTGAGGAAAATGATCCTTCATAACGTGTGTCCACCCGTGAATGTTCAAGGATATGAAATATGATACCACACATTCTTTACCAGGTTACAAGCTTGATCAAAGAGAACAAATACATATGTCTTGTTTTCTTATCTGGATGAAGGGTTAGGCTACCCAGAGGGAGAGACTGGCCAATATACCCCTCAAGGTATTCATGGGGAGTCCATATAGTTGGTTTTTCCATCCCTTATGAGATTGTTTTGGGATACATTTCTCAATATATCATCCCCGGATCAATAAGATGGGGTGGGATACCACATGGGACTGGCTCGGCTAGTTGACTTGCATCGCCCAACCGATCATGTGTTTTGGTGGAATATACTACCAATGGAGATCATACCACTAGTTTGAATATTTTTTCCCACATTATAGAGAGTGGATATCCAACCAATCCAATAGCTATGATGAAAACTATATTCACATCCCATTTAATGAAAATTTATCTACACAAGAAATAAGAGTTTCCTCCCATTGATCTGCCTCCACCACCACCTCGGTCATCACTTCATTTTTTCATCTGACCACCCCAATAATATGAAACTGAGCCACTAACCAGATCTATTTTCCACTCAATCCATATCTATTTTCTACTCTAAACTAAGATAAATTTTCATTCACTCAAGGTTACCTGATGCAGTCCACCAAGCCACACTACACTACGCCACTCACCACCTTTATCATCAGCCCATGTAAGCATTCACTTCCTAGTCCATCTCCCTTTGAATAACTAATCACTACAAGGTCTTACCATGTTAACCTTTTCATGAGAGATAGGGGTGGGAGAAATGGTAAATAGGTAAGAATAGTGGATAGGGAGTCTCGGTCAACCAATTCATGTAACAACCAACTAGAAATCTGATGTCACGTCACACGTGTGGCCAAAGGTAAGGTTGAGGGGGTAGTGACTAGAATTTCTTTCCACCCATTCACTGTTCATAGAACATGCTCCTCTATTGGTTTCCATGGAAATAAGAAACAAAAATAATAGTAGTAATAATTTTTATACTACAATAATGATAATAAATATATCAAGAATGATGAAAAAATAAATAATAAAATTGAAAATCCATGATGAACGAGGTAAGAAGAAAAATTAAATCTCTACCTCAAGATTTGACCACTATTTCCATGTGATCTTTACTTTCTCAGAGATATGATGTCAATTCTATAATTAAAATAATTTAAAATACTCTATTCTCTCTAATTTATGATTTGTTACAAAATGGTAGTGAACTCTAATTAGAGAATTTATATATGTACTTATAGAGAGGATTTATGTTAGTAAATATTTTTAATTAAAAACACCAATATGGGCCTAGTATAGGGTTTGAAACCTAAATACTAGTTATACCTCACTTAATTAAATACCTTATCTAGATTCTAACTACGATGATATATTTGCTATATAGGTATACATTTATGATATATTAATAGTCCATGTTATTCATGTGTGTCAGATAAAGATAATATATTTTAATGCATTAATTACTTAGAAAAATACCATGACTAATTAAAGATGAACTGAATGCATGACCACATCATAAAATATTATTGAAGATATTTTAAATGATCCAATAAAAATGTATGGTCGCTAAATCCTCCCCACCTTCATGGCTTTTCATCCCAAAAAACACAAATCAATCAAAAAGGTGTGGGTACTAAATTAATATCTGATCCCCATGATCCTATAAACTCTCCTATAAATTCTAATGAAATGAAAATATGTGCATTAATTGTATCACCAACCCTCAAAATTTATTCTCTTTCTTATCTTTGTCCTCAACCAGGTACTCTTCAAAAGTGTTGTCATCCCCAATGTCAATATCACCCCAATCAATAGTATAAAATACTCCGTGTATATATCTTCCAATCTATGACACAAGGAATACATTGAACTCTCATTACAACTAAAAGTTAAATTCTAGGTTATAAGAACCCTCACCTACCCTATGTAGGACTTGGAAATGTCTTATGAACCACATGGAAAGATTAATCCCACAATTAAACCTCCTCAAAACATGTCATTTTGAGACCTTCAGGAATACATTTTCTCCCTCAATGAATTATAAGGTGCCCTATATTTGGTTGGAAGAAGTCTTCAGACATATCAGGGTTGTCCTCGTCTTATCCTAGATCACCTACACCTTCTTCATCATCAATTTCACTTGTTCTAGTCCCATAAGTGTTTACTCTCCAATATCTGTCCAATCTGTAGAGATCTGAAAGTTATCTCAAATAAGGTTATGAAATGTGTAATGTTGATAGTGGAGTGGTATCTATTATTTTATTTTATGTACAATAATATTATGTAATCATCCCAAATCCTACTATAATATATCACACAAGTTCTCAACATATCCTAAATAACTTGAATGGTCCTATCAACAAGCCACCTATCTGAAGATGGAATTTTATACTCAAAATAACTAGGATCTAAAGGATTCCTAAAATCTTCTCAATAACTAGGATATTAATCTAGCATCACAATTTAAAACAATAATTAATGATCCCCCATAAAATGTTATAATCTCATCCATGTATAAATACCCCAAAATATCTATGAAACACTTCTCTAAAACGGGAAGAAAGTGTTATGACATGATTTATTGGTTGATGATCACCTTAAAAACATCATGAATATTTTTGAAATGTGGAAGTACTATCATAAATTTAATCAATATACTTATCACACTTAAATAGTGGAAACTCAAGTGGATAGCATAAACCAACCAAAACTTTATACTTTGCTTTCACTCATTGGAAGGTTAAGCACCAAGGCACAAAATCTGCAATAATCTACTTCATACCTAGCCATCAATAATTAATCATGATATCCTAGTAATTATTCATAACACCTAAATATTCTACCAAGGGGTATGTTTCAAACTACTTCAAAAAAACCACATTTAGTATAATTGAAACCACTGTCCACCCCTATAATAGGATGACATGCTACCCACCATTAGATAATCTATCAATTGAATCATCTAAGAAAATATGGTTACAAAAAATCTCACAGTTAGTGTATTTGATATAGGTCTTCCTCATTCAATTAATAAATTTTGGGAACACCTCCATTGATTAAATATATGAAATATCTTTATTCCTCTAAGAACAATTATATAACGGTTGGTTACTATGATGAATCCTTCACTAGTTTGGCATGAAATTTATTACTAATGGAATTAGCTAACATTTTTCCATTATTAGAATTATAGAGTATCTTTATGTTTTAATATTATAAAAACTCTATTCCTCAACTCTTACTTAGGTTGAGATCTCATTGGGATAGAATGTACCTAAGACTCTTATGATTTATGTAGACCATAAATTACTCACGGAGCATATAATGCCTCCAAGACATTAGGGTGAAAACTATCACTGCATACTCAAACCAAGATCCATTTTGTTCTATTAATTAGGTTATAGTTTCCTAGAACTATAATTAATCACCACATGAATCTATTCCATCACACATACAATATTGATTCCAAAGGCATTTCTAAACACAAATTACATAACTCCTTTCTCTGAAAATCATATAATATGATCACTGGTCAATCTCTACTTCAGTTCCTCAAAGTATCTCTGACATTCTAAATATAACATGAATTGATTACCATTTTAGGTGAGGGTAGTCATTGGAGTATAAATCCATAATATGTTCACCTTGATTCTCTAGTAATATTCTAAAAGAACAAGAAATCTATAGACCTCAAACATATTCTTGTTTGGATCCCAAAAAATCACTACCTTGATCTTCACTGAGTCAAGTGATACTCCACCCTATAAGAGGATATTTCATTTGAAATGGACTTATATATTTCAGAATTATTACTTTGAGATTTTATCATAGAGATAGATCTCTCAAATAAATTCTAGTAAATTACTCAGGTTCTCAGAAAAGTCATCTACTATCCAATAATATATAATAATTCGTTGATGAAGACTTCCATGAACCAGTCTAAGAATCACTAAAAGATATGGTTTATGATACACATGAATATAAATGGGGAATTTTTTACACTAAAAGGTGTCATGAATAAATAATTATTCTTCTATAAACACCCAAAAACCATCTTGTAGAAGTCCTCTTCACAAATGTAAAATTGTTGACACCCATACATAAGTTCAATATTTTAGAACCGCTTCAATAACTTTAATTGGTCAAAGAGTTTTTTAATCCTTATTTGAGGGTATTTAGTTATGATTTATAACTCATTTATGAATTAAGAATTAATAAAAATCCTTAGTCTCCATTATTCCTTTTTGGTGAATATAATGGAATCTACCCAAAGAAAAATACTAGACATGATAATTTTTTTCTCCAAAATGTCCTCCAAATATAGGTTTAGATCCCTATAGTTAAGATCCCATCCACAGTAGCCCATAGTTGGTGGATACTTTATTACATTTTTACTATGTACAAGTGATCACATCCCAAATAACCGAATAGATTAATAAATTTCCAAAACTAGATACAAACATAAGTTTTAAATTACAACTTGAAATGAAATACAACATAGTAACTACATTGGAAACACCCCTATTTTCTAAGATTATACCTTCATGTAAATCATAATATACATCTTGGAATAATAGGGGAAAATAAAACATAAGAAATGGGTGATCTCAGATGCATAGTAAGTGTAATCATATAATAAAAGATATCATAAATAACCATAAACAATATGGTAAGGTGAATTCCATTAAAACATAATCTTGAGCATAATATGGAAGGAATAAAAGGTGATCAAATAATTCTATATAAATAATAATAAGAGAATAAAACTTAACCACGGATATTATAATAGTCAAATAATAACCTCAATTATCAATAAAAAATCTTATAATGATGGAACGAATAATGAGGTACATCATAAACATACTATCATGGCTTTGGACAAGACACCATACATAATCAGTTAAGACATCAACAAATACCCATACTAGTTTGTCTCATGAGACCTACCGATGCATCGAGGGGTTGTAGGAGGAACTTCCCATAACTTAATAAGTATAATTAATTCTTAATATTAAAGGGTAAAAAACTAATCAACATATAAATTCCTATTGAAACTAGAATAAGAAATGTTAATAACTTTCCCCAAAAAATAAACATAATCATAAATCATTCGGTGTTATGTGATGAATGGTATCAAAATAGAACATCCACAGTAAAAATGATCATAAAATGATCAATAAAATATTTTATATGGTATGAATAGAGATCAACCTCAATTAATAATATGATCCAAAAAAGGGTGTTAACATAGATGAAAATATACTAATAAAATCATTAACAAAATCTTGAGAGAAATGCCACTTTAATTTGAAATTATTTATTTAAAAGGATGAAAAATTATAAAAGAACCCATATTCTTTGAAAATAAAACATTTAAATTGTAAATTATTCATTAATAAATTGAGTCATCATGAAAATGGGAAAATATTCTCATGTCATATATGTTAAAAAACATTCCTTTTAAATTTTGAAAAATAAACATTTAAAAGAGTATTTTTATTAAAAAGTGTGAGTGTTAACCAAATGAATCGATTATGTGAATCATTTTTAAATCCATATAAAAAAATATGAAATACAACATAATATAATCAAAATTCATTTCAATTATAATCATAGAATCACCCAATCAATGGAGTATATGTTTAACCCAGATAATGGAAATTGGGTTAACAATTCTCTTTCCACTTTGTAAACAATCGAGTGGTATGCCCCATAAAATTAATTATCATAAAATGAAACATTTAATGAAATGAAGAATAATATATTAATGATATGATATATTAATGGCTATTATGTACACCACACATAATAAATAAGGGTCGAATAAGGAATATATCTCAAAATAGTAAAAGTGCAATGAGAAACCCTTACCTTATGTTCTAATTCATTCTGACCTTGTACTTATTATCTTGGATAATAAAATTAGATTCATTAATTACTTAATTAAGAACCTATTAAATATATACTCAATTTATTATAATTATATTATGATCATTTAGGGTCATTTTTATGAGTTATAATGTTTAATTTCATTATTCTAGGAGCTTTTGTTTCTTGGTTTTATGGCCAGTTGCTTTTAAGTATAAATAAGGGAGATATTTTCAAATGGGGAAAAATTCTCAAAAATTAAAATTATTTATTATTAATAAAAAATAATATTAAATGGTCTCATATATCATTTTCTTATATGGTGTGGGAATTATTCATTAGATAAAATGTTGATGAAATGTCTTAATTTATTTTGGTGGTTTTTATGGCCATCAAGAAATTGTGTCATTTTATTTGATATTATGTTTATATATTTATTCCATGTAGTGGATCAGACCCTCTTGGTCCAGTATATTTCCAAAAAACTCGGTTCCACTGAAATGGTGGCACTGATCACGATGACAACTTGACGGTGGCATAGGTCATGATAACATCATCACGGTGGCAGCAGTCACGGAATCACTATAACGGTGGAACCGATCATGGTAACACCATGACAATGGTACTATGGAAGCACCAAGATGGTGGCACTGTGATGGTTGCATTGTGACAGTGGATCCATAGTGGTCACACCGTTGTGGTCACACACCGAAAATGTGGTACTGCTTACGGTGTTCCACAGAACTGCGGGCACCGTGATGGTGGCACTATGATGGTGACACCATTACGATGTCTCACCAAATAGTGTCCCATCCTTTTTTTTCAGTTTCTCGAGTTTTCCCAGTTTTTCCCCAGCAATGTTTCTTTTGATGTAAAAGTATTTTAATACCCCTTTCATTGAAATTTAAATCCCATAAATAATATCTAAAATTCCCCAAGATTCAGAAGAACCTTGACTTACCAAAACGTGTGGCTTTTTCCTTGGTGTCACGCCCTTATCCCATACATTCCAGTTCGGCCCCTATTACATGTTTTCCTCAGTTTAAAGGAAACCCAATAACTCACAGCTGTTATGGCCACCTCTTTAATGAGTATTATTAAATAACAATTAATTCCATCATGTTTCACCATTCAACCATGTGGTGAAACCATGATCCACCTTTAAATCTATTCGAGATTTCATATCCCATAACCCCAGGATCTCAACTTTTATCACACAGGGATTCCTTCTTCTTGGCTGGTCTATTTTCCTTTCCTTGGTGATTTTGGATTCCCCCCTTCTTGAGGCTAGTGGTGCTTCTACGCTGGAGCCTTTCCTGCTCACCCTTGGAGTCATCGGAGTTCCTTCCCTATAAGTCGTGTATCCCCAGTTCTTGGCACATGGAGAAAAACTTCGATCGTTGATCATAGAAGTAGGGTTCTTCCTTTGTCTCTCTTTACTGTGTATCATACGGGGTGGGTATTATAATTTTCATACGGGGAAGGATGAAACCAAACCTTAACAAACATAATAAATGGTTTTTAAAGAATTAATGGGTGTGTTTGATGATGCTGATGTACTCTTTTTACCTTTTCTTATATGTTATGAATAATATGTGCTTTTGTCCACTAAAAATCGTGGTCATTGGTGGTCCCTTCTTTTACAATAACAAATATTTGTTTTATGAATAATTCTATGATTGAATATATGTAACATAGAAACTGGTTAATCACGTAAACTCAGTTGATTAAATGGATTACTAATGAATAATAATCCTTGTGTGGTCAGCACAGTTAACCAAATGGAAATACGGAACTAAAGGAATGGACTGTTAAACCTGAAAATCCCCTTACTATGTTCTGGTGATGTGTGTGGTTATTCTGATTGATTCTTGTGAGGTGACATAGATGGGGATGGGATCCCCAGTTGTGCAGTTTTTATGTTTGTCGATTTGGGGCCCTGTGGGGCCTTATGTTGGGGCTTGGTTGGGTTCCAGTAATTCGAGGGATCTCACAGATCCCATTTGTTGTTGTGACATTACAAGAGAACTGGGTGTGAATGCTTAAATTTCTTCTTGACTATTTTTCCTTCCTTAGCATGTGGCTATGTCTGTTAGTTTCCTCATAGTGAAGAATTATTTTAATGTAATCACTTGAATATGATAACAAGAATGGGTTCCATGGGGAATTTTTTTCCGAGAATGAGTTGTTCCTTAGTTGTGGTTGTTGTGATTTTTATGAATGAATAGTAATGAGGGTGTTTATGTATGGGATTATTTTGGAACCCCTAGATTGGGATGAGTTCTTTTTTACCTATATGTATAATTTAGTTGTTATGTTTCTTATTCGCTCCCCACCAAAGTTGAGCACTTCATGCTGAACACCCCCATTTCGTGGGGGGTGTTTTTCTCGACACTCCTATGAGTGTATGGTTATTAGATCCTTTTATACTAGATTTCCCGAGTAACCCAAGACTCTTCAGGCAGGCTGTGATGGACTGGAGTCTATTATAGACCAAGACTCATTGGGAAGGGTATGTTGTGGTGGTTTTCCTAGTTTTGTGAGGGAAGGTTGTTTCCCAAGTGTGTTCGGGAAGAGGCCTAGGTGTCTTCGGGCATGGAAGTAGTTTTTTGGGCCTAGGTGTCAGTGGGCGTGGTGGTAGTTATTTTAGACTAGGTGTATGCGGGCATGGTTATGTGTGGTTGTGGTGGCCTAAGTGTTTTCGGTCATATCTGTGGTTGTGGTGGCCCAAAAGGTTGTTGTTGGGGTGGCAGTGGGACTGCGGGGAGAATAGAAAGGGAGGTATGATGCGTTGGATGTCTTCAATAACAAATGGGAAAGTGGTACGGGGTACCCAAACATTGATGTGTTATTTCTATTACTATACTTGACATGTGTTATTTGGGGAGTGTTCCTAGGTGAGGTTTGGGTGGATAGTTTCCTTGCTAGGTGTTTTGGTTTTCTCTTTTTTCTCACGGGCATTAGAATGCCTCCTCACATGTGAGCAAGAGCTTTCTGTTTTCCCTATTGAGTATACCTGTATACTCACCCTACATATATGAAATTTCTTTTAGGTTTTTAGGAGGACTTTGAGGACCATTCCAGAACCTATTAGCTTGGACGGTGGGACCATTGACGTTGTTGATTTTTTTCTTTTGGTACTTCCCTTTGGAGTTTTCTTGTACCTTGAAACACTTTATATTGGAACATGCATGTAGGAATGGATTACTTTTTTCTTTACTTTTACTTCCAGTTTTGGTGTTGTTTGGTATTTACTATCTTATTTCCCGATCCTACTGAAAAAAGGGTAATTCCTTCCATATTATGTGTGATTATATACCCGTGTTGCAAGTTTCCACTCCAAGCCCAATTGAAGGTGGGACTCGGGTGCCATTATCTCTCCATAATCTTGGGGAAGGAAGGGTCTAGTAGTTTTCTATCCCTTCGCACGACTCAGTGAAGGCATTTCGTGAAATTCCATAAGTCTTTCAAGGTACGATCATCTTTTTTAGCACTCTTTCATGTGACTTATTGGATTCGGAAGCTTCTCACTCATTTGTTTCACCCATTCTAGCCCATTCTTTGGGTCGAGATGTAGAGAGACTTCACGTGCCCCTATTTTTTAGTACACTAGTTAGAGGTCAGACCAGCTTGTCTCATGTTTTTCAGGAATGTAGACTGATGTGGTGACCACATTAGTCCAATGGGGACCTTCTTTTACTGTAGATGCAGCCGTATGATGTCATTCTAGGCATGAACTAGCTATTCTATGTGTGTTCCGTTATTGACTACTGCTGAAG
The DNA here is from genome assembly GCA_963277665.1 of Viscum album. Classification (NCBI taxonomy): domain Eukaryota; kingdom Viridiplantae; phylum Streptophyta; class Magnoliopsida; order Santalales; family Viscaceae; genus Viscum; species Viscum album. The sequence continues at coordinate 1,784,328,390 of OY728125.1, forward strand.
AAGGGTTGTTTTTTTATAAATGGGCAGCCAATATGTAGCTTTTGTTGGTGAGTGGGGTTTCTAGGAGGTTAGCCAGTGAGTGGAGCCCCTTATTTCTTTTTTATATGAGCTACCAGTTGAGTCGACAGATACAGAGATGGTGGAAGTCCTAGGGATCGTCAGTGAGTTCATGGACATCCACCCTGGAGAGGTGGTGACTCTACCCCATCAATGTGATGTTGAGTTCAGGATAGACTTAAAACCCAGTTCCCTTATAATTTTGATGGATCCCTATCATATTGAACCTTATAAGTTACGGTAGTTACAGATTCAGATTGATGAACTGATGAAGAAGGGTTTTGGTCAACCAAGCGTGTCACCATTGGGTGCTCTGGTCTTGTTCGCAAAGAAGGAAGATGGTGGTATCAAGATGCGTATAGTCTACTGGAGGCTGAACCAGGTGATAATAAAGAACCGTTACCCCCTCACAAGGATTGATGACCTTTTTGATCTATTAAAGGGGGTAGGATAGTTCTCCAAGATTGATCTGTGGTCAGGATATCACTAGTTGAGGGTGAAAGTGGGTGACATCTCGAATAATATCTTCAGGTGAAGATATGGGCTCTTTGAGTTCTTGGTTATGTTGTTCGGCATTACGAACGCACCAGCCATGTTCATGGGGCTCATGAACTCCATCTTCCAAGAATATCTGGACTGGTTTGTCATCATGTTTATTGATGACATCCTAATCTAACCTAGATCAGAGGAGGATCATGATGAGAATTTGAGGACGGTTTTAGAGGTCCTCTGACAGGACCAGCTCTATGGGAAGTTTTCCAAGTGCAATTTATAGACACAAGAAGTTCACTTACTTGGACTCGTGGTGTCTGAGTAGGGAATAACAGTGGACCCATCAATGGTTGAGGTAGTTGTTTCTTGGGAAACACCCAAGAATGTGGCAGAGGATTGTAGTTTTCTAGGTATGAAAAGTTACTATCAGAGATTCACGCCCAAATTCTCCCAAGTTGCATCACATTTGACATCCTTGACCAAGAAAGACTAGGCTTTAATATGGAGTTAATAGTTCTAGGTATCCTTCAGTTATCTGAAGGAGAAGTTGGTTAGTGGCTCAGTGCTGAGGTTTCGAGAAGAAGGGGTGATTTTTGAGGTGTTCTGTGATGCTTCAGGCCAAGTCTTGGGGTGTGTGATGATGCAAAAATAGGGAGTGATCTCTTATGGGTCATCACAGTTACATCTCCATGAGCGTAACTATTCCACCCACGATCTGGAGCTTTCAGTGGTTGTGTTTACACTAAATTTGTGGTGGCATTACCTCATCGGGGATCACTTTGTGGTCTTCACAGATCACAATAGCTTGAGGAATATCTTTTTCTAGTGGGACATGAACTTGCAGAAGTATAGGTGGATGGAGTTTCTTTAGGACTATGAAATCAAAATATCTTAAACTAAAGATAAGGGGAATGTGGTGGCTGATGCCTTGAGCAGGAAGTCTCAAAAGGATGCGGTTCAAGAATCGGTAGATTCTTGGAAGGTGATGGAGGATTTGGATTCCCTACACCTAAATTCAAGGGTGGAGGATGACATAGGCTGTATATTCTAGATGAAAGTAATGTCCTCTCTATTTTAGAAGGTGTAGGAGTCTTAGTGGGGGGGACTTAGCGGTTGAAGTGATGCACGATCGTGTTAGCCAGGGTGATGCTCCGAGAGGATGGTTGGAAGACATGCTTAATCAGATACTGGTTCATGGAAATTTTTTCATCCCAGTGGAAATTCACAAGAGAGTTCTTGGTGAGTTCCACAACTCACCCCTGGTGGTACACCCAAGAGTTTACAAGATGTACTGAGCTTTGAGGAGTCAGTTTTGGTGGACCAGGTTGAAGCGGGCAGTGGCAGAGTTTGTGACAAAGTGCCTCATATTCCAGTAGGTGGAGGATTAACACCACATCCCAGGAGGTCTGTTACAGCCTTTATATGTCCTCGAGTAAAAATGGGATGACAACTCGATGGATTTCAACATGGTACTACCCAGAGATCAAGGGGGTTGTGATGCTATCTAGATAGTGGTGGACTGGAGGACGAAATCAGCTCACTTCCTAGCAATTAAGGAGTCGAGTGTAGTGGATGCCTTAGAACAGAGGTATGTGGATGAGGTGGTGAGGTTTCATGGAGTTCTAAGGTCCATAGTCTCATATCTGGATACCCGGTTTACCTCATAGGTCTGGAAAGGGTTGAAACATAATTTTGGAACCTAGTTATGCCTCAACACTGGTTTCCACACCCAGACAGATGGGAAAATAGAGCGGATCACCCAGATGTTGGAGGATATGCTACGAGCATGTGTTTTGGACTTTAGGAGATCATGGGTACACCACTTTCCTCTGGTAGAGTTTACCTACAACAATATTTATCACTTGGTCATTGGAATGGATCTATTCAATGCCTTGTAAAAGAGGCTATGTCGCTCACCCATGTGCTGGATAGAGGTTAGGGAAGCCTATGTTCTTAGCCTAGAGGTAGTGCAGACCCCGATAGAGAAGGTTCAGCTTATATAGGAGAGGATGAAGTCGGCTCAGGAATGACATAAGTCATATGCCAATCATAAGAGGATACCCATGGAGTTCGAGGTCAGGGAACACATGTTCTTTAAGGTCTCCCATTGGTGTGGGTAATGGAGGTTTGGCAGGGGGAGTAAGCTTTCTCCCAAGTTTGTCGGACCCTTTGAGGTGTTTCTCTGGGTTGGAAAAGTGGCTTATCAGCTGGCGCTACCACCCCCGCTACAAAGGGTGCATGACGTCTTCCACCAATCTCAGCTCTGTCGGTATCTATGTGATGATTCTCATGCCCTTGATTGGGGGAATCTAGATATTGAGGATGGCTCAACATTCTTAGAGTGAACAGTGAGGATCGAGTATCGTGAGAAGAATGTGCTTCATGGATAAACCATTCCCTTGGTTCATGTGTTATAGAGGCATGGTGGCCTCGAGGAGAGTAACTGGGAATGGGAATCACATATGTGCACCTAGTACCCAGATCTTTTTTGAGTTTTGCTCTATTTTGTTTCATACTTGATTATGATATAGTGTTTGACCTTGTTAACTATGAAATGTGTTTTTTTCCTTGTTATTTGTATATGTGTGAAAAGTCATGACTATGGGGAGGGGAGGACCTGATCCATAATCAAGATGCGTTAAGTTAGATGCAATTAAACCTGTGTGGGCGAATCAGTTCCACCCAAAGTAGATAGCATCTTGACATGGAGGAATGGACTCCCTAACCCATTTGTCTAGATAGTGAGGCCTTTCTATGTTTGTGTGGTTTCTTGGGGGAGAGGGGTAGTAGTGCTTTGAAAGTTGATCAGTATGAAGGAGAGATGTTCCTAGATTTTGAGGAGGTGTCCTTGTGTAGCCTTAGAGTATCCGTGGTTGTTAAGGAGATAGATATCAAAGAGGCTTACTTCTGAGAGGAATCTTAAAGATGGTTGTTCGGATCTCTTTTTTCGGTCGGTTTTAAATTCTCGAGGATGAGAATAGTTTGAGATGTATCTGATGTAATAGAATGGAACCTCCTGGTCAAATACATTTCCAAAAAAACTCGGTTCCACAAAAACGGTGGCACTGGTCATGGTGGCACTAGTCACTTTGGTAGTGTGATAGTGACACCAGTCATGGCGGTATCGTGACGGTGGCACCAGTCAGGGCAGCACCATGATGGTGGCACCGTGATGGTGGTACCATGACAGTGGCACCATAGTGGTCTCACCTTCATGGTCATACACTGAAATGGTGGCACCACTTATGGTGTTCCACCGAACTGGTGGTACTGTGATGGTGGCACCGTGACAGTGGCATGTGTACAGTGTCTCACCAAATAGTGTCCCACCCTTTGTTTTTTTTCACTTTCCCAAGTTTTCCCAGTTCTACCCCCGTAATGTTTCTTTTGAGGTAAAAGTGTTTTAATACCCCTTTCAAATATATTTAAAACCCATATGTGATATCTAAAATCCTCCAAGAGTCGGGAACCCTTTACTTACCAAAATGTGTGGCTTTTTCCATGGTGTCACACCCTTTTTCCCATACATTCCAATTCCACCCATGTTACTGGTTTTCCTTTGTTTAAATGAAACCATATAACTCACAACTAGTATGGACACCTTTTTTATGAGAATTATTAAATAAAAATTAATTCCATTGTGTGTAACCAACCAACCACATGGTGAATCCATGATCTGCTTTTAAATCCATTCAAGATTTCATATTCTGTAACTCTAGCATCTCACCTTTTATCGTATGAGGATTACTTCTTCTTTTTGGCTGGTCTATTTTTCTTTCCTTGGTGTTTCTGGAGTCCCCCCTTCCTGAGGCTAGTGGTGCGCCTGTGCTGGAGCCTTTTACGCTCAGTCTTGGAGTCATCGGAGTTCCTCCCCTACAAGTCGTGCATCCCCAGTTCTTGGTGCATGGAGAAAAACTTTGATCATTGATTATACAAGTAGGGTTCTTCCTTTGTCTCTCCTTACCATGTATCATGTAGGGTGGATATGGTAATGTTCTTATATGGAAGGATGAAACCAAACCTTAACGAATATAATAAATGGTTTTTAAGGAATTAAGGGGTGTCTTTGATGATGTTGTTGTACCCTTTTTAGATTTTCTTATATGTTATGAATATTATGGGCTTATGTCCACAGAAAATCATAGTCATTGGTGGTCCCTTCATGCGGACTAATGAACCTCTGTTTTCTAGATAATTCTGTGATTGAATGGTTGTAACATGGAAACTGGTTAATCACATAAACTCAGTGGATTAAATGGAATACCAATGAATAAAAATCCTTGTGTGGTCACCCCGATTAACTAAATGGAAAGATGGAACTAAAGGAATGGTGTGTTAAATCTGAAAACTCCCTTAATATGTTCTGGTGATGTGTGTGGTTGTTCTCCTTGATTCTTGTGAGGTGACATGGATGGGGATGGGATCCCCAGTTGTGTAGTTGTTAAGTTTGTGGGTTTGGGGCCGTGTGGGGCCTTATGTTGGGGCTTCATTTGGTTCCATTACTTCAAAGGATCTCACGGATCCCATTTGTTGTTTTTAATTTACAAGGGAACCAGGTGTGAATGCTTAAATTGTTGTGTGACTGTTTTTCCTTCCTTGGCTTGTGGCTATGTATGTTAGTTTCCTGATAATGAAGAATTATTTAAATGGAATCACTTAAATATGATAACAAGAATGGGTTCCATGAGGAATTTTTTTCTGGGAATGAGTTGTTCCTTATTTGTGGTTGTGCTTTTTATGAATGAATAGTAATGAGGGTGTTTGTGTATGGGATGATTTTGGAACCCCTAGGTTGGGATGATTTCTTGTTTACCTGTATTTATAATTTAGTTCTTATGTTTCTTATTTGTGCCCCACCCAAGTTGACCACTTTGTGTTGAACACCCCCATTTCATGGGGAGGGTGTTTTTTCCGACACTCCTATGAGTGGATGGTTATTAGATCCTTTTCTGCTCCCTTTCTCGAGTATCCCAAGACTCTTTGGGTAAGCTATGATGGCCTGAGGTCCATTATAGCCCAGGATTCTTTGGGCAGGGTATGTTGTGGTGGCTAGCCCAGGTGTGTGCGGGTAGGTTGTTTCCCAAGTATCTTCAGGATGAGTCTCAGGTGTCTTTGGGCATGGTAGTATTTGTTTAGGCCCAAGTGTCTTTGGGCATGGCGGTAGTTGTTCTGGACCAGGTGTATGTGGGTGTGGTTACGTATGGTTGTGGTGGCCCAGGTGTTTATGGGAATAGTTGTGGTTGTGGTGGCCCAAAAGGTTGTTATTAGGGTGGTAGTGGGAATGTGGGGAGAATGGAGAGGGAGGTATGACGCGTAGGATGTCTTTAATAACTAGTGGGAATGTGGTGTAGGAAACCCAAACATCGATTTGTTATTTCTATTACTTTACAAAAATTGCGTTATTTAGGGAGTGTGACTTGGTGAGTTTTAGGAGGATAGTTTCCTTGATATGTGATTTGGTTATCTATTTTTCTCATGGGAATTATAATTCCTCCCCACTTGTGCACGAGAGATTTTGGTTTTCCCTACCGATTATACTTGTATACTCACTGTACGTATATAAAACTACATTCAGGTTTCTAGGAGGACTTCGAGGACTATGCTGGACCCTATTAGCTTGGACGTCGGGATTGTTGACATTTTTTTTTCTTTCAGTACTTCTCTTTGGAGTTTTCCTGTACCTTGTAACACTTTATATTGGAACATGCATATAAGAATGGATTGTTTTTTTGATTTACTTTTACTTCCAATTTTGGTGTTGTTTGGGATTTAATATCTTATCTCCCAATCCTACTAAATAAAAAGGTTAATTCCTTCCATATTAAATGCGATTCCATACCTTTGTTTCTATTTTCCACTCTGGGGCCTATTGAAGGTGGGACTCAGGTTTCATTATCCAACCTTCAACACGAGGAAGGAAGGGTTTGGCAGTTTTTTGTCCCTTCCCTTGTCTCAATGAAGGAAGGTCGTGACATTCCAGAACATGATATAATGTATAATATTTAAATTATAATATAATTTAACCATAAAAATGGTTTCATTAACATCCTTGAAGGTGGTAATGGAAAATGAAAACTCATCATCCATGAAGGCAGTGAATCAAAACATCACAGATAATGTTTTCATTTTTAAAATAAACGAATATGAGAAGGGATTTGATGATGGATAATACATTAGCATAATAAATTTTTACTATATATATTATACTATATTTACCCTAAAACATTTTATTGGGTAGGTGAGGATAAGATAAGAATAAAAAATTAATTAAAAAAAAAGTAGGATTTTACATCTTGAATATTGTTTCCTTAGGAACGTCCCTAAGACACTTGGATTTGATATTTTGGTAAGACCTATAGGTCTTGGACATGAGGAAGAGGCTTGGAAAGGTAATTTTGTATAATTCATACATTATTAAAGTCATAGAATGTTTGAGGATAATGGGTGGTGAGAGGTTATATTTATAGGGGGAGATGGGTATTTTTTGATTATTTTATTCATTTATTAATTATTTTGGATCAAGACTATCAATAGTGTTGATTCAAAGGACTAAATACAGTAACTAGAGAATGTGACTTCTAAATAATGTGTTCTTACCTCATCCATACTATAAGGCCCCAGCCATAAACCTTACTTAATCTTGAGTTATTACAAGATTACACATTGAGGATCTTTTCAGGTTTAGAGTTTTAGAGAATTATATCATAAAACATGCATTACATTCCACATTTAAACAAAGTGGTTACATAAAGATAGTATTCATTTTTTCCCATTAACGGAAACATATTTAAAATAAAACATGTAGTCTTTCTTGAAACTTACTTGACACTATCATCATATCATGTACCTTTCCCTTGACCTATGAAAAACATTTCAAAAAAACTTGGGATGAGCATAAAAAGCCCAGTAAGGGTTATAAAAAAATATGGAAAGGAAACATGAGTTCATACATACATAAGAAAGAAATCATACTTTACCCATAAAATATAGGCACTTTAACACACCTCATCAAATCATGAATAAATCGTAGAAATCATAAGACATAAAGGTAACTTGAGGCATTCATAACATTATTACGTAGGGAGTAACCCTCTGGGTTACGTTTGGAATACCCATCACAGTATATTCCCTAAATCTCTTCGGAGAAACCTTAACGTTTCACTCCTTCGCGTTACCCAATGCATTGGAGAGCTATATCGGGCTCACCCGCCCTTAGTTTATCACGGAACCACCCGTCTTCATAATAATGCCCAAGTACCTCAATATAATTGTATCACATAAAACATGCATAAAGGAAACATAACATTTCCACCATTCAATCACAAGATATCAATACAACACATTGATATAAAAACATTATGAAAACCATTTTCAATACCAAAACAAAATAAAAGTAAAACATGGTATTTATTTTTCTTTTAAAAAGAATGTATGGCTTGTAGAGGAAGCCGAAACTCAAATAATGGTCACAGCGGCGGAGAAGTCGTTGTCGCCGCATACGTACAACAAAACATTCCCTTTTGTCGTTTAGTAAAATGCTTCATATAAAAAAGATTCCTTCTGGATAAACAAAAAAGTCAAAGGGTTTTATACACTGTAAAAAAGAAGGTTGTGTATAAAACAAAATATGCCTCAATGAAAGGAGATTGAGACGAAGTCCCATACAAAGACGGTATCCTTGGTTTAAGGATAAATCAATTACATAATTATGTGTGACAAATGAATACACCAAATATAAGTGGATATTAAGTGTTAAATAATCAAAGTTCATTCACACATATTCAAAGGATGACATATTCAATAACTACATGTTGAACCCAAAGAAATCGAAATTGGGTTAAGAAGTTCCCTTGACAGCCTAACGGCCTCACATCAAAATGAGTTAATGAGAGATAAAAAGTGTATCTCATCACTTGGACATGAAATTTACATCAATAAGGATATATGAGAACATATCCCAACATAACAATATGTAAATTAAAAGACCCAACAAAAGAAGTCTTTTAAAAAAAAATAGGAGGGTGAAAGGTTCCCTTACCGACTTGGGTATCTTTCAAAACATACACCCCATGAAAGAGGGACAATAAATCATTGATGTAAATACTCATAAACGAAAGTATATTACACAAATAGTAGAATAATTGGCAGTATATAAACCACTCAAAGGAAATTGTGGCAAATGTAGCATAAATCTCACGGGAATAAAAGTGAGATGAAAAATCCCTTACGAAAACTCGGCAGCCTAACGGCGCCACATAAAACTTACAAAAATGGATTGATGAGATAAAATAGGGTATCTCATCATATTAACTTAAAGTTTATATAAAGAGTAATATAAAAGAACATCCCCCAACATAACAAAGAAGAGCTTAAAAGAAGTGACATAAAGGAGAGTACTTAAAAAGAAAGAGAGAGGTTAGATCTCTTACAAAAATTCGGCAGCCTAACGGCGCCACTCAAAACATCCAAAATGGATTGATGAGAGAGAATAGGGTCTCACATCACATGAACATAAAAATTACAGTAACTGTAATATAAAATAACAACCCAATAACAAGAAATATGATCTTTAGAGGGAATGACATAAAAGAGTGTACTTAAAAAGAAAGAGAGGAGTAAGATCCCTTACCTCAAGTCCAACTTGTCTTGTTTGTTTCTTTATATTCCTGAATAATAAACATTGGTCAATTAATAATTTACTAAGTACCTCATTTAGATATTATTATTCAGTTCATATCACATATTATAATATTATAATAATTGTTTAATAATGTTAGTTCATATCAGACGTTTTTGCCGATGTTTGGTACATGAGTCAAAAATGAACTTGTTTGAAAAAAGATTGCCCATGTAGTTATAAGTAAATAATTTCCAGAATATTATTAATGATTAAAATATCATATATATCCAGTAAATATTCATTTCATTCTATTCCATATCATTTGGAGATAAAAAACGAAAAGCACCGTTCATGGAGACGGTAGGCCGTACGTACGCATGAACGCTACTTTCATTTTTTGTCATATTAATGGAATTAAAACAAAATGAGAGATATATATATAAGTTATAATTACAGAATGATATCCATAATTTTGATGTAATATATTACATATATATCCATTATATATATGTACTTATAGTATTACATAAAATTTTGAGATAATAAATGAAATGTATCGTTCAAGGAGACGGTAAGTCGTACGTACACATGAACGCTACTTCCATTTCTATTTCATATTTAATGGAATTAAAACATAATGATACATAATAGTATTTTAATTCTAGTATGGTATCATATATAATATCATTAAATATATCCTTTATACGTACCACATATAGTATTAACGAATCAAATCACTTTGAGGGGGCGGTAGTCTGCACTTCCTTAAATGAAGATATCGCGTTTACCCATAATGGAAACCATAAAGGTATGCACAAAATGAAAAATACAGAAGCTTAAGGAAATGATAAACATATTATATATCATATATAAATACAGTGTCATCTTAATGGCCACCTTTGAAGGTGTTAAAACAATGTTGAACAATCATCCTTTCGGGAGGCCGGAATTCACCATCCACGGAAACAGAATGCTCTTTAACCATTAGATGTAGGTGTGTGAAAGTGTAGCTCGAATACTTCTTATAAAAACATCCTAGTATATTTATGATACTGTATTTGTTACAAAAGAAATGAATAAAAAGATTTTAGGGGTTGGAGAAGCAAAATAAAACAAAAATACTCAAGTGAAGATATTACCTTAAAATCGGGTAACTCCCTTTGGTTTGAGATCAAAGGCTTCCTTGGGAAGACTTCTGCCCAAAGTGAGGCTTCAAGGAGTAAAAGATGGAAGTTCAGAGACAAAATGGGCAGAGGTTGTCCGAGCCAAAGGCTTTGGGAGTGTGGGTAAGGAGGTAGGGGTGGGGGCTTTTTATAAGAGGAGAGGAGGGGCACTCTTGTAAAGTTACAAAATGTTACTTTATTTTCAAAAGAGTTTCGGATTTTAAAGGGCCCAAATTGATGTATTTCGAGGATAAGGTGATAAGGGTTCGAAATCCACTCATCCAATAGGTTTTGGACAAGTGTAGGTCTTAGACATTACATTATATTTCAATTTTATTAAAATCGTTAAATAATGAGGTCATCGCTGCATCATCATGATGTCATAAATAATTTAATTTATATAATGTATAAAAATTATAAAAAAAATACTATGATGTATGAAATCTTTTTATCTTTCCAATGAATATTTATAGTCAAAATCCTGATTTGTATAACCCCATGTAAAAATTGTTTTAGTAAAACATTTCATGTCTGTCTCATTTTTACTTTAACTTTAACTAAAAAGATATTAATGTCATTTTCCAACCAAAGTGGCTTAATGGGGTCCCCAAGTTGACCCATGGGTTTTATTGGTCGGAAATGACACATCCAATGAGGTTAGGACATGTTTCAAGTTCATTTCATATTATTAAAACATTATTTTTACCTTAAACTACACTAATTACCTCTAATCGCGATTAAAAACTTAATAAGTTACTATTCGCCAAAAAATTATTTTTATCCCATTGAACCACATTTTACTTATTAATGACAACCATGTATGTCAGAGTTTTGAAATTCAAAACACAAAGATGGCAAAATTTCATTTAAACGGAAAAATCAGTTTTTATAAGTACCACTTAGTGGTTTCACAATTCATCAAAAATTGAAGTTTTTCAGAAAAATCTCAAAAATTCACCCTAAGATATATTTGATATTCCGAATTCCAAAATGATGTATATTTTACAAAATTCAAAACATATAAGTCACATTAATTAATTTAATAATTAATTCCCGCTTTTAGGTCAAATAGCGTGTTTTTATGAAACAATAAGTATCAAAAGATTGACACTGGTTTAAGTCTGATTTCAAAGTGAAATTAATTCCAACGACCACTATTGGATTTAATGGTAAAAATATATTCTAATTTCACTTTAAAACCAATTCAAAATATAATCTAATCATATAAATAAATTAGATTAAAAAAATGTTTTGAATTAAAATACAACATTTTACACTATTCATTTAAAAAAATGAACTTTATCAGAAAGATACCAAAAATTTACACAAAGTAAATTTTAATGTCTCAATTCTTAAAAAGAGTTTTATTTGGTCCAAAAGGATGTATAAGAGTGAAGAAAACTATATTTAATGATGGTTCTCCATCAAATGGCGATAAGTGAACCTTTAGTGAAAACTAGGGCATATGCGCCTAAAATCGAATTATTTCCGTATTTCATGCCTTTATCTTTTATTGGATAAATCTAAAAACATTAAAAAATATATATAATCATATTTTAGTTATTTCTATTCATTCCTGCCAATAAAACGGCTACATGTTAACTACCATTTAAAATAATATTATTTTATTATTAGAGTGCAACGTAAGATTCCCAAGAAACTCGTTGTTGCGTGTTGGGTACGCCATTGAGCATAGCGCCCCCTTTAAAGTCATACTAATATTTTATTCACAAATATGGATAAATATGAAAATTTCATATTCTTTATTTACCTGGGGTGTTACATCCTTCCCCCCTTTTGGGAATTGCGTCCTCGCAATTTTAAAATTGCACTTGGAAACATCCTTGAAAGTCCCACATCGGAACAAGAGTCGGTAAAACAATCACTTTAAAATAAAAAAAGATAAGTACAGAGGTCACCCGAGTTAACCCATACTAGGAATCCACGTAGGAAAACATGGACATGGAGGAGAAAACATAGGGTCATGTACTGATGGAGAGTGATAGAAAACATGTTTAGGAGAAAGTTAACAATAAGAAAATCACAAACTTGTGATGGGTTAAACGGTGTTGGGTTCCCCAGTAGGAAAAGTTAATAGACAACATTTTTGTTTTAATTTACTTTTTATTAAAGAATTTTTTCATAAGGAAACATAATCACTTATCATGTTGACTTTCAACTTTTAATAGATTCCTTAATCAAACTCATATTTTTTCCAAAAGACGAGTATTTAGGGAGACTTGTTCGCATTAACAGTGCTATAATCAACTTCTATAGAATCACCTAATCCAAAAAAGAGAACTATATACATCCCATGTCTTTAGGCTTTAACCAAAATCAAAACTAGAAAGGATAGTACAAGGTCAGATGATCCAAAAAAGGATAACCCTTTATAAAAAGAATATCTATTCTTAATCTCAAAATTTGTCCTACAAAACCCAAAGTTCAATGAGGACCATTCGATAAGCAATTTTTCCATAAAATTCTTCAAAGTAAACCAATATAAGATTGAAATCCAAATATTTTAAGGATTTAGTCACATAGTCTTCCAAGTAAAATCGTAACATTTATCTCCAAACAATATCAGTTGATCCTAAAGTCTCGTATTGAAAAGTAATTAACCTAATCACATATCCTCCAGGATAGGTTAATAATTTTCATAAATAACCCAAAATCAACTTAATCTTAATTCATAAAATCATCTAACTGAAAAGAATTGGTCAAACTAACCAGGGACTTCACTTAGTCCAGTGGTAGGCGATAAATACCAGTCGCACTTTGGTTATGGGTTCGATTACCACAGCTTTGTCCGACGTGACGGGTTGTCACACGGTCTGCGTGTTGTTCTTTTTCCAAAACTTTATAATTCCTAAATAATTCCCCAAAAAGAGATCAAATCATCAAAAATGATCATAACATATTTTAACCTCAAGTTTATCTCATGCCTTTCATTTTCCATCATATCATATAATAACCCATAATTACCTCAAATGTAAGGATCATATAAACTCTAATGGTTACCTTTATAATTATTACCTGAACTTCCACATGGATTTGTCATCTCGTACATGATGAATTAAAGATCATACCAAGGTTCAAGTGGTTGATCATGACTCCTTGATAGTTGGTTTATAACAACCACGAGTTTCCTCATTGAATCCCCCATTTTGTCTAGTATCTTAATCATAGAACCACCATAGTTTCCTTCAAACCTGTTGTCTCTTTGGTGCCTGCTAGATCCATCCATTCACTAAAAACAGAAATGTCAGTGTGAGTATATCAACAAAACCATCATGTACTAATGATGAAGGTAAACACTAAGATACACTTACTCATTCACTTTATCTAAAACTAGGACTCTTTCTGAAATCCAAACCATTATGGTAATGTCACTTATGCTTAAAGAATACCCTAACCTCTAAAGTTATCTAAACCGACCTTTGATACCAACTATAAGGCCCCAGCCTTAAACCTTACTTAATCTTGAGTTATTACAAGATTACACATTGAGGATCTTTTCAGGTTTAGAGTTTTAGAGAATTAGATCATAAAACTTGCATTACATTCCACATTTAAACAAAGTGGTTACATAAAGATAGTTTTCATTTTTTCCCATTAACGGAAAAATATTTAAAATAAAACATGTAGTCTTTCTTGAAACTTCCTTCACACTATCATCATATCATGTACCTTTCCCTTGACCAATGAAAAACATTTCAAAAAAACTTGGGATGAGCATAAAAAGCTCAGTAAGGGTTATAAAAAAATATGGAAAGGAAACATGAGTTCATACATACATATGAATGAAATCATACTTTACCCATAAAACATAGGCACTTTAACATACCTCATCAAATCATGAATAAATCATAGAAATCATAAGACATAATGGTAACTTGAGGCATTCATAACATTCTTACATTGGGAGTAACCCTCTTGGTTATGTTTGGAATACGCATCAGAGTATATTCCCTAAATCTCTTCGGAGAAACCTTAACGTTTCACTCCTTCGCATTACCCAATGCATTGGAGAGCTATATCGGGCTCACCCGCCCTTAGTTTATCACAGACCCACTCGTCTTCATAATAATTCCCAAGAACCTCAACATAATCGTATCACATAAAACATGCATAAAGGAAACATAACATTTCCATCTTTCAATCATAAGATATCAATACAACACATTGATATAAAAACATTATGAAAACCATTTTCAATACCAAAACAAAAGAAAATTAAAACATGGTATTTATTTTTCTTTTAAAAATAAGGTATGGCTTGTAGAGGAAGCCAAAACTCAAATAATGGTCATGGCGGCGGAGAAGTCGTTGTCGCCGCATACGTACAAAAAAACATTCCCTTTTGTCGTTTAGTAAAACGCTTCGTATAAAAAAGATTCCTTTTGGATAAAAGAAAAAGTCAAAGGGTTTTATACACCGTAAAAAAGAAGGTTGTGTATAAAACAAAATATGCCTCAATGAAATGAGATTGAGACGAAGTCCCATACAAAGACGGTATCCTTGGTTTAATGATAAATCAATTACATAATTATGAGTGACAAACAAAGACACCAAATATAAGTGGATATTAAGTGTAAAATAATCAAAGGTCATTCACACATATTAAAAGGATGACATATTCAATAACTACATGTTAAACCCAAAGAAATCGAAATTGGGTTAAGAAGTTCCCTTGACAGCCTAACGGCGTCACATCAAAATGAGTTGATGAGATATAAAAACTGTATCTCATCACTTGGACATAAAATTTACATCAATAAGGATATATGAGAACATATCCCAACATAACAATATGTAAATTAAAAGACCCAACAAAATAAGTCTTTTAAAAAAAAGAGGACGGTGAAAGGTTCCCTTACCGACTTGGGTATCTTTAAAAACATACACCCCATGAAAGAAGGACAATAAATCATTGATGTAAATACTCATAAACGAAATTATATTACACAAAGAGTAGAATAATGGGCATTAAATAAACCACTCAAAGGAAATTGTGGAAAATGTAGCATAAATCTCACGGGAATAAAAGTGAGATGAAAAATCCCTTACGAAAACTCGGCAGCATAACGGCGCCACATAAAACTTACAAAAATGGATTGATGAGATAAAATAGGGTATCTCATCATATTAACTTAAAGTTTATAGAAATAGGAATATAAAATGACATCCCTCAACATAACAAAGAAGAGCTTAAAAGAAGTGACATAAAGGAGAGTACTTAAAAAGAAAGAGAGAGGTTAGATCTCTTACGAAATTTCGGCAGCCTAACGGCGCCACTCAAAACTTCCAAAATGGATTGAGGAGAGAGAATAGGGTCTCTAATAATATGAACATAAAAATTACAGTAAGTTTAATATAAAATAACAACCCAATAATAAGAAAGATTAGCTTTAGAGGGAATGACATAAAAGAGTGTACTTAAAAAGAAATAGAGGAGTAAGATCCCTTACCTCAAGTCCAACTTGTCTTGTTCATTTCTATATATTCCTGAATAATAAACTTTGGTCAATTAATAATTTCCTAAGTAACTCCTTTAGAGATTATTATTCAGTTCATATCACATATTATAATGTTATAAAAATTGTTTAATAATGTTATTTCATATCAGACGTTTTTGTCGATGTTTGGTACATGAGTCAAAAATGAACTTGTTTGAAAAAAGATTGCCCATGTAGTTATAAGTAAATAATTTCCAGAATAGTATTAATGATTAAAATATCATATATATCCAGTAAATATTCATTTCATACTATTCCATATCATTTGGAGATAAAAAACGAAAAGCACCGTTCATGGAGATGGTAGGCCGTACGTACGCATGAACGCTACTTTCATTTTCTGTCGTATTAATGGAATTAAAACAAAATGAGAGAGATATATATATGTTATAATTACAGAATGATATCCATAATTTTGATTTAATATATTACATATATATCCATTATATATATGTACTTATAGTATTACATAATATTTTGAGATAAGAAATGAAATGTACCGTTCATGGAGACGGTAAGCCGTACGTACGCATGAACGCTACTTCCATTTCTATTTCAGATTTAATGGAATTAAAACATAATGATACACAATAGTATTTTAATTCCAGTATGTTATCATATATAATATCATTAAATATATCCTTTATACGTACCACATATGGTATTAACGAATCAAATCACTTTGGGGGGGCGGTAGTCCGCACTTCCTTAAATGAAGA
This sequence comes from Viscum album, assembly GCA_963277665.1. Classification (NCBI taxonomy): domain Eukaryota; kingdom Viridiplantae; phylum Streptophyta; class Magnoliopsida; order Santalales; family Viscaceae; genus Viscum; species Viscum album. Next base: position 1,784,344,960 of record OY728125.1, read on the forward strand.
TATCGCGTTTACCCCTAATGAAAACCATAAAGGTATGCCCAAAATGAAAAATACATAAGCTTAAGGAAATTATAAACATATTATATATCATATATAAATATAGTGTCATCTTAATGGCCACCTTTGAAGGTGTTAAAATAATGTTGAACAATCATCGTTTCGGGAGGCCGAAATTCTCCATCCACGGAAACATAATGTTCTTTAACCATTAGATGTAGGTGTGTGAAAGTGTAGCTCAAATACTTCTTATAACAACATCCTAGTATATTTATGATACTGGATTTGTTACAAAAGAAATTAATAAAAAGAGTTTAGGGGGTTGGAGAAGCAAAATAAAACAAAAGTACTCAAGTGAAGACATTACCTTAAAATCGGGTAACTCCCTTTGGTTTGAGCTCAAAGGCTTCCTTGGGAAGACTTCTGCCCAAAGTGAGGCTTCAAGGAGTAAGAGAGGGAAGTTTAGAGACAAAATGGTCAGAGTTTTGCCGAGACAAAGGCTTTGGGAGTGTGGGTAAGGAGGTAGGGGTGGGAGCCTTTTATAAGAGGAGAGGAGGGGCACTCTTGTAATGTTACAAAATGTTACTTTATTTTCAAAAGCGTTTCGCATTTTAAAGGGCCCAAATTAATGTATTTCTAGGATAAGGTGATAAGGGTTTGAAATACACTCATACAATAGGTTTTAGACATGTTTAGGTCTTATATATTACATTATCTTTCCATTTTATTTAAATCGTTAAATAATGAGGTCATCGCTGCATCATCATGATGTCATAAATAATTTAATTTATTTAATGTCTAAAAATTATAAACAAAATACTATGATGTATTAAATCTTGTTATCTTTCCAATGAATATTTATAGTCAAAATTCTGATTTGTATAACCCCATGTAAAATTTTTTTAGTAAAACATTTCATGTTTGTCTCATTTTTACTTTAACTTTAACTAAAAAGATATTAATGTCATTTTCCAACCAAAGTGGCTTCATGGGGTCCCCAAGATGACCCATGGGTTGTCGTGGTCGGCCATGACACATCCAATGAGGTTATGACATGTGTCAAGTTCATTTCATATTATTAAAACATTATTTTTACCTTAAACTACACTAATTACCTCTAATCGCGATTAAAAACTTAATAAGTTACTATTCGCCAAAAAATTATTTTTATCCCATTGAACCACATTTTACTTCTTAATGACAACCATGTATGTCGGATTTTTGAAATTCAAAACACAAAGATGGAAAAATTTCATTTAAACGGAAAAATCAGTTTTTATAAGTACCACTTAGTGGTTTCACTATTCATCAAAAATTGAAGTTTTTCTGAAAAATCTCAAAAATTCACCCTAAGCTATATTTGATATTCCGAATTCAAAAATTATGTCTATTTTAAAAAATTAAAAACATATAAGTCACATTAATTAATTTAATAATTAATTCTCGTTGTCCGATCAAATAGCGTGTTTTTATGAAACAATAAGTATCAAAAGATTGACACTGGTTTAAGTCTGATTTCAAAGTGAAATTAATTCCAACGACCACTATTGGATTTAATGGTAAAAATATATTCTAATTTCACTTTAAAACCAATTCAAAAGATAATCTAATCATATAAATAAATTAGATTAAAAAGAGGTTTTGAATTAAAATACAACATTTTACACTATTCATTTAAAAAAATGAACTTTATCGGAAAGATACCAAAAATTTACACAAAGTAAATTTTGATATCCCAATTCTTAAAAAGAGTTTTATTTGGTCCAAAAGGATGTATAAGAGTGAAAAAAACTATATTTAATGACGGTTCTCCATCAAAAGGCGATATGTGAACCTTTAGTGAAAACTAGGGCATATACGCCTAAAATCGAATTATTTCCGTATTTCATGCCTTTATCTTTTATTGGATAAATGTAAAAACATTAAAAAACATATATAATCATATTTTAGTTATTTCTATTCATTCCCGCCAATACAACGGCTACATGTTAACTTCCATTTAAAATAATATTATTTTATTATTAGAGTGCAACGTACGATTCCCAAGAAACTCGTTGTTGCGTGTTGGGTACGCCATTGAGCATAGCGCCCCCTTTAAAGTCATATTAATATTTTATTCTCAAATATGGATAAATATGAAAATGTCATATTCTTTATTTACCTGGGGTGTTACATCCTTCCCCCCTTTTGGGAATTGCGTCCTCGCAATTTTAAAATTGCGCTTGGAAACATCCTTGAAAGTCCCACATCGGAACAAGAGTCGGTAAAACAATCACTTTAAAATAAAAAAAGATAAGTACAGAGGTCACCCAAGTTAACCCATACTAGGAATCCACGTAGGAAAACATGGACATGGAGGAGAAAACATAGGGTCATGTTCTGATGGAGAGTGATAGAAAACATGTTTAGGAGAAAGTTAACAATAAGAAAATCACAAACTTGTGATGGGTTAAACAGTGTTCGGTTCCCCAGTAGGAAAAGTTAAAAGACAAAATTTTTGTTTTAAGTTACTTTTTATTGAGGAATTTATTCATAAGTAAACATAATCACTTATCATGTTGACTTTCAACTTTTACTAGATTCCTTAATCAAACTCATATTTTTTCCAAAAGACGGGTATTTAGGGAGACTTGTTCGCATTAAGAGTACTATAATCAACATCTAGAGAATCACCTAATCCACAAAAGAGAACTATATACATCCCATGTCTTTAGGCTTTAACCAAAATCAAAACTAGAAAGGATAGTACAAGGTCAAATGATCCAGAAAAGGACAACCCTTTATAAAAAGAAAATCTATTCTTAATCTCAAAATTTGTCCTACAAAACCCAATGTTCAACGAGGACCATACGGTAAACAATTTGTCCATAAAATTATTCAAAATAAACTAATATAAGATTGAAACCCAAATATTTGAAGGATTTAGTCACATAGTCTTCCAAGTTAAATCGTAACATTTATCTCCAAACAATATCAGTTGCTCCTAAAGTCTCGTATTGAAAAGTAATTAACCTAATCACATATCCTCCATGATAGGTTAATCATTTTCATAAATAACCCAAAATCAACTTACTCTTAATTCATAAAATCATCTAACTAAAAAGAATCGGTCAAACTAACCAGGGAATTCACGTAGTCTAGTGGTAGGCGATAAATACCAGTCGCACTTTGGTTGTGGGTTCGATTCCCGCAGCTTTGTCCGACGCGACGGTTTGTCACACGGTCTACATGTTGTCCTTTTTCCAAAACTATATAATTCCTAAATAATTACCCAAAAAGAGATAAAATCATCAAAAATGATCATAACATATTTTAACCTCAAGTTTATCTCATGCCTTTCATTTTCCAGTATATCATATAATAACCCATAATTACCTCAAAAGTAAGGATCATATAAACTCAAATGGTTACCTTTATAATTATTACCTGAACTTCCACATGGATTGGTCATCTCGTACATGATGCATTAAAGATCATACCAAGGTTCAAGTGGTTGATCATAACTCCTTGATAGTTGGTTTAGAACAACCACGAGTTTCCTCATTGAATCCCCCATTTTTTCTAGTATCTTAATCATAGAACCACAATAGTTTCCTTCAAACCTGTTGTCTCTTTGGTGCCTGCTAGATCCATCCATTCACTAAAAACAGAAATGTCAGTGTGAGTATATCAACAAAACCATCATGTACTAATGAGGAAGGTAAACACTAAGATACACTTACTCATTCACTTTATCTAAAACTAGGACTCTTTCTAAAATCATAACCATTATGGTAATGTCACTTATGCTTAAAGAATACCCTAACCTCTAAAGTTATCTAAACCGACCTTTGATACCAACTATAAGGCCCCAACCTTAAACCTTACTTAATCTTGAGTTATTACAAGATTACACATTGAGGATCTTTTCAAGTTTAGAGTTTTAGAGAATTAGATCATAAAACTTGCATTACATTCCACATTTAAACAAAGTGGTTACATAAAGATAGTATTCATTTTTTCCCATTAACAGAAAAATATTTAAAATAAAATATGTAGTATTTCTTGAAACTTCCTTCACACTATCATCATATCATGTACCTTTCCCTTGACCTATGAAAAACATTTCAAAAAAACTTGGGATAAGCATAAAAAGCTCAGTAAGGGTTATAAAAAAATATGGAAAGGAAACATGAGTTCATACATACATAAGAATGAAATCATACTTTACCCATAAAACATAGGCACTTTAACATACCTCATCAAATCATGAATAAATCATAGAAATCATAAGACATAAAGGTAACTTGAGGCATTCATAACATTATTACGTAGGGAGTAACCCTCTTGGTTACGTTTGGAATACCCATCAGAGTATATTCCCTAAATCTCTTCAGAGAAACCTTAAAGTTTCACTCCTTCACATTACCCAATGAATTGGAGAGCTATATCGGGCTCACCCACCCTTAGTTTATCACAGAACAACCCGTCTTCATAATAATGCCCAGGAACCTCAACATAATCGTATCACATAAAACATGCATAAAGGAAACATAACATTTCCACCTTTCAATCACAAGATATCAATACAACACATTGATATAAAACATTATGAAAACCATTTTCAATACCAAAACAAAAGAAAATTAAAACATGGTATTTATTTTTCTTTTAAAAAGAAGGTATGTCTTGTAGAGGAAGCCGAAACTCAAATAATGGTCAAGGCGGCGGAGAAGTTGTTGTCGCCGCATACGTACAACAAAACATTCCATTTTGTCGTTTAGTAAAACGCTTCATATAAAAAATATTCCTTTTGGATAAACGAAAAATTCAAAGGGTTTTATACACCTTAAAAAATAAGGTTGTGTATAAAACAAAATATGCCTCAATGAAAGGAGATTGAGATGAAGTCTCATACAAAGATGGTATCCTTGGTTTAAGGATAAATCAATTACATAATTATGTGTGAAACAAAATACACCAAATATAAGTGGATATTAAGTGTAAAATAATAAAAGGTCATTCACACATATTCAAAGGATGACATATTCAATAACTACATGTTGAACCCAAAGAAATCGAAATTGGGTTAAGAAGTTCCCTTGACAGCCTAACGGCGTCACATCAAAATGAGTTGATGAGAGATAAAAAAGTGTATCTCATCACTTGGACATAAAATTTACATCAATAAGGATATATGAGAACATATCCCAACATAACAATATGTAAATTAAAAGACCCAAGAAAATAAGTCTTTTAAAAAAAAGAGGAGGGTGAAAGGTTCCCTTACCGACTTGGGTATCTTTCAAAACATACACCCCATGAAAGAAGGACAATAAATCATTGATGTAAATACTCATAAACGAAAGTATATTACACAAAGAGTAGAATAATGGGCATTACATAAACCACTCAAAGTAAATTGTGGAAAATGTAGCATAAATCTGATGGGAATAAAAGTGAGATAAAAAATCCCTTACGAAAACTCGGCAATCTAACGGCGCCACATAAAACTTACAAAAATGGATTGGTGAGATAAAATAGGGTATCTCATCATATTAACTTAAAGTTTATAGAAAAAGTAATATAAAAGAACATCCCCCAACATAACAAAGATGATATTAAAAGAAGTGACATAAAGGAGAGTACTTAAAAAGAAAGAGAGAGGTTAGATCTCTTACGAAAATTCGGCAGCCTAACGGCGCCACTCAAAACTTCCAAAATGGATTGAGGAGAGAGAATAGGGTCTCTCATCACATGAACATAAACATTACAGTAAGTGTAATATAAAATAACATCCCAATAACAAGAAATATGAGCTTTTGAGAGAATGACATAAAAGAGTGTACTTAAATAGAAAGAGAGGAGTAAGATCCCTTACCTCATGTCCAACTTGTCTTGTTCGTTTCTTTATATTCTTGAATAATAAACTTTGTTCAATTAATAATTTCCTAAGTACCTACTTTAGAGATTATTATTCAGTTCATATCACATATTATAATGTTATAATAATTGTTTAATAATGTTAGTTCATATCAGACGTTTTTGCCGATGTTTGGTACATGAGTCAAAAATGAACTTGTTTGAAAAAAGATTGCCCATGTAGTTATAAGTAAATAATTTCTAGAATAGTATTAATGATTAAAATATTATATATATCCAGTAAATATTCATTTCATACTATTCCATATCATTTGGAGATAAAAAACAAAAAGCACAGTTCATGGAGACGGTAGGTCGTACGTACGCATGAACGATACTTTCATTTTTTGTCATTTTAATGGAATTAAAACAAAATGAGAGAGATATATATATGTTATAATTCCAGAATGATATCCATAATTTTGATGTAATATATTACATATATATCCATTATATATATGTACTTATAGTATTACATAACATTTTGAGATAAGAAATAAAATGTATCGTTCATGGAGACGGTAATCCGTACGTACGCATGAACGCTACTTCCATTTCTATTTCATATTTAATGGAATTAAAACATAATGATACATAATAGTATTTTAATTCCAATATGGTATCATATATAATATCATTAAATATATCCTTTATTCATACCACATATGGTATTAACGAATCAAATCACTTTGAGGGGGCGGTAGTCCGCACTTCCTTAAATGAAGATATCACGTTTACCCATAATGGAAACCATAAAGGTATGCCAAAAATGAAAAATACATAAGCTTAAGGAAATTATAAACATATTATATATCATATATAAATATAGTGTCATCTTAATGGCCACCTTTGAAAGTGTTAAAAGAATGTTAAACAATCATCATTTCGAGAGGCTGAAATTCGCCATCCACGGAAATAGAATGTTCTTTAACCATTAGATGTAGGTGTGTGAAATTGTAGCTCTAATACTTCTTATAAAAACATACTATTATATTTATGATACTGGATTTGTTACAAAAGAAATGAATAAAAAGAGTTTAGGGGGTTGGAGAAGGAAAATAAAACAAAAGTACTCAAGTGAAGACATTACCTTAAAATCGGGTAACTCCCTTTGGTTTGAGCTCAAAGGCTTCCTTGGGAAGCCTTCTGCCCAAAGTGAGGCTTCAAGGAGTAAGAGAGGGAAGTGGAGAGACAAAATGGGTAGATTTTGGCCGAGCCAAAGGCTATGGGTGTGTGGGTAAGGAGGTAGGGGTGGGGGCCTTTTATAAGAGGAGTGGAGGGGCACTCTTGTAAAGTTACAAAATGTTACTTTATTTTCAAAAGAGTATCAGATTTTAAAGGTCCCACATTGATTTATTTCTAGGATAAGGTGATAAGGGTTCTAAATAAACTAATCCAATAGGTTTTGGACATGTGTAGGTCTTAGATATTACATTATCTTTCCATTTTATTTAAATCGTTAAATAATGAGGTCATCGCTGCATCATCATAATGTCATAAATAATTTAATATATTTAATGTCTAAAAATTATAAAAAAATACTATGATGTAGGAAATCTTTTTATCTTTCCAATGAATATTTATAGTCAAAAATTGGATTTGTATAACCCCATGTAAAAATTGTTTTAGTAAAACATTTCATGTTTGTCTCATTTTTACTTTAACTTTAACTAAAAAGATATTAATGTCATTTTCCAACCAAAGTGGCTTCATGGGGTCCCCAAGTTGACCCATGGGTTTTCTTGGTCGTCCATTACACAGCCAATGAGGTTAGGATATGTGTCAAGTTCATTTCATATTATTAAAACATTATTTTTACCTTAAACTACACTAATTACCTCTAATCGTGACTAAAAACTTAATAAGTTACTATTCACCAAAAAATTATTTTTATCCCATTGAACCACATTTTACTTCTTAATGACAACCATATATGACGGATTTTTGAAATTCAAAACACAAAGATGGAAAAATTTCATTTAAATGGAAAAATCAGTTTTTATAAGTACCACTTAGTGGTTTCACTATTCATCAAAAATTGAAGTTTTTCCGAAAAATCCCAAAACTTCACCCTAAGATATATTTGATATTCCAAATTCAAAAATGAAGTCTATTTTACAAAATTCAAAACATATAAGTCAAATTAATTAATTTAATAATTAATTCCTGTTGTCAGATCAAATAGCGTGTTTTTATGAAACAATAAGTATCAAAAGATTGACACTGGTTTAAGTCTGATTTCAAAGTGAAATTAATTCCAACGACCACTATTAGATTTAATGGTAAAAATATATTATAATTTCACTTTAAACCCAATTCAAAAGATAATATAATCATATAAATAAATTAGATTAAAAAGAGGTTTTGAATTAAAATACAACATTTTACACTATTCATTTAAAAAAATGAACTTTATCAGAAAGACACCAAAAATTTACACAAAGTAAATTTTGAAGCCCCAATTCTTAAAAAGAGTTTTATTTGGTCCAAAGGGATGTATAAGAGTGAACAAAACTATATTTAATGATGGTTCTCCATCAAAAGGCGATAAGTGAACCTTTAATGAAAACTTGGGCATATACGCCTAAAATCGAATTATTTCCGTATTTCATGCCTTTATCTTTTATTAGATAAATGTAAAAACATTAAAAAAACATATATAATCATATTTTAGTTATTTATATCCATTCTCGCCAATACAACGACTATATGTTAACTACCATTTAAAATAATATTATTTTATTGTTAGAGTGCAACGTAAGATTCCCAAGAAACTCGTTGTTGCGTGTTGGGTACGCCATTGAGCATAGCGCCACCTTTAAAGTCATATTAATATTTTATTCACAAATATGGATAAATATGAAAATGTCATATTCTTTATTTACCTGGGGTGTTACATCCTTCCCCCCTTTTGGGAATTGCGTCCTCGCAATTTTAAAATTTCACTTGGAAACATCCTTGAATGTCCCACATCGGAACGAGAGTCTTTAAAACAATCACTTTAAAATAAAGAAAGATAAGTACAGAGGTCACCCGAGTTAACCCATACTAGGACTCCATGTAGAAAAACATGGATATGGAAGAGAAAACATAGGGTCATGTTCTGATGGAGAGTGATAGAAAACATGTTTAGGAGAAAGTTAACTATTAGAAAATCACAAACTTGTGATGGGTTAAACGGTGTTGGGTTCCCCAGTAGGAAAAGTTAAAAGACAAAATTTTTGTTTTAAGTTACTTTTTATTGAGGAATTTATTCATAAGTAAACATAATCACTTATCATGTTGACTTTCAACTTTTACTAGATTCCTTAATCAAACTCATATTTTTTCCAAAAGACGAGTATTTAGGGAGACTTGTTCTCATTAAGAGTACTATAATCAACATCTATAGAATCACCTAATCCACAAAAGAGAACTATATACATCCCATGTCTTTAGGCTTTAACCAAAATCAAAACTAGAAAGGATAGTACAAGGTCAAATGATCCAAAAAAGGACAACCCTTTATAAAAAGAAAATCTATTCTTAATATCAAAATTTGTCCTACAAAACCCAATGTTCAACGAGGACCATACGGTAAACAATTTGTCCATAAAATTATTCAAAATAAACTAATATAAGATTGAAACCCAAATATTTGAAGGATTTAGTCACATAGTCTTCCAAGTTAAATCGTAACATTTATCTCCAAACAATATCAGTTGCTCCTAAAGTCTCGTATTGAAAAGTAATTAACCTAATCACATATCCTCCATGATAGGTTAATCATTTTCATAAATAACCCAAAATCAATTTACTATTAATTCATAAAATCATCTAACTAAAACTAATCGGTCAAACTAACCAGGGACTTCACTCAGTCCAGTGGTAGGCAATAAATACCAGTCGCACTTTGGTTGTGGGTTAGATTCCCACAGCTTTGTCTGACGTGACGGGTTGTCACACGGTCTGCGTGTTGTCCTTTTTCTAAAACTATATAATTCCTAAATCATTCCCCAAAAAGAGATAAAATCATCAAAAATGATCATAACATATTTTAACCTCAAGTTTATCTCATGCCTTTCATTTTCCAGCATATCATATAATAACCCATAATTACCTCAAAAGTAAAGATCATATAAACTATAATGGTTACCTTTATAATTATTACCTGAACTTCTACATGGATTGGTCATCTCGTACATGATGCATTAAAGATCATACCAAGGTTCAAGTGGTTGATCATGACTCCTTGATAGTTGGTTTAGAACAACCATGAGTTTCCTCATTGAATCCCCCATTTTATCTAGTATCTTAATCATAGAACCACCACAGTTTCCTTCAAACCTGTTGTCTCTTTGGTGCCTGCTAGATCCATCCATTCACTAAAAACAGAAATGTCAGTGTGAGTATATCAACAAAACCATCATGTACTAATAAGGAAGGTAAACACTAAGATACACTTACTCATTCACTTTATCTAAAACTAGGACTCTTTCTGAAATCCTAACCATTATGGTAATGTCACTTATGCTTAAAGAATACCCTAACCTCTAAAATTATCTAAATCGACCTTTGATACCAACTATAAGGCCCCAGCCTTAAACCTTACTTAATCTTGAGTTATTACAAGATTACACATTGAGGATCTTTTCAGGTTTAGAGTTTTAGAGAATTAGATCATAAAACATTCATTACATTCCACATTTAAACAAAGTGGTTACATAAAGATAGTATTCATTTTTTCCCATTAATGAAAAAATATTTAAAATAAAACTTCTAGTATTTCTTGAAACATCTTTGACACTATCATCATATCATTTACCTTTCCCTTGACCTGTGAAAAACATTTCAAAAAAACTTGGGATGAGCATAAAAAGATCAGTAAGGGTTATAAAAAAATATAGAAAGGAAACATGAGTTCATACATACATAAGAATGAAATCATACTTTACCCATAAAACATAGGCACTTTAACATACCTCATCAAATCATGAATAAATCATAGAAATCATAAGACATAAAGGTAACTTGAGGCATTCATAACATTCTTACGTAGGGAGTAACCCTCTTGGTTACGTTTGGAATACCCATCATAGTATATTCCCTAAATCTCTTCTGATAAACCTTAACGTTTCACTCCTTCGCATTACCCAATGCATTGGAGAGCTATATCGGGCTCACCCGCCCTTAGTTAATCATGGAACCACCCGTCTTCATAATAATTCCCAAGAACCTCAACATAATCATATCACATAAAACATGCATAAAGGAAACATAACATTTCCACCTTTCAATCACAAGATATCAATACAACACATAGATATAAAAACATTATGAAAACCATTTTCAATAACAAAACAAAAGAAAAGTAAAACATTGTATTTATTTTTCTTTTAAAAAGAAGGTATGGCTTGTAGAGGAATCCAAAACTGAAATAAAGGTTATGGCGGCAGAGAAGTCGTTGTCGCCTCATACGTACAACAAAACATTCCCTTTTGTCGTTTAGTAAAACGCTTCGTATAAAAAAGATTCTTTTTGGATAAATGGAAAAGTCAAAGGGTTTTATACACCGTAAAAAAGAAGGTTGGGTATAAAACAAAATATTCCTCAATGAAAGGAGATTGAGATGAAGTCCCATACAAAGACGGTATCCTTGGTTTAAGGATAAATCAATTACATAATTATGTGTGACAAACGAATACACCAAATATAAGTGGATATTAAGTGTAAAATTATCAAAGGTCATTCACACATATTCAAAGGATGACATATTCAATAACTACATGTTGAACCCAAAGAAATCGAAATTGGCTTAAGAAGTTCCCTTGACAGCCTAACGGCGTCACATCAAAATGAGTTGATGAGAGATAAAAAGTGTATCTCATCAATTGGACATAAAATTTACATCAATAAGGATATATGAGAACATATCCCAACATAACAATATGTAAATTAAAAGACCCAACAAAAGAAGTCTTTTAAAAAAAAGAGGAGTGTGAAAGGTTCCCTTACCGACTTGGGTATCTTTCAAAACATACACCCCATGAAAGAAAGACAATAAATCATTGATGTAAATACTCATAAACGAAATTATATTACACAAAGAGTAGAATAATGGGCAGTACATACACCACTCGAAGGAAATTGTGGCAAATGTATCATAAATCTCATGGGAATAAAAGTGAGATGAAAAATCCCTTACGAAAACTCGGCAGCCTAACGGCGCCACATAAAACTTAGAAAAATGGATTGATGAGATAAAATAGGGTATCTCATCATATTAACTTAAAGTTTATAGAAAAAGGAATATAAAATAACATCCCCCAACATAACGAAGAGGATCTTAAAAGAAGTGACATAAAGGAGAGTACTTAAAAAGAAAGAGAGAGGTTAGATCTCTTATGAAAATTTGGCAGCCTAACGGCGCCACTCAAAACTTCCAAAATGGATTGATGAGAGAGAATAGGGTCTCTCATCAAATGAACATAAAAATTACAGTAAGTGTAATATAAAATAACATCCCAATAACAAGAAAGATGAGTTTTAGAGGGAATGATATAAAAGAGTGTACTTAAAAAGAAAGAGAGGAGTATGATCCCTTACCTCAAGTCCAACTTGTCCTGTTCGTTTCTTTATATTCCTGAATAATAAACTTTGGTCAATTAATAATTTCCTAAGTACCACTTTTAGAGATTATTATTAAGTTAATATCACATATTATAATGTTATAATAATTGTTTAATAATGTTAGTTCATATTAGACGTTTTTGCCGATGTTTGGTACATGAGTAAAAAATGAACTTGTTTGAAAAAAGGTTGCCCATGTAGTTATAAGTAAATAATTTCCAGAATAGTATTAATTATTAAAATATAATATATATCCAGTAAATTTTCATTTCATACTATTCCATATCATTTGGAGATAAAAAACTAAAAGCATCGTTCATGGAGACGGTAGGCCGTACGTATGCATGAACGCTACTTTCATTTTTTGTCATATTAATGGAATTAAAACAAAATGAGAGAGATATATATATGTTATAATTACAGAATTATATTCATAATTTTGATGTAATATATTACATATATATCCATTATATATAAGTACTTATAGTATTACATAACATTTTGAGATAAGAAATGAAATGTACCGTTCATGGAGACGGTAAGTCGTACGTACGCATGAACGCTACTTCCTTTTCTATTTCATATTTAATAGAATTAAAACATAATGATACATAATATTATTTTAATTCTAGTATGGTATAATATATAATATCATTAAATATATCCTTTATACGTACCACATATGGTATTAACGAATCAAATCACTTTGAGGGGGCGGTAGTCCGCACTTCCCTAAATGAAGATATCGCGTTTACCCATAATGGAAACCATAAAGGTATGCCCAAAATGAAAAATACAGAAGCTTAAGGAAATAATAAACATATTATATATCATATATAAATATAGTGTCATCTTAATGTCTACCTTTGAAGGTGTTAAAAGAATGTTGAACAATCATCATTTCGGGAGGCCGAAATTCGCCATCCACGGAAACAGAATGTTCTTTAACCATTATATGTAGGTGTGTGAAAGTGTAGCTCGAATCCTTCTTATAACAACATCCTAGTATATTTATGATACTGTATTTTTTACAAAATAAATGAATAAAAATAGTTTAGGGGGTTGGAGAAGCAAAATAAAACAAAAGTACTCAAGTGAAGACATTACTTTAAAATTGGGTAACTCCCTTTGGTTTTAGTTCAAAGGCTTCCTTGGGAAGACTTCTGCCCAAAGTTAGGCTTCAAAGAGTAAGAGAGAGAAGTGGAGAGACAAAATGGGCAGAGGTTGGCCGATCCAAAGGCTTTGGGAGTGTGGGTAAGGAGGTAGGGGTGGGGGCCTTTTATAAGAGGAGAGGAGGGGCACTCTTGTAAAGTTACAAAATGTTACTTTATTTTCAAAAGAGTTTTGGATTTTAAAGGTCCCACATTGATGTATTTCTAGGATAAGGTGATAATGGTTCGAAATCAACTCATCCAATAGGTTTTGGACATGTTTAGGTCTTAGATATTACATTATCTTTCCATTTTATTTAAATCGTTAAATAATGAGGTCATCGCTGCATCATCATGATGTCATAAATAATTTAATTTATTTAATGTCTAAAAATTATAAAACAAATACTATGATGTAAGAAATCTTCTTATCTTTCCAATTAATATTTATAGTCAAAAATCGGATTTGTATAACCCCATGTAAAAATTGTTTTAGTAAAACATTTAATGTTTGTCTCATTTTTACTTTAACTTTAACTAAAAAGATATTAATGTCATTTTCCAACCAAAGTGGCTTCATGGGGTTCCAAAGTTGACCCATGGGTTATCTTGGACGACCATGACACATCCAATGAGGTTATGACATGTTTCAAGTTCATTTCATATTATTAAAACATTATTTTTACCTTAAACTACACTAATTACCTCTAATCGCGATTAAAAACTTAATAAGTTACTATTTACCAAAAAATTATTTTTATCCCATTGAACCACATTTTACTTATTAATGACAACCATGTATGTCGGATTTTTTAAATTCAAAACACAAAGATGGAAAATTTTCATTTAAACGGAAAAATCAGTTTTTATAAGTACCACTTAGTGGTTTCACTATTCATCAAAAATTGAAGTTTTTCAGAAAAATCCCAAAAATTCACCCTAAGCTATATTTGATATTCCAAATTCAAAAATGATGTCTATTTTACAAAATTAAAAACATAAAAGTCACATTAATTAATTTAATAATGAATTCCCGCTGTCAGATCAAATAGCGTGTTTTTATGAAACAATAAGTATCAAAAGATTGACACTGGTTTAAGTCTGATTTCAAAGTGAAATTAATTCCAATGACCAATATTGGATTTAATGGTAAATATATATTCTAATTTCACTTTAAAACCAATTCAAAAGATAATATAATCATATAAATAAATTAGATTAAAAAGAGGTTTTGAATTAAAGTACAACATTTTACACTATTCATTTAAAAAATGAACTTTATCGGAAAGATACCAAAAATTTACACAAAGTAAATTTTGATGTCCCAATTCTTAAGAAGAGTTTTATTTGGTACAAAAGGATGTATAATAGTGAACAAAACTATATTTAATGACGGTTCTCCATCAAAAGGCGATAAGTGAACCTTTAGTGAAAACTAGGGCATATACGCCTAAAATCGAATTATTTCCGTATTTCATGCCTTTTTGTTTAATTGGATAAATGTAAAAACATTAAAAAACTTATATAATCATATTTTAGTTATTTCTATCCATTTTCGCCAATACAACGGCTACATGTTAACTACCATTTAAAATAATATTATTTTATTATTAGAGTGCAACGTAAGATTCCCAAGAAACTCGTTGTTGCGTGTTGGGTACGCCATTGAGCATAGTGCCCCCTTTAAAGTCATATTAATATTTTATTCACAAATATGGATAAATATGAAAATTTCATATTCTTTATTTACCTGGGGTGTTACACATATATCATATATGACGCAATAATTACTTTATTTACTTATAATGTTAAATATTGTAAATTATGGTATTTCACTATTCATAAAAATTCTACTATTTTAGAAAAATACCAAAAATTAACACTATCCATTTTTTTTAGTAGATTTAAGAAATATAATATATTTTATGAAAATAATTTTATAAATGTAAGAAATTTAATTTTTAAATAAAATCATCATTTGTTCGAAAAATATCGATTTTAATATTATAACCGATTTAACGACAAATTGAAACATTAGTTATGATCTAATAAAATTTTCTTATAATTATTATGAAAAAAATGTAAATTTATTAATATATTTTATGAAAATAAATTTTCTTTTATATAATTATATTAAATATAAAATTTAAAATAAACATTTTGTTTCAAAAAAATACTAACACTTAATTTACCATTTCTAAAACTTTTATTTACTAATTCCATGATATAAGTATATCATATTATCATTTATGAGATAAATAAATTTTATTTATACTTTTATAGGTGAGGTTATTATTCTAATGGTCAGATTACAATTTGTAAAGGTCACATTACTATTTCAATGGTCACGTTAATATTTAATAGTATATCACGGTTCATTTAAACTCGGTGTTTCATGAAATATAAGATATAAAATAAATGGAATTTATTTAAGATGATACATACTGTAAAATATTGGGGTTTTATATTCTTCCCTCCCAAAAAAAATTTATCCTTGAAATTTTCATGATTATTACCTTCTAAACAGATGGTGGTGGTTCTTCTTTATAGCATCCTTAGGTTCCCACATTGCTTATTTCATTTTAAGGCTTCTCCAAAGAAATTTTACCAGTTGAGTCATCTAATTTCAAAATACTTTCTCTCTAGTGTCACATATCATGATAAGATCTTTATAGTATGAAAAATCAAGTTTTATTTATATTTCTTAATAGGTGAGTACATGTGTTAGGTCTGGCATGTACTTCCTAAACAAATAGATATGGAACACATTGTGTACTTTATAAAGGCTAGGTGGAATCGCTCAATGATAAGCCACAACTCCAGTTATTTACAAAAATTAAAATGGTATGATGTACTTGGGGATCAATTTCCCATTCTTGTCGAACCATATGCCACCCTTCCATGGAGATACTTTCAGAAAGATATGATCTCCCACTTGAAACTCTAAATACGTTATATTGTTGTGAATATAACTCTTTTTGCAACATTGGCATGCGTTATTAGGATCCTGAATAGTCTTTACCTTGGTCATTTTCACTTTAATAAGTTCTGGTCCTATAATTTTTCTCTCACCAACTTCATCTAAACAAGTTAGAGCATGACATCTCTTACCATATAATGCTTCATATTGTTTCATTTTAAAACTATGATGGAAACTATTATTGTAGAAAACTCTACCAAAGGTATATACTGATCCCACATACCTTGAAAGTCAAGTGATAATAATATAAAGATGTCTTCTAATGTTTTAATAGACCTTTCACATTGTCCATCCATTTGAGGGTGACAAGAAGTACTCAAATGAAGCTCAGTATACAAATCCTTCTACATAATATTCCATAATATTTATGTAAAATAGAGATCTCAATCAAAAAAACTAATAGATGTACACTATAAAACTTTCAAATTCATTAATATAGAGTTTTCAAAGGTTCTCCAGTGGGAAATCCCCCATTATAGTGAGAAAATGTGCAGATTTGGTAAGTCAGTCAACAATTACCCATATTTCATCATTCCTTCTTGGAGTCTTTTGTAATCTATTGAAAAATTTCATAGTAATGTCATCCCGTTTCAATATAGGAATAGGTAGAGTTTGCAAGAATCCTTTAGGATATTGTCTTTCAACCTTAACCTATTGACAAACTAAAAATCTTGATACATAATCAGTAATTTCCCAATTCATATTATCCCACAAAAAAATTTCCTTAAAATTGATATACATCCTAGTGCTACTAGGGTGTATATAGAAATTCAATCTATGAGCACCATCCAATAATTACCTTTTTAGATCAGGTATAAGGATACGCATAGCCTATTCCCAAATTTTAAAATTCCATCTTCATATAAGAATTCTACCAATTTCTCATCATTCATAGAGTTAATTTTCTTTTGAGAATTCTCATCTTCAGACTAAGAAATTTTTATCTTTTTAAATAAAGAGGGTTTAGAAACCATTTAAAAAAGTAGTGATGTTTCACCATCCTTGATAATTTCCATATCCATATTTACTATATCCATTTATATAGTATCCCTATTAATCCACATTTTGTTCATAACTCTATGGTATTTATTTCTCAATAAATCTGCAACCTCATTTTCCTTCCTGGGGTGGTAGTGTATTAAGCAATCATAATCCTTGAGTAGCTCGAGTAATAATCTTTGCCTCATGTTGAGTTCATTTTGTGAGAAGATATATCAAAATCTTAAGATATCTATATATCTCACATCTTCAAATATAGAGATAGTGTCCCCATATCTTCAAAACTAATATTACAGCTAATAACTCAATATCATGATTCAGATTTTTCTATTCATGATTTTTTAATAGCCTTGATGCATAGGTAATAAATCTATCATTGTGTATTAGGACACAACTAAGTCCTTTATTCAATAAATCACCATAAATTACAAATCCATCATTTCCTGAGGGTAGAGTCGGTATTGGAGCATTCACTAATCTCCTCTTCAATTCTTTAATGAATTCTTCATGATCCTTTTTCCAAATAAACTTAACCCCTTTACAAGTAAGCTTGGTTAATAGGTTAGCTAATCAAGGAAAATTATGAATGAAACACTGATAGTTACCTCCAAAACCAATGAAATTATGTAACTTAGTTATGTTTATTGGTGTAGGACATTCTTGGAAAACCTTTGCCATCATAGGATCAACTAATATTTTGACCTTGGAGAAAATATGGCCAAGAATAAAAATCTATTTGAGGCTAGAATTTACACTTTCTAAACTTACCATATAACTCTTTTATTTTAAGATTCACGAGAACAATCCAAAAGTGGTCATCATGGTCCTTATAGCTTATAGATTACACCAAGATATCATCAATAAATTCCACAAAAAAATTATAATGATATTCCTCGATTACTCTGTTCATTAGATCCATAAGAATAGAGGGTGCATTAGTCAACCCAAATGGTATTACTGTAAACTCGTAATGTCTATACCTTGTTCAAAACATTGTCCTTGAAATATCTTCCTTCTTTACATGAAATTGACAATATCTAGAATGAAGATAAATATTTGAAAAATAATTATCTCTGTTAAGTAGTTCAAATAAGTCATCAATACTAGGTAGAGGACACTTGTTCCCTTTCATAATATCATTGATCCTCCTATAGTTAATGCACAATCTCATATATCCAACCTTATTATTAATTAAAAGAATAGAAGATCCCCAAGGTGAAACACCGAGGCCTAAAAATTCCTTACCACTCAATTCTTCTAGTTTTTTCTTTTACTCTATTAACTCCAGCATGGGTATTCTATAGGGTGTATTTGATATAAGTATTGAATCAGAGATTAAATCAATAGAAAATTCAACTTCCCACTTTAGAGGATTTCTTGATAATTCCTCTAGAAATAAATCAATGTATTCTTATACAATAGGTACATCCTCAATTTCAAGATCACCTTTTTCATCAGTTGGTTTTTCCTGCTATTATTCTCCAAGAATCTCATTTAGAAGATCTACTGAAGGTGGATCCAGATATGACTCGGATGATGATGTCTCCCCTCTAAAGATGATAAGTTTCATATATTCATCATGAATCACGATTTCCTTATTTTTGAAACAATTATTTGCATTATATTTTGAAATCTAGTCGATACCAAGGATTATATAAAAATAAACCATAGGTATGATAATAAAATAAGAAATTAGAGTAAATTTATTTTTCATAATAGGAACTGATTGACACATACTAGTTTCAATAAGTTTTTCACTGTGAGTTTTTATTGAAAAGTCCTTATTATGTTGAATTGTAAATATCAATTTTTTCTATAAAACGGGTATGATATGAATGAATGTGATGATAAAAAATAAAATATATATTTAGCTAAATTTGAGTAGATGATTAAAGTACATGCCACTACATCATTAGGAACTTCAACCTTAGTTTTTGTGACTACCTAAGCACAACCTTATTCCCTTTACATTTTCTAGGTAATTTTTCCTTGATGGATAAGAAAATAATGTACATAGTGTCCCATATCCTTATAACTGAAGCATTTCACATTTCCAGATTCTCTCTTTCCCTTATAATAATGATCCTAGTGGCCTTTTTCACCACACTTGTAACAAACTCTCATTCCTAATAACCATGTTACATGATTTTTCATTCCAAATTAATTACAAGTAATAAATTCTATTCTTCCCTTCTTCCCTTATCCTTTTTTCCTTTTACAGATTAATCATTTTCCCTCTTCTTATCTTTATTCCCTTTGAATCCGTATGTCTTGGAAAATTATTTCCCCATATTGATGGAAAGTGATACTATATCCTTTAATGATGAGAATGTTTAGGAGACTAGAGACCTTTGTATAATTATCTTAATCCCATAGAATAAATAGTAAATCTTACTCCTTGGGTTACGTAAGTATTGCACATCATTCCTTTCTAATCCTGTAAAGTTGGTCTCATTGTAACACCCCAGGATTTCATAGTGTGTTATTTCTTAAAAATAATTCAATAACTTGCACTACACGCAACACCGAGTTCAATCACACCATGACGTACAAAAAAAAAGCCATTAAAAGAGGTCATGAATATTATTAACTACATTTTGAACTTTATATAATCCTTATAATTTTAGAATCCCTATTATGAGTTTCTTAGTCATAATGCAAGAACAGATTCATTTTTAGTATTGCACTTTTATCAACTTTTAATAGTGAAACCTTTTTAAATAAAATATTTTAAACTATCTGAATAAATTGGGACATCAAAAAATTTAAAATGAAACATCCCAAACTTCCACGGTACGCTTTCCTTTGAATAAAATAGTAGCGTGTCTTGTACGCAACCTTGAGTTTTAACACACGCCACAACCAATCAAACTAGCCGTTATGAATAGTAATACCTAAATTTTGAAATTATATATATTTTATATTTTAAAATGGACTTCATTTTTGGATTCGTAATATCGAATTTAGCCTAAGGTGAAATTTTTGTAATTTTTGGATAACTTTCATATTTTGATGAACAGTGAAAATTACTAAATTTTAATTAAAAACAAATTTTTTAATCAAAATAATTAATAGTGATAAATTATGAATTTGAGTGGTTTTAAAGTATATTTAGAATATATTTTTACCATTTAATATAATGTTGGTCATTGGACATAATTTTACAATTAAACCGAACATAAACAAGTGTCAATCTTTTGATAGTTATTACCTCTTAAAAACACACTTTTTATTTTGACAGCGGGAATTAATTTTAAATTAATTTCTGCCACTTCTTTGTTTTGAATTTAGAAAAATGGATTCCATATTTGGAATCAGGATGTCCAAATTTTGTAAATAGGTAACTTTTATTTTTAGACATTTTGAATAATTACTGTGGTAAATATTTTATTTACCATGGTTAAGGGTAAATCCGGTAAATAAGGGTAAAAAATAATATTATAATAATACAAAATTACCCTAAAACGTGTCCTAACCTTATTGGTGGACACATACCCGACCATGGGCATCCTTGGGTCGATTTGGGGACCCCTTGGAGCCACTTGTATGTGGTAGGGACACATTATATTAATAAAGTTAAAATAAAAATAAAAATGGCATAAGCTTACATCTTTTAAAAGAACAATTTTTACATACGGTTATACATGTTATATTTTCGATTATAAATATTCATTAGAAAGATAAAAGGATTTCCTACATAATGATATTTTATTTATAATTTTTATACATCAAATAATTTAAATTATTAATGACACAATAATGATGCAATGTTTACCTCATTAATAAATCATTCAAATAAATAAGATTATAATGATTAAAATATTATCTAAAACCTGTCCAATTCTTATTGGTTGATGTTATTTAGAATATTAGTCATCTTATCTTCGACCTCAATGATTTTTGGACCATTATAAACCGAATATAATTATATTATAAAGTAATACTTTCACTCTTTCCTAAAGATCCCCTCCTCTACCTTATAAAAGGAGACCACTTCTACTCATTCCTCACACCTCTCAAGCCACTTGGCTCGTCCAAACCCTGCCCAAATAATCTCCCCACATCCCTCTCCTACTCCTTGAAGCTTCCCCTTAGGCAGAAAGCATTTCAAGAAGTCCTTTGGTTCCAACCAATGTGAGTTACCTAAATTAAAGGTAACGATTTCTCTGAAATTATTTTCCTTTATTTTGCTTCTCCAACCCCCAAACTCTTTTTATTTCCTTTCTTTTGTAACAAAAAAAGTATCCTCAATATACTAGGATGTTTTTATAAGAAGGATTCGAACTACACATACACACACCTCCATCTAATGGATGATGAACATAATGTTTCTGTGAATGGTAAACTAATGCCTCACGAAACGATGATTGTTCAAATACATCTTACCGCCTCTCATGGTGGCCATTATGATGGAACTGTAATTAAGTGTGATATTAATGATACATATTTTATATATAAGCTTCTGTAATTCCATTTTATTTCACACCATTATTCGTTTCATGTTGTATATACATACGATAATTTCATTTGAGGAAGTGCGGACTACCGCCCCCTTAAAATTATATGACTCGTTCATACCACACATGGAACGTATAAAGAATGGTGTTAATGAACATAAGTAACATATATAAAATATTATATTATACTGGAATAATAATATACCTATGTATCATTTGGATTCAATTCTTTTAAAATGAAAAATTAAATGGAAGTAGCGTTCGTGCGTATGTACGGACTACCATCTCCACGAACGCGATGAGATTCATTCTCCATCATATCCATTCAAGTATAATTATAATTTGATGATTTAAAAATAGTATCTAAGTACTTGATATCATTCTGGATATGAATAATATACATCCCATTAATAACGAATATGGCTCACATAACAAAGAATATAAAGTAAAATGAACCCGTTAACACCCGAAATGACGATAATTCTAAGATATTATTAACAAATCAATGTTAAAAGATAATATATGATATAATATTAATTCATATGATTCTTGTATAATTAAATAACAATTATTTCACCATTATACAGGAGGTTAACCTACCGTCGACCAAGGAAAAAGTACAAAGTAAGGGATTTTCTTATCTCACTTTCAACTCCGTGAGGTTTCCATTGTTCGCCACTAAATTATTGAAAGTGGTGTATTGTGTATGGCCATTTGATATATATTATCATGATTCTCTTTATATTCATGTTATTCTGTAAATCATTTTGGTGGTTATTAACTTTTGGCCATAGGACTCAGTTGATTAACGTGGTAAGGAGTTTCTTATCTCACTCTTAATTTCGTGAGAATTCCATTGTTCACCACTTAATTATTACATGTGGTGTATGTGTACTGCCCATGATTGTATTCATTGTGTAATATACATTAATTTATGGGTACTTACATAGTCATGGTATGATCCTTCTTTCATAGTTTTATGTTTCATAAGTTACCAAATTGATAAGGGAATTTGACATTTCAATTTCCACTCATTCAGCTTTACGCATATTTCATTGATTATATTACCCCAAGATTATGTGTGGAATCACTATTCATTTGATTATGTCATAATTTCTACTCCCCTTCCTGTGGATATACTTTTGATACACATAATCACTCTATTGATAATTCTCAAGTCATTAATATGAATTTGATAAGAGTAATTTTAACTCTTTCACCATTTGTTGAGTTAAACATCCAATTCGTTGGTGTTGTTTCTACAAGAATATGTGTGAATATCCTTTGATTGTTTTACACTGAATATTCAATCATATATAGTGTATTTATATTTTCACACATAATTATGTCATTTATTTATCCTTAACCTAAGGATACGACCTTTATGAGAGATTTCATCTCAATTTACATTCAATTGGGACTTCTTTGTTGATATACACCAAATCACTTTTATGTGGTGTATATAATGTACTTTGACATAGTATATCATGAATCCCTTTATTCTCATGATATTACTAAGTTTTTATTACCTCAATTATTTGTACTCAAGTGTCTCTCTTTTGGTTAGAATCTCTAACCAAAATACCATTTTAAAATGTTTTAAAGACTTATTCTTCTAAATCTTGATCATTAATGTCCATGTTTTAAAAAATGGTTTTAAGGATTTATTTATATGGACATTAAAGTTTTAAAATTAAAACTCCTATTAAAAGTTTCAAAGTGGTATGGGACACTTTGATTCAAAAATCTATTTTTAAATGGCTTCTTGACAAATAGTGTGACTTTTAAATGATTTCAAGAAAAGGGGGATATTTCCCTTAAATATTTTTGATGATTATTTTCATCTATGTCAACATCCTTCATTGTTCATGATTGTGGTTAATGTGATACAATAAAATCTTCCATATTGTATCAAATGAGTTATGTTTGTCTGTGGATGTTCTATTTTTATACCATTCATGGTTTGTGGTTAAAGTATTGACATTTCGTATGCTAGTTTTAATACGAATGTTTATTTTATGCTTAAACCTATTCATATGAGGAATGCATTGGACTTAATAAGTGACGGGTGGAGCCCACTATAGCTCCTCGATGCATCGGTAGGTCTCATGAGACAAACTAGTGTCTTGGCACAAGGCCTTGGCAAAATCTTATTTGTAGTCTTGGCACGAGGCCTTGGCTATGTGGTTATAATAGTCTGGAATTATGCATTCCATCATTATGAAAGTGGATATTGATATTTCATGTGATCATTCAACTAGTATAATATCCATGTGAGTAAGTAAATGGCATTATTTCATTTTACCTTTGCTATTTTATGCTGAAGTTCAGGTTTAAAAGGCTTTTGTTTTAGTTATAAATTGCCTTAAGTGTTTATGCTTATTTATGAAAGCTTCTGCTATAATGTTATCCTTACTGAGCATCTGAGCTCACCCCTTTCAATGTTTTATTTTTTTCCCAGGATTATAAAGAAGTAATTATGAATGACCTGCAGGGATAGTATGAGGGGATATGAAGACAAGATGTTTTTTTTATGATGTAATGTAAAAATTTATGGATGTATCTAGTTATTCCAAGGCTACTAAACTAATCGGTCTTTCGAGACTTGATATTTCTCGTAATCATGCCAATGTTATGTAATTAATGCACCGACTCTGGGTAACTGGGGTCGGGGCGTTATAGTTGGTATCAGAGGAAGTTTAGTACAAACCTTGGTAGCTAGATTTAGATAAACTCTGATTAGAGCACGTAGACCTAAGATGAACTTTGAGGATTAGTATAAAAGAACTTCCTAGAATTTTGGTATTGTAATGATTTTGTGAGTTTTCCAAGAAATACATCCCTGTCTGGATACGAGCAGGTAGAGGTGACTCTGGCACAGATGTACCTAGGGGTAAAACCCGAAAACACCGCTTTGAGCTAGACTCGAACGGGAACTGGTGCACGACAACGGGCCTTGCTGCACTCTTGGTTACGACACTCCTAGGGGATATGCTTTGGTAAATTCACAAGATTAGTATAAACCATTATTAATGGAATACAAAAAATGCCCCTAAGAATATATGTCGGCAAATAGATAGTGGATAACCTAGATTTTAACATAGGGTACCCCAAGTTAGGATATATTGTTCAATTACAAGATTATCCTATTATGTCTTTTTTTTTACATTATTATTAGATAAGTATTCAAAAACCCTAATTGTATTTTCTTTTGTTAGTTGAAACATGGAGGGAGCAAGATCACGAACAACTCTTTTCTCTCTTCCTGAAGAACTACTTACAATTATTATCCAGAAGTCATGCGCAGACGATGTTGAAACTTTTTCAAATGTCCAAGTTACATGCAAACAACTTTATGAGACATCCAATACCTCTAGCATTGCACAATTATTTCAAGGATCAAGTACCGACTATGGGATAATGTTGCGCTCTCAACTTTCTTACCACGCTAAGCGTGGGAAGTACCATCAGGGTCTTTTCAAATTATTCACTTTATCTCAAAATTACGATGCACTAAATGATTTTCTAGATGCTGCAGAAGAGGGAGACCTTCGAGCAGCCTATATGTATCAAATTATATATTTATGTCTTTTGGGATATACGAAAACTGATTTACCAAAACCTTATTTTGAAATATTTGAAGATGAATCAGTGAGAATTTTTCTAAAAAAACATGTTAAAGACGATGTCTGTAAATTATATATAAGAAATACCTATTTTTTTATGATGCATCGATGCTTCCATCGATATAATCCAAAATGGATGAGGAGTTTCTGGGTAAAGGAAGTAAATGATTTGGAAAACTTCCTGAGGTACCATTGTGACACATGAACGCATTCTACCAAAAGGAAAATCTACCTAGTTCCTCCAGAGTTCATGTTGTGATCCACATATCTCTAGTGACAAAATACATGCCTGACCCAACGCATGTACTCCCCTATGAAGAATTATAACTGGAACCCGATCTATCTTATTGTGGAGAGCCTATCAGAATTCATCATACCAAAGATCAAGTGTTGAGAAACCGGATGAATCGTCTGGTAAAAGATCTATGGAGAAATCATAAGATGGAAGAGGCAATGTGGGAACCCGAGGAACATATGATGAAGAACCTATGTGGAAATAAATGGATGGTGAAATGTTTAAAAGTGTTAGTGCTCTTTATTGATGGGATTACTTTGGAATAATTTTCTCTTGTCTGTGTAAACCTGCAATTTATTATGTGAAAATGATATTTGAGGAAGAATTGTCTCTTCTCTTGTGGATATAGGTATAAATAACCATTTGGTTTTATATGATCATTGGGGTTTGAGAAAATGATAAGTTATTATAATTTGGGATGAAAATGCAAAGTATGATATAACATTTGTGGTTAAATTATGTTATTTTGAGGAATTTATCTCATTTTGGTAATATTATAAAATATAGTTTTTGAAAAAGGACAACACGTAGACCGTGTGACAACCCATCGCGTCGGACAAAGCTGTGGGAATCGAACCCACAACCAAAGTGTGATTGGGATTTATCGCCTACCACTGGACTACGTGAAGTCCCTGGTTAGTGTGACTATTTTTTTTTGTTAAATGATTTTATTGATCAATAATAAGATGATTTGGGTTCTTATGTCTTATCAAATGAATACCCTTGGTATAGGAAAATGATTTGGTGATTAAGTGATAAATGTTATTTTGGAAGATGTTCGTTTTGTTAGGAACACTATATGCCCAAGGAAAATAGAATACAATGAGGTTTCATTTGTAGAGTAATGGTGGATTTTTATCTACGTTTTTATTGTTGATTTATAGTGATTTGGTTTATTTATGGAAATGATTAACCTATAACAGAGAATATGTGATGATGTTAATTACTTTTAAGTATGTGACTTTAAGAGTATTTGATGTCATTTGGAGATACAATGTAACATGGGAGGCTACATAATCAAATTCTTCTATGTTTTGGGTTTCAATATTAGTTTGGATTATATTAAAGGATTGTAAGGACAATTCGTTAATGAATGGTATCTATTTAACTTTGGGGTATTGTTGGTTTAATTTTATAAATTAAGATTAGTTCATATTTATCTCAATGAATATCCTTTTGGGGGATCATTAGATCATTCACTAACCATTTTGGTTTTGATTAATATTCAAAGACAATGTAAATATATGGTTTATCCTACATGGATCATGTGATTCTATAGAAGTTTATTCTAGTTCTTCCAGTGTGACCAAGTCTTCTTGAATACTCATCGTTTAAAAAAAATTGAGTTAGTGGTGGAAATTTATTAAAGAATGAAAATCTACTTAAAATTTAAGTATATATCATAATGTTCTTAGTCAATATCATAAATATTTTCCTCTTCCTTATGTAATGTAACTTTAAAAAAAAAATTTGTCCTAGATGGTACATTAAATCATCACTAATTTATGGCTTTGGGATTGTTGGCCTTTTCATAGCCATGTTCTCTACCACTCTCCATCAGATAATTGATGGTTAGATTTCTCTTCCATATCCATATTTTCCTACATGGAACCCTAGTATGTGTTATTTTCGGTAATCTTCATACTTTCCACTCTTTATTTTAAATAGAGGCCTCATTAATTCATTTTTCGATGTGGGATTTCAACTAAGATATTTTGAAACGTCAAAAATGTGTTATCCCAATACCCTATGTTTTCTTGGACCGATGGTATTTCAAATCATCATAGATTGATGAGTTTAAGGACCTCAATTTTATACTTGTTTGTGATTGATGACCTCAATCACTACCTATAAATATTTACGTTTTTCCTCCAATTATATGTCTCTAATTACCACCAATGTTCTCCTAATCGAGATCATAATTTGGTGGTGACTCTTTCATTTCTCTTTTCCTTATATTAAGACTAAATTTTAGTAACCCAATTTCCGATGTGGGTTTTCCCGCAAATATATTTTCTACTTTCAACCTTTTATTTTCGAATAACAATTTCAAATTGCGAGGACGCAATTTATTGAAGGAGGGGAGAATGTAACACCCCAGGATTTCATAGTGTGTTATTTCTTAAAAATAATTCAATAACTTGCACTACACGCAACACCGAGTTCAATCACACCATGACGTACAAAAAAAAAGCCATTAAAAGAGGTCATGAATAGTATTAACTACATTTTGAACTTTATATAATCCTTATAATTTTAGAATCCCTATTATGAGTTTCTTAGTCATAATGCAAGAACAGATTCATTTTCAGTATTGCACTTTTATCAACTTTTTATAGTGAAACCTTTTTAAATAAAATATTTTAAACTATCTGAATAAATTGGGACATCAAAAAATTTAAAATGAAACATCCCAAACTTCCACGGTACGCTTTCCTTTGAATAAAATAGTAGCGTGTGTTGTACGCAACCTTGAGTTTTAACACACGCCACAACCAATCAAACTAGCCGTTATGAATAGTAATACCTAAAATTTGAAATTATATATATTTTATATTTTAAAATGGACTTCATTTTTGGATTCGAAATATCGAATTTAGCCTAAGGTGAAATTTTGGTACTTTTCGGATAACTTTCATATTTTGATGAATAGTGAAAATTACTAAATTTTAATTAAAAACAACTTTTTTAATCAAAATAATTAATAGTGATAAATTATGAATTTGAGTGATTTTAAAGTATATTTAGAATATATTTTTACCATTTAATATAATGTTGGTCAGTGGACATAATTTTACAATTAAACCGAACATAAACAAGTGTCAATCTTTTGATAGTTATTACCACTTAAAAACACGCTTTTTGTTTTGACAGCGGGAATTAATTTTAAATTAATTTCTGCCACTTCTGTGTTTTGAATTTAGAAAAATGGATTCCATATTTGGAATCAGGATTTCCAAATTGTGTAAATAGATAACTTTTATTTTTAGACATTTTGAATAATTACTGTGGTAAATATTTTATTTACCATGGTTAAGGGTAAATCCGGTAAATAAGGGTTAAAAAATAATATTATAATAATACAAAATTACCCTAAAACGTGTCCTAACCTTATTGGTGGACACATACCCGACCATGGCCATCCTTGGGTCGATTTGGGGACCCCTTGGAGCCACTTGTATGTGGTAGGGACACATTATATTAATAAAGTTAAAATAAAAATAAAAATGGCATAAGCTTACATCTTTTAGAAGAACAATTTTTACATAGGGTTATACATGTTGGATTTTCAATTATAAATATTATTTAGAAAGATAAAAAGGTTTCCTACATAATGATAGTTTATTTATAATTTTTAGACATCAAATAATTTAAATTATTAATGACACAATAATGATGCAATGTTTACCTCATTAATAAATCATTCAAATAAATAAGATTATAATGATTAAAATATTATCTAAAACCTGTCCAATTCTTATTGGTTGATGTTATTTAGAATATGAGTCATCTTATCTTCTACCTCAATGATTTTTGGACCATTATAAACCGAATATAATTATATTATAAAGTAATACTTTCACTCTTTCCTAAAGAGCCCCTCCTCTCCCTTATAAAAGGAGACCACTTCTACTCATTCCTCACACCTCTCAAGCCACTTGGCTCGTCCAAACCCAACCCCAATAAGCTCCCCACATACCTCTCCTCCTCCTTGAAGCTTCCCCTTAGGCAGAAAGCATTTCAAGAAGTCCTTTGGTTCCAACCAAAGTGAGTTACCTAAATTAAAGGTAACGATTTCTCTTAAATTATTTTCCTTTATTTTGCTTCTCCAACCCCCAAACTCTTTTTATTTCCTTTCTTTTGTAACAAAAAATGTATCCTAAATATACTAGGATGTTTTTATAAGAAGGATTCGAACTACACATACACACACCTCCATCTAATTGATGATGAACATAATGTTTCTGTGAATGGAAAACTAACGCCTCACGAAACGATGATTGTTCAAATACATCTTACCGCCTCTCATGGTGGCCATTATGATGGCACTGTAATTAAGTGTGATATTAATGATACATATTTTATATATAAGCTTATGTACTTCCATTTTATTTCATACCATTATTCGTTTCATGTTGTATATACATACGATAATTTCATTTGAGGAAGTGCGGACTACCGCCCCCTTAAAATTATATGACTCGTTCATACCACACATGGAACGTATAAAGAATGGTGTTAATGAACATAAGTAACATATATAAAATATTATATTATACTGGAATAATAATATACCTATGTATCATTTGGATTCAATTCTTTTAAAATGAAAAATTAAATGGAAGTAGCGTTCGTGCGTACGTACGGACTACCGTCTCCACGAATGCGATGAGATTCAATCTCCATCATATCCATTCAAGTATAATTATAATTTGATGATTTAAAAATAGTATCTAAGTACTTGATATCATTCTGTATATGAATAATATACATCCCATTAATAACGAATATGGCTCACATAACAAAGAATATAAAGTAAAATGAACTCGTTAACACCCGAAATGACGATAATTCTAAGATATTATTAACAAATCAATGTTAAAAGATCATATATGATATCATATTAATGAATATGATTCTTGTATAATTAAATAACAATTATTTAACCATTATACAGGAGGTTAACCTACCGTCGACCAAGTAAAAAGTACAAAGTAAGGGATTTTCTTATCTCACTTTCAACTCCGTGAGGTTTCCATTGTTCGCCACTAAATTATTGAAAGTGGTGTATTGTGTACGGACATTTGATATATATTATCATGATTATCTTTATATTCATGTTATTCTGTAAATTATTTTGGTGGTTATTAACTTTTTTCCATACGACTCAGTTGATTAACGTGGTAAGGAGTTTCTTATCTCACTCTTAATTTCGTGAGAATTCCATTGTTCACCACTTAATTATTACATGTGGTGTATGTGTACTGCCCATGATTGTATTCATTGTGTAATATACATTAATTTATGGGTACTTACATAGTCATGGTATGATCATTCTTTCATAGTTGTATGTTTCTTAAGTTACCAAATCGATAAGGGAATTTGACATTTCAATTTCCACTCATTCGGCTTTACGCATATTTCATTGATTATATTACCCCAAGATTATGTGTGGAATCACTATTCATTTGATTATGTCATTATTTCCACTCCCCTTCCTGTGGATATACTGTTGATACACATAATCACTCTATTGATAATTCTCAAGTCATTAATATGAATTTGATAAGAGTAATTTTAACTCTTTCACCATTTGTTGAGTTAAACATCCAATTCGTTGGAGTTGTTTCTACAAGAATATGTGTGAATATCCTTTGATTGTTTTACACTTAATATTCAATCATATATAGTGTATTTATATTTTCACACATAATTATGTCATTGATTTATCCTTAACCTAAGGATACGACCTTTATGTGAGATTTCATCTCAATTTACATTCAATTGGGACTTCTTTGTTGATATACACCAAATCACTTTTATGTGGTGTATATAATGTACTTTGACATAGTATATCATGAATCCCTTTATTCTCATGATATTACAAAGTTTTTATTACCTCAATTATTTGTACTCAAGTGTCTCTCTTTTGGTTAGAATCTCTTACCAAAATACCATTTTAAAATGTTTTAAAGACTTATTCTTCTAAATCTTGCTCATTAATGTCCATGTTTTAAAAAATGGTTTTAAGGATTTATTTATATGGACATTAAAGTTTTAAAATTAAAACTCCTTTTAAATGTTTCAAAGTGGTATGGGACACTTTGATTCAAAAATCTATTTTTAAATGGCTTCTTGACAAATAGTGTGACTTTTAAATGATTTCAAGAAAAGGGGGATATTTCCCTCAAATAGTTTTGATGATTATTTTCATCTATGTCAACATCCTTCATTATTCATGATTGAGGTTAATGTGATACAATACAATCTTCCATATTGTATCAAATGAGTTATGTTTGACTGTAGATGTTTTATTTTTATACCATTCATGGTTTGTGGTTAAAGTATTGACATTTCGTATGCTAGTTTTAATACGAATGTTTATTTTATGCTTAAACCTATTCATATGAGGAATGCATTGGACTTAATAAGTGACGGGTGGAGCTCGCTATAGCTCCTCGATGCATCGGTAGGTCTCATGAGACAAACTAGTGTCTTGGCACAAGGCCTTGTCAAAATCTTATTTGTATTCTTGGCACGAGGCCTTGGCTATGTGGTTATAATAGTCTGGCATTATGAATTCCATCATTATGAAAGTGGATATTGATATTTCATGTGATCATTCAACTAGTATAATATCCATGTGAGTAAGTAAATGGCATTATTTCATTTTACCTTTGCTATTTTATGCTGAAGTTGAAGTTTAAAAGGCTTTTGTTTTAGTTATAAATTGCCTTAAGTGTTTATGCTTATTTATGAAAGCTTCCGCTATAATGTTATCCTTACTGAGCATCTGAGCTCACCCCTTTCAATGTTTTATTTTTTTCCCAGGATTATGAAGAAGTAATTATGAATGACCTGCAGGGATAATATGAGGGGATATGAAGACAAGATGTTTTTTTTATGATGTAATGTAAAAATTTATGGATGTATCTAGTTATTCCAAGGCTACTAAACTAATCGGTCTTTCGAGACTTGATCTTTCTCGTAATCATGCCAATGTTATGTAATTAATGCACCGACTCTGGGTAACTGGGGTCGGGGCGTTATACTCATAGTTAGAAATATTTTCTTCCTCCTTTTGTCTCAGGATCAAGAATTGTCTCTCCATATGTGCTCTAAGTTCACATGGGATTTTTTTCCAATAAAATTTCTTTAAAATTATTCCATTATTTTTTCTATTTACTCACCATCCTTGGTGTTTTGAATCAATGACCATCATTGATCCACGTCTCTAGAGAGATGATAAATTTCCATAACAACCTTATCCCTTTCCTTACTTCCCAGAGGAAGAAATATATTTTCTTATGGAACTTATCAATTGATCAACTATAAATTTATTTGTATTCCCATTTAATAATAGAGGTTTTCTTCACATTAGGTGGCCTAACATTGTTAAAAAACATTGTGGATTAGGATACACCATGAGAGTAATATTATTTCTCAAAACATGTGTCAGTTTTCCCAGTAAAATTATAATGTATTCACCTCCAGTTCTAGTTTTAGATCCAACACCATTATCTTTGTTAGGAGGTAAATCCCTACATGGATTATATGCATTGATACAGTTTCCATTCCTTCCTCTCGGTCCCATTTCTAAACAATGGTATGCCCTAGATTAGATCATAACATTATGAAACATAATATGTAATCTAAAACTAGTGAAATAGTTAACACAAATTAAAAATTTAGTTATGAATAATATCTAAATGATAAGATTGATTACATAAGAAATACTATCAAAGTACGTTATAGGGTTATGTTTCCCAAATCTTTGTTTTCCCTAAATATAGTTTAAAAATCTATTTATGGTTATGTTTTTTATGATGCCAATTATAAAGACCCCATCCCCAATAGCCCATAGTTGTTAGTTACTTTATTAATTTGGTACTAAGTACTAGCGATAACATACCAAAGAACAAAATAGTTTAGTAGATTGTGAAAATTGGAAACAAACATAAGTGTTACAATACAACTTGAAATGAAATAAAACATAGTAACTCCATTAGAAAGACCCATATTCTCCTAGATTATTCATGTATGTCAATCATAATTTACATCTTGGAATCCTGAAGAAAAATAAAACATATGAAAGGGGTGATATAATATGCTCTAGAAGGGTAAGAATACAATAGAATCTATCATAAATAAACATAAATAATAAGACAAGGTGAATCCCATTAAAACATAATCTTGAGCATAATATGGTAAGAATAAAATCTGATAAAATAATTCAATATAAATAATCACATGATAATGAAAATTAACCATGGATATTCTACTAGTAAAATAATCACATGGATAGTCAATAAACAATCTCATAATGAGGTAATTCATAATACGGGACATAATAAACATATCATCAAGGCTTCTTCTAAGACATCATACATAATCGGGTAATACATCATCCAATTCCCAAACTAGTTTGTCTCATGAGACCTACTAATGAATCGAGGGGATATAGAAGTCCCAGACCGTTACTTACTAAGGCCAATGTGTTCCTCATATGAAATGGGATAAATATAATCAACATATACATTCATATTGATACTATAATACGAACTTTTAATAACTTTCCCCAAACAATAAACACAATCATAAACCATCTAGTGTAATATGATTAATGGTATCAAAATAGAACATCTATAGTCAAAATAATCATAAAAAATTAAATAAAACATGGTATATGGTATCATAAGAGATCAAACTCAATTAACTATAAGATTCAACCAAGGGTTTTTACATGTATGGAAATACTCTAATATAATCATTGATAAATTCTTGAGAAAAATTCTACTTTACTTTGAAATCATATATATGAAAATTTGTTCATTTATAAAAGAAAAAAAATTCTTTGAAAATAACATTTTAAAATTATAATTTATTCCTAAATATAATAATTAATCATGAAATTGGTAAAATATTATCATCTGTATAAGTTAAAAAACATTCATTTTAAATTTTTTAAAAGAATCATCTAAAAGGGTACTTTTAAAATAAAGTGTGAGCATTAACCAAATGAATAGATTATGTGTATTGGATTTAAATACACATAAAACAAGTGAAAATACATCATAAGATAATCAAAATTCATTTACCACATAATCATAACATAACATAATCAATAGAGTATAATTTTAACCCAAATAATTGAAATTGGGTAAAGAATTTTCTTACCAATTTGTAAACAATCAAACTGTATACCCCATAAAATTAATGATCATCAAATGAAACACTGAATTAAATGAAGATAAATATATTCATGATGTGATTTATAAAATTTTTTTAATGTACACCACACATAATAAATAAGGGTCTAATAAGTAATATATCTTACATAAGTTAAAGTGAGATGAGAAACCCTTACCTTATGTTTGAAAGTGTTCTACCCTTATAATTATTGTCCTGGATTATCAAATTAGATTAATTAATTAATTAATTAAGAACCTATTAGACATATATTTTACTTTTTATAATTTTATTAATTTAATTTATGGAAATTTTTATGTGTTATAAATTTTAATTTTTTTGTTTTGAGAGCGTTCATTTTATGGTTTTATGGTCAGTTCACTTCAGTATAAATATGGGAGTTCTTTTAAAATGGGTATAACTTCTGAAAAAGTGAAATTATTTAGTACTGACAAACATACATAAGTTTAAATGTTATCATTTATTATTTTTTATGTGATATTAGTATTATTCATTAGATAAAATGTTTATGAAAATGTCTTAATTTATTTTGGTGGTTTTTACGATCATCAAGAACTTGTTTCATTTTATTTGATATTATGTTAATATATTGGTTCTATAAAATTATATAAATTATAATATGTATATTAAAATATTATTTAACCATAATAATGTTTTTATGACCAGACATGAAGGTGGTAATGGAAAATGAAAACTTGTTATCCATAAATGCGGTGAATCGACACATCATTGATGATGTTTTCATTTTTAAAATTAATGGAGGGGATAAGGGATTTGATGAAGGATAATCCATTAGTATAAAAAAACTCTAGTATATATTTGATACTATATTTACCATGCCACTTTTTATAGGTTAGGTGAGTATAGGATAAGAAAAGAAAATAAATTAAAAGAGAAAGAAGGAGGATTTTACCTCTTGAATATAATCTCTTTGAGAACCTCCTTAAGACACTTGGATTTGGTCTTTTAGTAATACCAGAAGGTATTTGACCTGAAGAAGAGGATTTGGAATGGAATTCAGTAGAATTTAGACAAGATTAAAGGATTATAATTTTTTAGGAGAAGTGGTGGTGAGGAATGATATTTATAGAGGAGGAGAGGGGTGTTTTTTTAATCATTTATTTATTATTTTGGCTCAAGACTATCAATAATATTGATTCCCATGAAAAAATACAGAAACATGAGAATGAGTTCAAACTAATTAATTATTACCATGTATATACATCATTCATGACTCAATAATTCATTTACTTACTTATAATGTTAAATACGGTAAATGGTCGTATTTCACTATTCATAAAAAAATTCAACTATTTTAGAAAAAACTCAAGAATTCACCCTAACCATTTTTTCATGTGTATATTTAATAAATGGAATAAATTTTATGAAAATAATTTAATAAATATTATAAATTTAATTTTTAAATAAAATTATCATTTATTCAAAAAATATCGATTTTAATATTATCATCAATTTTACGACACTCTAAAAACTTAATTATGGTCACATAAAATTATTGTATAATTGTAATGAAAAAAAATATTAATTTATAAATCTATTTTATGAAAATACTTTTTTTGAATCATTATATTAATTAAAAAATTATAAAAAATCATTTATTTTTCACAAAAATACTAACACTTAATTTATCATTTTTAAAAAATATGTTCACTTATCCAATGATATAAATATATCATATTGTAATTTATGAGATACATAAATTTTATTTAAAATTTCATAGTTGAGGTTATTCTTCTAATTTTTAGATTATTATTCCAGATGGTCACAATAGTATTCCAATAGTCATGTTAATATTTAATAGTATACCATGGTTCGTTTAAGCTCGGTGTTGCATGAAACGTAAGATATCAAATAAATTAAATTTATTTAAAAAGATAAAAACAATAAAGTATTTGGATGTTATACCTAAGCTCTAATAGGTCCATTCAAAATGTTTTATAAGATATTAGTTTGGTTTTAGGGTAAAAATCAATGTATAAGCCGGTTTCTCAACTAGGGGTCAAATATAGAACATCCTTTGTAAAAACATTCATGTACTCCTCTATGAATATATAAAAATGTTCCTCTAAAGAATCAACTACACAAAGATCCTATCATCCCAAATATTTGGTAATTGTTGTTCCTAGTATAATTTTTGGAATTTATTGAGTTATTGGGATATTGTTAAGGATTCAAATTAAATTTTTTCTGATTTGTTGTTAAAAACGTTTCCTCTAGCATTTTGTATTTTGTATAGATAATATTTTCTTGAGAATAAATAAGTTTCTATGTTTATTATTTTTGATTTGTTTTTCAATGCATAAATCATATTCAAAGTCACATGATATAATTTTTTTATGAGGTGAAGCTTTTTGTATGTTTGGAGATGTATGAATTTGGTTTAAATATGTTTAGAGAAGAATTTTAAGAAATAAGGAATTTGAGGTTTGTATGAAAATGGATGAGTATTGATGTCTATGTATGAGTCAT
Source organism: Viscum album (assembly GCA_963277665.1). NCBI lineage: Eukaryota > Viridiplantae > Streptophyta > Magnoliopsida > Santalales > Viscaceae > Viscum > Viscum album. Next base: position 1,784,382,396 of record OY728125.1, read on the forward strand.
TGAGACTATGGATGAGTCGTCTATTGAGAAATTTGATAAAGGAATGATTCTATATGAGTCATTATCAGACTACATATGATCCATTTTAGAGACAAAGGTTCTTGTGTAGGATTCATTCTCCAAAATTAAATAATAATCATTCAAGGAATCGAAGTGGAATTTTAAAAGTCATATAATGTTTGTAAGAGTCATTAGTATTCATGTTCATAAGATTCATTAAGATAAAATATGGAAGATTAATCAGAGGAAATTATGGAAGAATCATTTTTCAGAAGAGTTTTTTTTAATAATTTTTTAAGATGTGGCTATGGAATGTGGTGAAGAGTCAATAGGGTGATCTTTATAAGAGTCAACAATGGAAAATTTCATAATATTCAACATGGAAAACTCTATAATATTCTTTTATAGTATAGTAAATTAGGAATATTCCACTATGATATCTACAAAATAGTTAAAAATGGATCCTACAAAAGAGTTATTCCCTTATAGAAATTTGATATTGATGAAGGATAATAACTTTTAGTTATTCTAGAATTAAAATATTCTGAATAATCTTATTCAAAAAAATGTTGAATCCATTAATTAATTATTTAAAAATTATAAAAATGTGTTTTTGATTAAAGAAAAAGGAGAAAAATATTTGTTCGATGAATAATAGGTTGTGCCTCAAAGGAAGAGAATAATTTATACAAATAACTACTTATAAATGTTGTATCACATAGAACTACATAGTAGCGACTTAGAATAAAATTAAAAAAGAAGAAGAAGAAGTAGGAAAAGGAGTAATAAAAAGTTGGTGGAAGTTAGAGGAAACTATTTATCTAAATTTCAAATATAAAATTCAAATTAAAACATGGAAAATTATCATTCTAGATTAAAATATATTATACAGTGATATAAAAAATATATTAGAATCCTAGAAAAATGAGTGAATAGATAGTAGAGAAATAAAAAGTCACAACAGTATATAAAATAGGCTTATATTATTCTTAGTGATATAAAGTAGTGTGGGAGTGTTTTATATAATCTAGTTAATATAAGAAGAATATGTATCTTGTGATAGTATAAGAGGAGGAAGATAAATAAATAATAACACATTGATGATGTGAAGCCAGTCTCATTTTGCCAAAGACACTTCTATTTTTCAATAATTTATTATTATTGTATTTGTGTGAGATCACTTAAAAACGGTCAATAGACTTATTGTAGAAAGAGAACATGGATACTATATAATCATTATACTTCATATATTTATACTATCGGTTCATATAGTCTCAGAGAAATCCAAATTATGCTAAGGATTGTCCTTTTTGTTTTGAGAGGTGAACCATATAAATCTGTCATGCCTTTCTGTGTGTGCTTGAGGGTGTGTGTGTGTAAAAATAATCATATTAATGAATCATAAAAGGGGGTGAAGGTTTTTTAAAGAATAAATTTAAAAATAAATTTATAATAACAGATTCACCCAAAATGATTTCACTAATATTTTGGGTCTTTTCAAGTGGTATCAGATCCAGGTTTCCTTTATTTTTAGTTTTTTGTTTTGAATTTACCTCTAGTTGATGTTCTAGTTACTGGATTTTTATTATTAATAATGTATAACTAAATTTAGTGAATGGAAATGGGATTACCGCCTTTTATGTAAAGAATTACTGAATTTTGAAACATATGACACAACCTTATCTTTAATCTATAAGTTTAGTTTTTTTGAGGCTACAACTAATGGGTTTTTACACTATACTGAGAATAATACTATGAAAATAATTTATAGGAAGAATCTTTATAATGATGGTCATGACCCAAATTATCATTTTTTATCTTTATCATAGAATTAATTTCTCAAAGTAAAAAAGTATTAATACATATAAGGTAATATGGGGTAAATTCATGAATATATTTGAAGGAAATACAAAGGTGAAGAAAGTAAAATTACTAGTTTGGAGTCTGATGTATGAATATCTCTATATGATGGAAGATTAAACTATTTGTAACTTATTCACAAGGGTAAATAAAATAGTGAAGTTAGTTAGTGTATTTGGTGAAAAATTAAAGGATACAATAATTATTCAGAATATACTACACATTATACAAGGAAGATTGATGATAAATTATCATCTCTTGATGATCAAGATCTACATACACTCCCTTTGGATGACTTACACAATATATTTATTTCTTATAAGATGATAAAGATTATTTTTTTCATAAATAATGTGAAGTCTAAAAAGTAAATCTCTTTTAAAGCCTCCTGGAAGGAGAAATTGAATAATAATGTTGATATTTATGAATTTGGATGTTCAGGAAGAAGATGCGCATATAGAATTTGATAAACTTTTTCTTCTAATTTCAAGAATTGTCAGAAGAGGTGAGGTAAAGTTCAAGGATAAACTTCAACTAAATTTTTTTGAGTGTGGTTCCATAAGAAATTTTGATTCAAATTTTCTAATATTAAAAAGAAGAAGAAGCTAGTGAAGATAAATAATAAATACCAAGAATAAGAATCAAGAAGAAAGCAATAAATATTTAAAAGTTAATTTAATATTCAAATGGTAAGGGAAATAATTTTTTTATAGGAAGAATATAAAATTCTTATCCCAGTGTGAAAATAGTGAAAGCAATGATAAAGATGAGGAAGTTGAGACTTCTAGCATTTTTTATCAAAATCTACTAATTATTAAGGTGAAAGATGAAGAATTCACTAGTGAAGGAAAGAGTGAAGATGGAAATGATGATGAAACTAATATGGAATTTATGCTGAATATATTATTAAAGAATTTTATTTATAATATCTAAAAAATTTATAAGGATAAATAAATTAAAAATAAATATGACCAGATGTCTAGTAGAAAGGGATCTATTCATGCAAATGAAAAATCAAAGTTACTAAAAGAAGTTTGATGATTTGAAGAAACTTTTTGATAATGAGAATAAATTGATATTTAATATAAACAAATATTTAAATATAAATAGATAGTTCTTGAGCTTGTATAATAAAAATTGGTCAAATTTTAAGAATAGATGAATAAATTCATATCCAATTTCAAGGATTCTATCCAAGAAGTTTCTGAATGATCAAAGAAGTAATATGCTTATAAATGACAATAAAAACCATAAAAAATGGAGAAATGTTTTATAAAAATATTAGTTAAAGTCCAAATAATAGGAAGATATTTAATAATACCAATTTTTTGTCTAAATCAAGTGAACATCAGAAATATAGAAATTATGGGAACCCAAAATTAAACGCAAAAATCCTCCAACTGGAGAATCCAAAAGGGTTGAAAAGAAGCCAATATTAAATAATTATTTGTTGGATCAAAATATAATTTTGGTGAAAAATAAGTATCCAAGATTGATTACTCAAATAAATAATAAAGATAAGTTTTAACTTCTAGAAAACATCCTATTTATAAAGTAAATTATTATTTCTATGACAATTTTTGGAACTATAGGGGCTTTAGGAATACGAAAAAAATATTTTTATTTAATTAAAAATTTAATAATTATCCTCTGAGTCTTGATGTGTAGATATTTAGGGGGAGATAACCCACTAAAATGTGAAAAATCATAAAATATACTAAAATCTCTGGGTGAAAATTACAAAAATTATTTGAACCACGTGAAAAAGTCTCTAAGAGATGTGACCAACCACATCATGTTTCTATTAAATGCCTCACCATAATTCCCACACAACTGAGTATGTGTTATAATAAATTATAGTCTTGAAAATAATAATATTAAGCTCAAATAGAAATCCTAAGTAATTAAAGGGAAACTAAAGCATCAAAAGAATAAATCTATGGATTTTAGATAGTATATGTCACTGTCATATGATAGGGGATTTAAAATTCCTAAAATATATTGAAAATATAAATAAAGGATCTATAATAATTCTAAATTATGGGTCACTCAAAATAAAAGGTATTAGTTTTTTTATTCATAAGAAAATATAATTTGATGTCCAAGAATACCTTACATGTTGATGGGCTAAAACACAATCTATTAAAAGTTTCTCATCTCTTGGATAAAGGTAATGAATTAATCTTTGGAAAAGTATGATTATTGGTGAAAAACATGGAATATGGGTTCTTTTTTAAAAGATGATAGTGAAAAGGGTAAATTTGTTTCAAGTGGGTGATACTATAAATTCAAGCTACTTAAGAATGAAAGAGGAAAATCAATTATGCATATAATACATTGTCCCCATAGACAAAAGAAAATGTGTAATCTCACTCGAGGATAAAATGTTCATGATGTTACTATGATAAAATGAGTGAGGAATTATAATTTTTGAACATTCCAAAAGGTAAATATTGTTAATTATCCACCCAAGAAGGTAGATATTCAATCAAGTCATGCTTTGGAATATATTGATTCATATATTTATGGGCCTATGAGGATGAAATAAAATAATGATGATAAGTTATTTATTTTATTTATTAATTAATTTTATCAAATTACTTGTATTATGTTTATGAAATATAAATCAGAGGCTCCAAACATGGTCAAAAAAGAATTAGAAGAAGGGCAGAAAGGAAGTGTGGTTTCTCCTTCGAGAACATATGAACATATAATGGTGTTAAGTATATAAGTGTAATATTTCATGCATATCCTGAGAAGCATGGTATTCATCATGATCTTAGTTCACCATATACACTGCAACAAAATGGTGTTGTTTAATGGAAGAATAGAAACTTCATAGAGATACCTTAGACTATATTGATAGACCATGACACATATTAGTATTTTTTGATACAACCCCTTAGTGAAGAGGTACATATTAAAAGTTTATTCTTATATAATCAAATTTAAAATATATACCCGTATGAAATTCATTAAAAATCTCCAAGTTTTAAGTAGCTAAGAGTTTGTAATAGCACTGATATTATCAATGTTAAAAGTAAAAATCTGGGAAAATTTGAACAAAGAAGTGTTAATGGTATCTTCCTCGGTTAACATCAAAATGGAATTAGATATCACTATTATAATAAAGAAACAAGGAAAAAAAGTTATTATACTAATGTGAAGCTTTTAGAATATTCAAATAAAGAAAATGCACATAAAAAATAAAGTTCTATATATAATGAATATGAAGTTTTTTTAACATCATGATAAGGTTTTAGAAAATTATTGAAATTGTGAAGGATTTCAAGTTAAAGATGATGACTCATACAATTCCAGTGACTATGAAAATAATTTCTCAAGTCATACAAGGATGAGAAGACATGTGGAGGTCAAAAATATCATTAAAGATCAAGGAAAGAATGTAAATTTAGAGAACATTGAGGACAACATTATATACCTCACTATTTTTATAGGTTGAACCAAAATATATTAAATAATAATTGGAGCATCAAGAGTGGGTTGATTTTGTGAATATTTAATTAGACCGGATAGAGAAACATGAAATATAGAAGTTAGTACATAAGGTATAAAACAAGAATGTTATTGGAACTAAATGGGTATTTCAGAAAAAATATTTCATGAAAAGGGAAAAAAATTATAAATAAATAGAGTCATGTGTGTAAAGGGTATTCTCAAGAAGAATTAAGATTTTTATGAGACCTTTTCACCTATGGAAAGAATAGAAACCATTTTAAATTTTCTTTTTATTGCATAAGAATGCAACATAAGATATTCCATGTGGATATCAAGTCTACCTTACCTAATCTTGAATTGGAAGAATAAGTTTTTACTAAAAAGAGTGTGGATTCATTATCAGTGAAGAAGATAATTATGTTTACAAGTTTAATAAGGCTATATATGGGTTGAAATAAGTCCCAATATATTTCTATTATATTACGGAATCATATTTGAACAAGTTGAAATTTATAAAAGGAAGAGTGGACATAAACCTCTATAATAAAGATGACAAAGAGATATTTCTAATTATTATTGTATATATAGATGAAATAACATTTTCTAGAAATCATGATATGTTTGTGAAGAATTTTAAAATGAGATAAATAAGTTGTTTTAAGTGTCTATTCTTGGATAAAAGTTATTCTAAATTCCTATTCTTAACAGGAGTATAAAAGGGAAACTATAAATAAGTTTTTAATTAATGATTAAAAACCAATTTAAACAATTTTTTATTTTGAATTAACTATTAAAATGATGATAAATGAAATTAAGTTGATCCTTGAGAATTTTGGATGCTGATTGGATGTTTTTTATTCTAGAAAACTTCAAGGCCAGATATTGTCTATGTCATTACCCTTTTTTCCCTATTTAAAATTGCACTAAAATAATATTATTTTTTACTATAAATAGAATTATAAGTTATATCAATGATATAAAATATTTTGGATTGAAATATGACAGAAATAGAAATCCTGACCTGTTTGGTTATACTGATCTATATCTGATAGGAAGTATTTATGATAGAAAATCTATATCTAATGGATTTATCATTCTTGGTGAAAGGTTTGTTTATTTTCACACTAAGAATAAAATTTTAGTCACCATGGGTATTTAAAAAGTGGAATATGTGGCTACAACTCATACCTCAACACAATTTATATGGATGAATACATAATTGGATGATATCAGGTTTAATGTGAAACTTTCACTTCTTTTATAAGCAATAATAAAAGTGCTGTAAATTTACCAAGTAATTTGGTACAATATTCAATATCAAATGACATTGATACAATGTACCACTTAATCAGGGAACTTGTGAAATAATAGGTTTTAAAGCTATAATTTTTTCCAACAAAGGAGCAAATAGCTGATGTGTTTACCAAACTATTACCTAAAGATTATTTTCAAAGTCTAAGGTTTATGTTGGGAGTTAAAAAAAACTCTTATAATATCTAAGATGTGTTTTCCCCTCTCGAATCTTATATTTGGATTATTATTGTCAAATTTTGAGAAAAGATAATATAAATCCTTTTATATTTAATCCCATTATGTAATCACAATGGGTAAGTAAAACTATATAGGAGGAGTAATCAGTTGATATGTGTTTCACCTTAATGGAAAACAATATCTTATTTAGGGGGACCATATAATTAGAGAGAGAATTAAAAGGGTAAATATATGAGGGAAATCAAGTTGGTTTGTATCCTTATAAACTATTATAAGGGATTTATTGAGTATGAATACATAAATATGTTAATATACTAATTTCAAACAAATTTATTGAGAAATATTTTATTTTTTTAGCTATGTAATTGAAAAAATATTGATTCTATCTTTATTTTAAATGATAATTTCAGGTTATATAAAAATATGAGAATATATTGATAATTTTTAAAGGAATATCAAGAGAATAAACTATTTCTCGGAATTGAATTTCAATCACAGTCTTACTTGGAAAACACTGTATTATTATTCAAAGTTCTTATTTCCTACACTAATTTAGCTCAAGTAAGCTTAGAATTATTGGATAAAGATTTATTTTAAGTATATTGAGTTTTATATTGATTTTTTCCTTGGTTTACATCAAAATACTGGGGGAATTTTAACCCCAAAATAAGCATTGGAAGTTTTTAGTTCTTGGGTGATTATTGTGGACTCAAATTGAAATTGATGTGATTATTTATTGAAGAATATTCCTATGACATTTATTATTTTTTCAAGATAATAATTTATTGTAAATTAATAAGTTTAAATATTTTTTTTTTAATTTTTAATGTTAATGGATAATTTATATTCAAACTCATATGATATAGTGTTTATTTTTGTGAGGTGAACGTTTTTGGATGCTTGGAGATGTGTGAATCCGATTTGAGGAGGCTAAGAGAATACTTTTAAGAATTATAGAATTAGATTTTTGGTTCAATATGGATGAGTCTTTATTTCTACGAATGAGTCATTTAGATTTTGGATAAGTCATATTTTGAGAAATTTGATAAAGGATTGATTTTTTATGAGTCATTCTCAAACTATGTATAGTCATTCCAGAGACAAAGGTTTATGTGTATGAGTCATTTCCAGGAACGTTGTAAGATTCATTATAGGGATTAGAGTGGAATAGGTAAATACATGGAATGTTTGTAAGAGTTATCACTGGTCATGTTCATAAGATTGGTCAGGGGAAACTATGAAAGGGTCATCAGAGTCAATTGTGGAAGACTAATTTTCCATAAGATTCATTTGAATGAATTACATAATAGTCACATATGAAATTTTTGGAATAGTTAATAAGATGAACATTATAAGAGTCATCAGTGGTCAATTATATAAGAGTAATCATGGTGAATTATATAAAATATATTTTATCTAATGATCAAATAATATTATATGGATCCCGAAACTCAAAAGAACATGCCTCACGCGCCTGAATTTTTTCAAAATCTTTTGACTATTGCTTCCACAGCTGGCGGTGCCTGGGTGTTTCTCCTTCCTCTGATAACCTTATATCTCGGAGTCTTCTCAGGCGATGCACCTCTTGATCCTCTCGATCCCCCGGGTCTCCTCCCGATGTCTCTCCATCGTGATAGTTCTTTTTGTGATGCTGTGTGCGGTTTGACTAAGGGCTCCCAGCAAATCTGTTACCCGGTGGTGCGGCAGGTTCCTCCAGTGGTGTCTTGGGTCACCTCGAGTGTTACGGTAGAGTTCCCCCCCCCCCCAGAGTCTTTTGCAGAGGTGGTTTCTTGCTTCAAGTGGAATGTGGAGGCTCGTTTTTTGGATGGTAAAACCCTCCCTAGAGGTTTCTAGGAAGTTTGCAGCCTCTTGGGGGTTGGTTGGCCAGGTGAGGGTTTCTATGATTCATTGATTTTCCTTCGCTGTAGTTCTGGAGTCAAAGGATGACTTCGTTCATGTGTGGTGAAAAGATCCCAAATCCTTTGGGTGGTGGAGGCTTAGTCTGGATACCTGATCGTTGGATTCACACAAGGGTAATAAAATCTCCCAATTAGCAGTTTGGCTTGGGCTCCCTGGTTTACCCCTACCCTTCCAAAATGGTGCTCTTCTGAAGACCATAGGGGACTCTCTCGAGGGTTTTTTGTGCTTGACCGTTCGCACCCTTTCCTATGAGGATGTTATGATTCCCCACATTTATGTGGACTTATATCATTCCTAGTATATTCCAGAGAAGGTTTTTTTGAAGGTGTAGGGTGTGGAAGACTAGTATCAATCCATTGAATTCCTAGTATTTCCAAGATTCTGTTCTTCCTAATGTCTCCAGGGGCACCCTAGATCTTTGTGAAAAAACCGGAAGAGGGGAACCCCCCACTCGACTCCAAAGTCTCCTCTAGGAGGCTTCCCCACTCCTCCCAGGTCAGGTGCCTTAGTGTTTGATCCAGGTCGAGGCTTGGTTCCAGATACAGGGGATGCCCTAGACCAACCTGATTTTCTAGATCTTGGGGCTCAGCTCCCTCTCTCTCTAGTTATGTTTTCTTATTACAAGGTTCTCGAGGTCTTCAGGCTAGGGCCTCTCCCCTCACTGGCATCGATTTTCTCATCTTCCTTGATTTTCCCTCTGAAGCATGATGTTGGGTAGCTACATGACAACCTCTTAGCCTATTTTCAATCCCATATAGACCTCTGGGTCTTCCCCCATTAACTCAAGTGATCCTCCTAGTTTGCATTTGGAGTAGGAGGCTATAGATTATGTGCTCAGCTATCCTTCCTCTCATGTCATTTTTCTGTTGGTTAGCCCTCGCAAGATTCTTGGTGGCGCTCTAGATGGTCTAGCTTTCTCTCCTCCCCTGAACCCAGGGGTGTTGAAAGGGGTGAGAGATTTTTCCTCCCTTATTTCTCCTATTACTCCTGCTATTATTGTTTCTCTTTCCTCCTTGGGATTCTCTTCCCAGATCCAAGGGGTGTTCATGCATTAACATTTGAGATATCTTAGGGATGGATCCTTCCCCTATAGCAAGAATACCGTTGAGATCGGGTCCAAAGTAGGACTCCTTTATTTAAGGTTTTCTTTACTTATATGGAATGCAAGTGGTGTGGGTTCTAGAGTGAAGTCTGATTTCGTTGTCTCTGAAGTCAAGAAACCCAAAATTTCTATTGTGGGTGTGGTTGAGCATAATAAGAACCCAACGAAGATCGAGGATTTTATCTTCAAGGTGAAGTTTCATGGCTCCATGCAAGAAGATTAGATCAATAGACACATCCGGATCTTCTGGAATAAATAGTTTTCTTTAGTTATGGTTAACACGGGTGACCAATTTATTATCTCTAAAGTCACTGTAGGTATGAAGAGCTTATACATTTCGTTTTTTTGGTAGTTGAGACGTTTTGTCCCATCAGAAACTATGGAATGAACTTGGCGTATTCGATCTGCAGGATCTCCTGTGGTTTGTGGTGGGGTAATTTAACACTATCCTTGATCTGGGGGAGAAGAAAGGGAGAGGGTAATTTCTACTACAATAAAGCCTGGAGTTTTCACATTTCATGGTGGGTAAGGGGTGTCTTGAACTAGGGTACTCGGGAGCCCGTTTTACTTGGTGCAACAACCAATGGTGCGGTGGTCGAAGCTGGAGAATAATTGATCGATGTTTGTCCAACTCATCTGGCATAAGCATGTTTCTGAATGCCAAGGTTTCTCACCTTTCCTGGGGTATATCTAATCACTCCCATTTGTTGGTTTCTCTTTCTTCTTGGTTCTGCAATCAGTGGCCTCGTTGTCCTGAGTATCATCAGGTTTTTATGGAACTGTGGGGAGAGCCTACATGCGGGTATACCTAGGTGGCCATCCATAACAGACTCCAGTGGATGAAGAGAGGACTTCTGGAATAAGCCATAGGGATCCCTCTCTTTGAAAATGATATGGAAAACTTTAATCAAATTATTGTTAACATCTAATCCAGTCTTGATGAGGTTTTTAGCAATTCAGTGTTCGAGGATTTAGCTGGAAAGAAATCTTGTTGGGCAGATACTTAAATAGGAGAGTATGGATCATGAGAGATATAGGGTGAAATGGTTGTGCAAGGGTGACAAAAACAGAACATTTTTTCATGTTTGCATCAAATAATGGCATTGTAATGTCAAATGCGACATTATTATTTAGGATGGGATGTACAATGAGGATAAATAGATTGTAGGGGGCATGGCGCACAACTTATTTTGGGACATTCTAGCTGGTCCTAACCCGAGGATGCTAGATGGTTTTCCCAGAGACCATGCAGATTTCTGGAAGGATATTCCCATACTGGTGTCTCACCTGGATAATGTTATCATGGAGGCGATCTTGGACGAGGAATAAATTTATAAGGCAATGATGAATCTGAATCCCAAGAGTGCACTTGAACCGTATAGTTTTATAAGATCATTTTATAGAGGGTTGTGGGGTGTAGTTAAGGGGGACATCTCAATAATGATTCATGACAATTTCCATGGAGGGATCCGGCCTTGGGTTTATAGAGATACCACCTTGTGCCTCATTATAAAGATAATGAATCCATCTTCTTTGTCTCACTACTTGCTAGTGAGTTTATGTAACTTCTATTACAAGATTCTAGAAACTGTGATCAACCAAAGACTGCCTACCCTCCTACCCTAGGGCATCTCTATCGAACATCATGGGTTTTTCAGGGGACACTCTATTCGGGGTGCTATTTCAATGGAATGGGAGGTGATGAGAGACATTAATGTCAAGTACCATGGCTCAAACATGGTGATAAAATTAGATATGAACAAAGCTTTTGATCGGCTTTAATGGAGTTTTATTAACTAAGATTTAAAGGCTATGGGGCTCTCAAAAAAGGTTGTCTCCCTCCTTTTTAAGAGATTCAGCTCATCGTGGGTGGATGTTTCCTTTTTGGGGAAGTATCATGGATTTTTTAAAGTAGTGAGGGGCCTTTTTCATGGAGACCCGATCTCTCCTAGCACCTTCATCCTGGAGCAATACATTCTCAGTGGTCTCATCAATCGTGGCCTCTCTAATGGAGACTTTCATCCTTAAAAATGAAAGATGATTATACCATAAATAACCCAAATAATTTTTGCAGATGATACATTCATATTCATGAATGGAGGAAGGGACTCTGTTCAGGGCACCAGAAACATCCTGGAGGCCTACTGCTACTGGATCGGGAAAATTATCAAAAACACAAAAAGTAACATTTTCATCTCTCACAGGTGCGCACCCAGACATATTCCCTCCTTGTGAAACTATCTCAACTTGTAACTTGACTCATTTACCCTAGATTACTTGCGAACACCCATCTCCTCAGGACGACTTCGGGTTCTCAACTTCGATCAGATTGTTAACAAGATAACGAGCCGTGTTCTCAACTGAAAGAATCATTTCCTCTAGTTCGGGGGATGCATTGCTCTGGTTAATAGTGTGTTGTCCTCCATTCCAATACATGCATTGGATTCCATCTATGTGCCACAAGGATTCATGACCACTATTGACAATGTACTTAGTAATTTCATATGGGATGCCATGTCAGAAAGAAAGAGGCATTGGGCTTCGTGGGATAGGCTGGCAAGACCCTCTTCATATGGAGGGATCAATGTGATGAGTTTATAGATCATGATTCACTACATGCATGAGAATATTTTGTGGGAGATTCTTGAGCACCAAACACTTTGGGGAAAGTCCATGTATTTCATTTGTGAGAACAATGTGGAGGTGATGCGTGGTCTAGTCTATCCCTTCTCGTCAATCATCTACCATTTGTTTCAGTCTCTTCAACAAAGATCTCTTTGGCTGGTTCACATGGGAGACATCCCATTTTGGAGTTGCAATTGGGTAGGATCTGTTCTAGGATTCCCTGGTTTCCCTACACCTCTGATTTCAGTAAGGGAAGCGAGCCTCTATCTGAGGTTTATGAAAGCGGTTTTGGATGGGGAGAAACATGACCTACTTGAGGCCATCATCTTCAATGATGATAAAAAAAATGTGTGTTTACTCCCTCTCCCTCAGGTTTTTTCACTACTATGGTCTTCCAAAGGGTGGTTTCTGCTCAGGTTACCCATGGGAGAAGGAATGAGGTGATGTGGTGTAAAAATATCCTTACTAAGTATAATTTTTTATCCCATCACATTAGGAATAATTCCACTACCACTCACAATAATATCAATAATCTTGGAATCAGTATGTAATCTCGATGCCATTATTGTAGAAAAAAGCAGGAGGAGAGTTCTCATCCTCTTTTCCATGAAGGGGAGTGGGCTCAAGAAGTCCGGTCCGCCTTTGGTGGCTTTAAAGCCCTCTCTTCTCTGGATTTCAAGGATGCTCCTTTCATGGACAAATGGTTCCACAGTTTATTAGATGAGGGTAAGGAACGAATGGATTAGGTGGTGATATACAATGTCGGGTGATGGATTCTGTGGAAGGCGATAAACCAGACCAGATTTGATGTCCAAGTCTCCTCGGAGAGGTCCACCATAGTGAGGACTCACTTCCTTCTAGCAGACATGTCCTCACTCATCCCTGGCTGGTAGGGTGCTCCCTCTTTGTGGCTTCCTCAGGTTAGGTCCCAAGATCAACTTCCTTTATTTGATAAGTTATAGGGGAATTGGGATTGCTGGAACCCTCCTCTTGTAGGATTAAAACTGAACTCGAATGGGTCCTATGTTATGGGTGAAATGAGAGGTGAGGGTGTGGTTCATGATTCTGAGGGTACTATGGTTATTGCCTATTTTTCGTTCTATGGAAATGGCACCCCACTTATGGCCGAGGAAAAAACACTGCCCTTCGGGCTCACCATTTGCATATAAGAGAACCTGGAAATATCCCAGGTGGAAACTGATTCTAAGGTCCTTAATATTTCCCTAAGAAAGAAAGGTTCATCTCCTTGGTCTATATCCTTTACTGTTCGTAAATGTAGAGACCTTCTTGGCACCAACATCCGAGTCTCCCATACTAGGCATGAGGGCAACAAGGTCGCACATCGTTTTGGCCTCTTTGGAGAACCATAGTTCCATTAGTACTCGTATCATCTCCTTTAACTATCTGAAACCTGAGGGTGTGAACCTGGTTATAGGGGATTCCCTTGGCCTACACTATTTCAGGCCCCCTTAGTTTGGGGCCTGGTGTACTCTCTATTTGAAAAAGAATTGATCTTAGATGGATAAAATATGTTTTTGGAATAGTAAATTATGAAAGATCACTCTATGATATTTTTGGAATAGTTAATGAGGGAGACTCCATGAGATTCATTCCCTTGGAGAAATTTGATGTCTCTAAAGGAAGATAAATTTGAGTTTTTATATAATTAAAATATTTTAAAGAATTATATTCCATATAAATTTGAATATATTTTTTCATTTTTTAAGAATCACAAAAGATAGTTTTATATTCAATAAAAATGATGAAAAGTTTCATAATGTAAAAAATAGATTTCACTAAAAGGAAAATGAGGTAGTTATTTAAATAATTTATTGTACATGTTTCATCTTTTACAACTATTTCGTAGTGACCTATAATAAAATTTAAAACGAAGATTAATAATTAAGAAAAGGAAGAAGAGGTTTCCAATAGTTACAAGTAGTTATTTGTCTATATTTTAATTTTGAAATTATAATCCAAACATGTAAAACATTGCTAATAGAAGAAAATATATTTTATGGTACTGTAAAAAATATTTTGGAATCGTGGAGTAGTGAGAGAATAAAAGAGTATAGGAAGAAAAATTCACTATTGTACAAAAAATATAAGTATATTATTCTTAATTAAAGAAAGAATCATGGAAGTGTTTTGTGATTTTTAGTGCATAAAATAAGAATAAGTATCTTGTGATAGTTTAAGTGGAAGATGAAGAAAGAATAACAAAACTGTGATAATATGAATGCATTCACATCTTGTCAAAGATAATTCTATTATAAAAATAATTTCTTATTATTGTATTCTTATGAGAAGAAATTAAGAATATATGGGAGAAATTTCATATCATGATTACATGGAAATTATTTTATCCTTTTAACTCGCATGTGAATACTAGTGGTTTGTATAGACTTGGTGAAATTTGGATCATGCTAAGTATTAACCTTCTCTTTTTGAGTGGTGGAGTTTTTAAATCTATAGTTCCTTTATGTGTGTGCTTGAGTGTGTTTTTTTTTATAATAGTGATTATATTAATACATATTAATATATAGAAAAATATGTTTCAAAAATAAACATAAAAATAAATTCATAATCAATGATTAACCCCCAGTGATTCAACTGATATTTAGGGTCTTTTAAGTAATCTATTGTAACTTCTTATTAGTATCCCTTTCTCATCACAATTAAAGATACCACTCACCAAAGAAGGATAAACTTCATCCATCAGTGTGATAAAATACCACTGATATCTCTATTTTATATCAATATATCCTTGTGTTTTTATATGTGTTTTAGTTGATAATAATAATTTACTTAATATGATATGAATGCCTGATTTCATTATTTTCTGCATTCATATAGTAAGAGAAAAATTTGTAACAATATGAAGAAAAACATTGTATTTTGATACATGCCAGTGAGAAATGAAGATGAATAAATGGTCATAAAAGAGTCAAACAAATCATGTTTTTCATCAATAGAAGACTTCCCATGATGTAGGATGCTTATGGGAAGTTAAAAAGGCTTGAAATTAAATATACGAGATGAAATGAAGCCTATGGGGTTAGAAAATTAGAATACACATTGTAAATCAAGTTTCAGACATGAATTTTTTATAAGGCATGAACCAAGTACCGAGCATGAATGAGGAAAAGCACAAAAAAGTAACTTATTACAACTTTCATGGTGTGAGCATGTTTTACACTGTGAAACTTCCCTAACAGACCCAGATATGAATATTTTGGCATATATTTAACTAGAAACTTCATTATTACCTCCCGGAATGGCCATTAAATTCTTGTTTTGACCCAAGGAAACCCTGGGATTATTTCAATTATTACAAATATAGGTTATATCCAAAGTAATAGGTTTTAATTCTAGGTTTAGAGTTTTGACAACCTGGAGGCTACTGCTAGGGTTCCGACCTACCATAGTTAGGTTTTTCTTTTGCATTCCATTTTTTCTACTTTGATGTAATGATAGATTTTTGTAAGTTTAATTCTAGTTTATATAATTTTAAATCATTATCATTACTTCTCTTTTATTATATCTCCTATAGTTTTGGGTTTATTCATAATTGGTGATCACACAGTGATGATAAGATAAATCTACAGGGGAAAGAGGAATCACTCGAAATGGGTTTGTACCAAATTTTTCTTTTCTTTCTTCAATTTTGAAATGATTCTATTAAATTGGTATTTTTTATGAATCATTATACTCATATTTATTATTAAATCATGAACCAAGTGTGTTTAGTAAAATACAACACCCAACATGATAAAGGTAATTAATTCATGAACATTATATTTGATTATTCTTCTACTTTTGAAATCTAATCCAAAACAATCCAGGTATTTTAATTCATCTATCCATGAATAATTTTTGTTCTAGGGTAGATTGATAGGTATTGAAAATTTATTCTACTGATTAAATTGATTAATTTCATATCCATTGAGTATTATTTTTGTTTCAAGTGTAGTCAATATTTCTTTTTAGAGAAACTTCCCATGGAACCTAGTTTCCCTCTCTTATACCTTTTCATTTCTCCCATCTAAATTTTAACTATTTAATTTTCAAAATTTAATTATTTTAAATAAAATAAAATGAAATGTTGATGGCCCAATATTTTTTCAAGTGGTTTCATCACTACGTTCCCCACTCTTTGTGTGATTTACCCCTTACTACCACTTAATTACACCTTTTCAGCTAGTGTTGTTTGAGAAAAATATAAATTTCTAATTTGATCATGCCTAGAGGATTTAATGACTTCCTTCAAACACATCAACCACCATTTGATGATAATATTCTATCCATACATGAATTTATACTAACCAGTCTATACCAAGGATGATGTCATACAAATTTATCTCAATCATGATGAGATCCCATGAAAACATCTCTCCACTAAGTCCATGATTTCACCATTGGTAAATGTGGGTGAATATGTGTTTACCTACAATAGGTTTATCTGTTTTTATATTCCAATATTTATGCTCTACATGAATATCAAACTCTTATAGTAATGACTCAATATTAAAATAATGTATCATGATGGTACTAATAAGTATAGGTTCTAGTTTAGAGACGATGTAATTTATTCCTTGAACCATTTTAGGTTCCACTAGATCATATCCCTCCATATAATTTATCTTCACATGACCCTTTTCATCAAATTATTGAGCATAGAAAGGGAAAAAAAAGTACTGACAGTGGTGGAAGTGGAAAAAAGATTCATCCACCTATAGATCCTTCTTCTATGCCACTAGATCCTCTAATGAAACTTCCTAATGTGAGACCAACCTGATACCATGGGGAGTCCCCTGATCTTATAACTGCCTTTAATGTTGAGTTTCGTCCATAATTTAACACTTGGAATCCCTCAACTATACATTTTATTTGAAATTACTAAGCCATTTTGCCACAAACTCTATATAAATAACATATAATTTCTCCATGATTATTTAATCCTCAACATAACTCTCCTATTATTGATCCTAAATACTTGTAATATGCATGTGTGTGCCTCTACCAGATGGATTTGGAAACCTATCATCGAATAGATGCTATTAATAACTCTTACTTAGTGAAACTGGAGCCTTCTATGGTCCCTATCTATATCTCCCATAAGAAAATCTCAATCATAAGGTATCTTTATATATATTTGTCATAGGTGGAGGAGTATTAATATAAAAACCTTGACGAAATATTTTTCTGAAGTCATCTCTTTAACTTCCCAACTCATAAAAATCCATTGTGCACCATGTATAGGGAGTGTAGTGTGTGGTCTATAAACCTTGAAATTTACTTAGTATGGTAAAGATACCCTAATAAAGATCCAACGTCACTTAAACCCAAACCATAAACAATATCATTTTTTAGTACTCCTCTTTAAATATTTTCACAAACTCTTACCTTCAGATAGTATCTGATTCATGATTTTGTATAGTCAATGTCCACAAACAACTTTCTACACTCTGAAGGAGACTTGATTTCATTCTAACCATCTAACCAGTGGGTATCCAAACTAATTTGAACACCCAAGTAACCACCTACATCCATTCATTGGTGGTATATGGATCAAGATCAACTCAAAACCTGGGTGGATACTAACAATGAATCACATATAACACACTTAGAATGTAACCCATATCATCTTCCTCAACTAGAATAATCTATTTTCTAGAAGGTGGAAGAATATCCCTCTGAATCAACTAATTATGGGTCTTACCTTCACACTCCTAGTAGATATACCTCATGATATGGTCCCTAAATCGAATCCTTATCACATAACTAATCAGTGAGGGGAGGCTTATGTACTATAACAGGCTCTCATGACCCTTCATCTAAATACCAACTAGTAATCTATATAATTCCATCCTATAGTCATAATGATAGACCACATTATTAATGAATATCTAGGAAAGTTGAATCAAGAAATAAATTGGAAGAAACCACAATAGATATAATACATGATGCTTGTATTATCCCATTTATACGATGTAAATGATACCTAAAAGTTCTATACTGACCAATAGATTATTAGATCCCAGGGGAAATTATACATTAGATAATTACACCTATATTGGGTTCCCTAGAATAATAACAACTCTCTAGACACTATCTCACCTTTTCCCAAAATTTCCCAAACCATCCTTATAAAAATTCTTAATATAAACATCATTCCTAGGATATAAACCACTCTAATACTACATTGACATGAACTTACCCATTGTAACCCCATGTAGAACTATATCTAGATCTAGGGTGTTGCCTTAAATTAGTCTCCAATAGGGAAAGGTAAAGTAATGAGCACTAAGAAGGCATAACACTCAAATGGGATGCCTAAGCCTAATAAACCTACACCCCCAAACATATCTCTAGATCGATGCACAAATAATTATTTATCGAGAATAACATCCAAAATAAGAGTAAAATATATGTTAAAATGATAAGTATTTAAAATAGTATAAAAAATAAAACTCCAACAATAAATGAAAACAAAGATTCCAAAGATTCAATAGTCAAGATAGACCTAGAACGGTATGGAAAGAAGAACTCCTTATTACACTATATCTTGAAAAAAAATATCTACAGTCAATACTATAAAGAACTACAAAGATAAAGATCTACCAAATTCACACCCTCTATAATCACCCCCAAACCACTAAATTTTTTCATAAGGCATGTCACATGTGGGGAAAACAACCATGCATGGTTAAGTATAAACATATCCAGTAAGACACCCCGAAAACATAAAGGGAGTAAATAAAGATAAATCAGATCCAACCCTATGAAAATTTATAGATAGGAAGGCCCATATATGCTTAAGTTATGATACTATCAAAGTAGTAGAGAATTCCCATCATCATAACCTAGTTCCACTATTAGTGGGGGGGTTAGTTGGCCCATAATACATATGGGGGACTCATGCCTTATCATTGAAGTAATGATCAAGGGAGTACCCATCCCCATTCTCTATATGGAAGACAAACAACCTATAACTATGAGTGAGTGAAGGATTCTACAAAATATGTGGGGGACCTATGATCTATCATCAACGCATCTTTAGGGGAGTACCAAACCTATTACCTTCTCAAATCATCCCACCTGAACTCAATCACTAAGCTTACTGAGATAAAAAACTAAAACTTCATAATACATATCATAAATATCATATAATGGTGAATATGTTCACACTATCATCAGTTTCTTGGAAAAATATCTTTATTTATTATTTAATTTATTGATTCTAACACTCAGGTGAATATGTGTGAAAATACACAAAGGGGGCTCATGTTGGGCCATGTGGTGCCCTTAGGGAATGATGGGTGGAATTGAATAGTTGGGAACAATTTTTCATTAGGTTATGTGTTTCACTATATGAGGGAAGATGGTGTTTCATGGGATCCATGCATGTCTCTCCTAAGGCTAGGTCAATTTAGAGTATACCTTGCCCAAGTCACAATTTCCTTACTCGACTGAAGGGTTGGGTTTCCTATTGGGAAAGGATCGTCCATGGGGTCTTTCCCATGCACCCCTTGAGCTACCTTTAGGGAATTGTTCATGTAGTTTGGCCAACACTTTTCATGTCTTGTTATTCTATTGCACCAAACATGCTCGTGCAACCTCACCTACTAGCCAAGGTGGAATATTATATAGGAATAATATTGGTGGCCAATATATGGGGATCATCCCATTGATTGGTTTCCATTCACCCACTACATTGATGGAATATGTCAGTAAGATCTTATTTAACATAATTCCCACAATAGAAACCCTAATTATTTATCCTCTAGAAAAAATCTTATCTTCCCAATCTACTATAGCCTTCGCTCATAGATTCACCATCATTTCCACCATTATCACCACCATTTCTCAAAATTCAGTTACCCATGTCATACACCCCTAATATTCCTCTTGGATACTTTTTTCACCCAATCCTAACCTACATACACCTAATCTATATTGGCCTCACCATCCACCCAACTCTATCAACATATCCACAATATATCGCACCACTTTACACTTTCATCCTCATCAGGCATCGTTATTCACATCCATTCTCATCATTCATTGAACTTATGACCATCTTAAAGAATGGAAATGTTCACATGGTCATGAGGGAGAAAGGGGGAGGGAAAAGATAGACGTGAAAGATAGATATGTGGTGGTCAGGGAGGCCCAACTACTCTAAACATACAACTACTAGCCTAATCTTGTTAGTGTTACAATTATACACTATGTATGCATCTGTGGAGATGGAGAAGGTCATTGGTTGATAGTTATATCCACTCACTCATTAATTTACAAAAACTATCCTCTATTGATTGGTTTACAAATGAGAAACCAAAATAATAATAATAATAATTTATAGATCACTATTATGATGTTTAGCATATCAATAATGATATAAAAATGAAGAATAAATTTAAAAATGCATTAAAAATGTGGAAAGTGGTAAAATTAAAGACCCGCCTCAAGATCCAATAACTATAGCCACATGACCAGAAATTTCAAGATCCAATATTGATTTCATGAAGAATAGGTTATCAAATCCTCTAATATCTCTCCCTTATGTTTTATTCCAAATTGGTGTCTAATGCTAATTAGAGGAGTTAAATATGTATTTATAGTAGGTATTTTAGTTAACCAATATTTTTTAATAAAGAATGCTTGAGATTATTCTGGTCTATGGATAAAATATAAATGTCAATTATTCCTCCCCTAGGTATATCACCTTATCCCGAGTCAGGCTATAGCAAAATAAATTCCATACAAGGATTTGTTTAGGATATATTAATAGTTCATTAATAAACACATATGTAGAAATAATATATATTTTTAAAAATATTAAATATTTATAAAAAACCCATACACATTAAATGATGAACCAAAGGTGAGAAAATATTATAAAATATTATTAAAAATATTTTAAAGGATCCAATGAAAAAATTGGTAAGTTATATAAATGATTATAGAAGAGAAAATAAAGGAAATTTTAAGGCAGATTAGAGGTCTTGAGGATAAAATAAGTAGAGAAAGAGGATATAATGATGATTAAAGACTATGAAGGAAAACCAAAAGATATTTCAGAGGATGATGGTTTATTTTAGATAAAGTGTATAAAAAATAGAAGACCTGGTTTCAATATTTTTATTTTATATTTATGTTATGATTATTAACTAATTTTCCTAAGAAAAATAGAGTTTTATATTATTTGAGAAATAAATTTACCATTATGTCATTTTTATTTTTGTTTTATAAGATGTTCTACTAAACCTTTATCTTTTCATGAACAATAACATTGAGGACTTGGTCGAAGTACCTATATAGGAAAACATTTCTTTATCTATTTACCATGTAATATATTTATTTAATAATCAAATATACTAATGACATAATAAGGTCAATTTGTAACAACTAAAGTTTAATATTGAAATTTCCTTTTCAAATGAATAAATTCCTAATTAATAAATGAAATTATAGAAAACACATAAATAACTCTGGTTATTTTTAACCATTACAAGTTATATCCTATCATATTTAAAATATTATTAAACATCAGAAACTTTTATAGTATTATTTTTATATAGTGATTGTATGATTAGTAAAAATTAAGGGTAATGATAAAGTCCAATCGACTCACACAAAGGAAGCAATGGCCTCAACCAGTAGGATTAGACTCTATGAAGCCAATTTATTTGAGCTTTAGAGGGATATAGCATCACTATGATTTTCCCTTGACCAATTCCAAGCCAATATTAAAAAAATAATGAATCATTGAAATTATTTATGAGATAAGTTCAAGAAAATCAAGATCACTTCCCTAACCATGTTCTCTAAACCACCCAAAGAAAATATCAATGTCACCCACATTACCCTTAGTGAATTATGAGGTGTAATAAAGTGTTATATATCTAAACTCTAATAATATGAATTTTTATATTTTTATTTTTAAAAACTAATGATTATGTTTATATTTTATTATTACTTTATATTTATTTAGTAATAAGTTTTATAAAAATTAGATTTTGACATGATGAAACACAAATTGTATCTTTGGTAAATATATTATTTAAATCAAGAAACTAATTTTTTTATTGAATAATTTTTTAAATAAGTGGTATTTTAATAAAATATTTCTTATTGAATAATATTTATTAATTAAAAATGATACTAAAATTTTACAAAGTCAAATATTGTTTTTATAATGGTTAAAAAAATGTTAGTTTCAAAAAAAAATATTTCTCAATAAATGGGGATTTCTGAATTAAAAGTGTAAATTAACATATTTATAGATTTATTTTGATAAAAAAATTAATTTTGAAATTATCATTCCATAATTATACAATAGATATTTTTACATAATTTTCTAAGACAATTGAATTTTTAGGTAAAAATTAAATACAGTATAATTATACAGTACGTATTATGACATCATAAAAGCAAAAAAGTGATGTAATAAATAATATAAAGGGTATACATGAACAAAATTATGTTTATAACTTAAAAAAATTTAAAATATGTGATTAATTTTATAAATTATTAATGACTCCCCTAAAACATATATTATATTATAACAGTTTAAAATCAATTCTTTATAAACATGACTCACTTCCACATAACTAAGTGTGCTATTTTAAAGAGTTATATTATTTCCCTTATACAATAATTAAAACCACTCCACTTTAGTAGAAACCATGGGAAAACCCTTGTTATGGTTTGTGTTTTGGATTAATTTATCATACAGAGTCCAAAACATAAGATTAGAAATTAATAAATAATTTTTCTCTCTTTTTCTATAAAAATACAACGAACCACCCATTAATATTCACTAAAAACTCTTGGATCACGATGATACTTTAAGATTACCTCTATATATCCATCCCAATGTGTCCCCAAGATCTTAATATGCTTCTCCAAATCTTTTAGAATCACCCTATCAAGATAAGGGATCCTCTCCTTTCATTCTTTATTCCAAAACCTTATTTTATTATTCCCTTTAAATTTCAATTTTCAAGTTTGGATATGTTATTACACATTCCAAATATTTTATTTTGGATTTCCAAGTTATGAGATACCCCTTTAACTCTCATTAATCCGTTCAATCAATCTTTATATACTTCTGGTATGCTACCGAAATTATGTTGTGATTTATCATTCCAAACAATTATGTAGTGAACAACCATCCCCATTTCCACTCTAGGGTATTCAACTAGATTTACCTATCATTAATTTATTAGGTAATTTAATATATTTATCTAACCCTCCTTAATCATGGGATTAAAAGTGATGAAATTCATCCTTATGTTGTATGATCTATGTGGCACACTTATTCATGAACATGATATGAATGTGATAGGTGGACTCGGAATTATATAGCCCGCTAATAAATTGGTGTTTTGATAGAAAAGAAGACAAAAACTAGGTACATTAGATTTTTTATGACATCTGATTATGAGCGAGGGGTAAAATGTGCTACATAATCATTTACATTAGGTTTACAATTTTTGTTCTAAATAGAAACTCTCATCAATTCCCACGTCCATAACTGGGTACATACCTTATTTCCAATGGCAATCTATTAGATGGGGTTTTATACCCAATGAAACTTGGGAACTCATATTGGTGAAGAGGGAGGAATTTCGGGATCATCAAAACCTTTTTTGTGGTAATTATTTCTTACTTCGGGACTCTATTATAGATTTAATATTTGTTAATGAATCTCATCCTAATGTTGATACGAAACTGGTTACCCTAACAAAATGAACATAGGTTGAACCTATTTCCAATCATGATACTGAATCGGTTTCCCTCACAAAATGACCATAGGTTAAATCTATTTTATAAATAAAGGGGAATCTTTTATTGACTTCATCTGTATGTATATAAGGTTCTTCATCCACCTCCCCGAATGGGTAGCTACTTATATATTGAAGTTGTAGAATTTGTTTCCATGTAAGAAGGCCTTTAGTATATAAGGTATGAGATTGATCCATCATGAGGAATACTATATAACTTGTTTATAAATGCAATCAAAGGACATGTAGTTTTATTAAACCTGTTCAGTTTAACATCATGCAGAAAGGACATATTTATGGGCACTAAGGAACCAGGTATTTGAGTACAAGTCTCAAGGAGACGTCCTATGTATCCTGGTTATGGTAGGAATCAGAGTTATCATAGTTTGATCACTGTCTTATTGTTTTCACCAAGTTGTATATCCTTATATGTATGGAGTCATATCATGACACTCATATGGGATTACACACTAACGTTTCACTGGTTGGTGGAGATTCATGATGTGAGTGATATGACCATTACAACTCTCTAATCCAACTTGAGTTTTAATCGGTGTGAAAAACAAAAAATAGCAAATAGTCAGTCTTACTACCTATGGATTTGGTACTAATGTATTGGGACTACCCTTAGGATGTTTAATATGGTGGTCACACATTTGGAATGTATCCAACTTATCCTGGTTATAGCAAGAATTAGAGTCATCATAGTTTGATTTTCTACCTAGTCTGCTGGTGGGTTGGGGAGAAGGATCATCCCATGGGAATGATTAAGTCTCTATGGTTGAGATGCAGGAAACATAGATAGAATTATTCTCAAGTAAGTATCTATTTTACCTCAATAATTTGAAAGGAATACTATGTATCATGGTTATTGTAGGAATCATATTTCTTGAAGTTCATTAGATTCAGGGCTTTACACATTGAGGTTTACCTAATATTTGGAACATATAGTATTATGATAGTGGTCAAGGATTACACACTGAGGATTCCATTTTTAATTAATATGATCATTTCAACTCTCTAATCCCACATGAGCTCTGCTCGGTGTGGGAAACAAGGGATATAAAATAACCAGTCTCACTTCCTATCGATGCAGGACTTATGTTCTAGGAAAACCGTTTGGATGTCTAATATAGGTCCCAAAAATTAGGAATGAATCTAATGTATCCTAGTTATCGTGGGAATTAGATTCATCATAGTTCATTTAATTTGGAATTACACACTAAGGTATCCCTGGTATGTAGACTAGACAAGGTTATTAGGTCATGTGATGCCCGCCTAGCATGGCCTTCTGTTCTGCCTTGGCCTGGTTGATTTTTTTCCATAAATGTCTTGATAGTATTACTGAATTTTCAAGGTATGTTTATACATGCATGATTTTATTGTGGACATGTTTAAAAACAATCACATGATCAAGAAAAAACTTGTTCGGAGGATATTGTAAGACCTGTCTGGATGATCCTTGATTCCATCACATGATCTCAATTGACAAGATCGGAGGACATTGCATGATCCAGCTAACTTTCCCTAGTGTCATCATGAAAGTTCGGTGAGACACTTGGAGGGTTTCATGGGGTTCATAGTGACATTTATGGGGGTGATACATGTCTTTGATGACTTGTACGGGTCTTATCATGAATGTCATCTGACATGTCTGAAGGGCGTCGTAAGATCTGACTAGCATGTTCACAGGATGTTGTGAGATCTAGCTGGATCACCTGAAAGATGTCACAATATCCATTTGGCATGTCTGGAGGACATCATGGGATCTAGTTGGCTTGTCTATATGACGTCATGATATCCAGTTGACATGTCTTGATGCCATCGTGAGACATAGTTGACATGCATCAGTTCCACCATCTGACTTTGAAAACATGTCTGGAGAGCATTGCGAGGTCTGTATGGTGAGCCTAGAGGGTTTCTCGAGACCTAGGTGGCATGCCCATGGGGTGACATGTGACTTGATCTAACCTCTCTATGTGACTTTTCATAATCCAAATCGTATACCTAATGAGTGTCTTGTGTTCTAAGCGACATGTCGGAGTGTTGTAACATGACCTAGGTGGTTCATACAAAGTGCATGAGGATCATCATATATGTTCTTCTCATAACTCTCCCATATTTTTAGTCTTTTTCAAAATTTAATTTAATATGCCTTAGATTTTTTCAGTGTTAGCTTGTTTAAGTCTCATCTGATTGATAAGGTATTTGGGTTATCCTTCGCATAACCTACCCAAAGTCCTTTATGTGACCTATGAGTGATCATGAGAAGTGCCTATGCATTTCAAATAATTGCTTAAGATTTTCCCCAAACTTTACTTGATGTAAAAACTTTCTAACCATGAAATTATCCACTCTAAAAAATATGCTCCAAAGATTGGGTGTGTCGATGTAAGGATCCAAGGATGCATTTTTTCCATGATGGAGTGGGAGATTTATAGACCACACCACCCCAATTATAAACCACTTCGCGTGGTGAGTATTGCACAATCCTAGGCCAGAGTCAATAGAAGGATCTAATTTCATTCATTTCATGAGATCCTACTGTAGGTCATTCTGTGGGCATCACATGATTTTCAGTGACCGTGATACCATTCTATCAACATAACATTTATTAGACTATAAAAAATTAATGGGGTCTTTCCTAATCATTTGGACATACCAAGGGTCTTTCACATTGTCATGATTGCATGTATAGTGGCCTTTAAAAGATTGGTATGCTTGTTTAAAGGCTTTCACATGGCCTAAGATGCCTTGTATGGTACAATCTATGTGACAAAGGTGGCTTTCCAGGGGGATTTGCATGATGTGGGTGACATGTCCACAGGCTCTTGCGTAATAAGGAATACATGTCACTAAGGCCTTTGTAGTGTTTTATGAACCGTATAGGAATGTCATGAGATATTTACAACCTCAACAGGTTCCCAAATTTTCCATTTTATATAATTATTTTTTTTTCAAAGGCTTGGGGATCTTGTGAGATTGCACGACTGTTGTTTAAGATAATCATTGTCCCCATCAGTGATGTGTCATTTGAATATCATAGGGTCCTATTGTGATGCATTATCATTTCATAGAGAAATATTTTATTGTCCTTATATAGCCAAAAGGGGATCTCAGGACCGCTTGGACATATCTAAAGCCCTCTCCTGGTGAGGGCGACATGTTAGTGGACTATCGTGCAGCGAGGCGAACATGTAACCACTGGATTGTGGTGTCTCAGAAACTGTATGTGTCACATCTCATGATGTTTTTTACCAAAAGTGTATCCTAACTTTTCCCCCTTTTATTTATTAATTTATATTACAAGGTCCTTGGGTCTCACGAGTTTACTCAAGTGTTGTTGGAGACAATAAATCTCCCCATCGATGATTCTTTGTGTGACCAACAAAGGGTATTGTGGTGATAAATGATAATTTCATGGAAAATATCTTCTATTTGTCTACCTATCTAGTGGGGGAGAGAAGGAATTCCTGGACATGTCTAAAGCCTTTCACATTTTAAGGGTGACATGTCCATGGGATCTTGGAGACAATGCTGAAATCTCACAGAGCACTTTCGTGGTGTCTTGTGAACCACCTAGGAACGATTTGTGGTATTTATGACCAAAAGAGGCTCTCAACCTTTGGAAATATTACATCTTATTTGATAAGGATTTTTGGATGGATTTCTAGGTTTCCACTATTTGACATGTCGTGTGACTCTGGGGTTCCCTTCTAACAATATCTGCATGATCAGTGATTGTTTGGAATGCCCTTGTAAGAGCATAAATACTCATAAATGGGGACTTTTAGGATCTTCCATAGGTTATTTGATATGAATGGATCCTCTATGTGACCTTCTAATGGTCTCGTGATTTCATGCCTCTTGGAGTCTTATGTGATCCACAAGTTCTGGCCACCTTGTGTTTCCTTTTATTTATAGGGAAAATAATACCCATATTCAGGTATTTATTCATTTGTAGATTTTTCAATGCTCATTTGGCAGGTGTCAAACAAATCCCCCTCTTAGGAGAGACTTATGTGGGGACAAGGTCTCAGTTATGGAAAAATTGAATGCCCTCTTAAGGCTTTTGTGATATCGCCAATCAGTATGTTAGGTGATGCGTGGTATTCTGGGTGATGTTTGGAATTTCATGGAATGACCAATAAATAGTGGAGTGGTGGGATACTCATTCACCAGAATCCTGATTATTTATATCCCTTGATCCCTACCTCAATCACATAATCCCTTCACAAGACTCTCCCACAAGAACTAGTCATGAGATCCATTCATAAGACCTTCCCATGATAACTACTTCACAAGACTTATTTTGTAACGCCTCGACCCCAGTTACCCAGAGTCGGTGCATTATTACATAACATTGGTATGATCACAAGAAAGATAAAATCTTGAAAGACCAATTAGTTTAGTAGCCTTGGAATAACTAGATACATTAATAAAGTTTACATTACAACATAAAATGAAAACTACAACAATATAGTCTCCATAGTCCACACTCTTATCCCCTCATACTATCCCTGCAGGTCATTCATAAATTACTTCTTCACATCCTGGGAAAAATAAAACATAGAAAAGGGGTGAGATAAAATTCCCAGTAAGGATAACAATATAGAGGAAGCTTTTATAAATAATAATAACCATTTAAGGCAATGTATAACTAAAACAAAAGCCATTTAAACTTGAACTTCATCATAGTATAGAAAAAATAAAATGAAATAATGCCATTTAATTATTCACATGGATATTCTACTTATCAAATAATCACATGCAATATCAATAACCACATTCATAATGATGGAATGCATAATGCCAGACTATCATAACCACATAGTCAAGGCCTCGTGCCAAGACTACAAATATGATTTTGTCAAGGCCTTGTGCCAAGACACTAGTTTGTCTCATGAGACCTACCAATGCATCGAGGGGCTATAGCGGGCTCCACCCATCACTTACTAAGTCCAATGCATTCCTCATATGAAATGTTTGAAACATTACATAAACATTCGTATTAAAACTAGCATACAAAATGTCAATACTTTATCCACAAACCATGAATGGTATAAAAATAGCTCATCCACATTCAAACATAACTCATTCGATACAATATGAAAGATTGTATTTTATCATATTAACCTCAATCGATAATTATGAAGGATATTGACATAGATGAAAATAATCATCAAAACAATTAGAGTGAAATATCCCCCTTTTTCTTGAAATCATTTAAAAGTCACACTATTTGTCAAGAATTCATTTAAAATCTACTTTAGAATCAAAGTGTCCCATACCACTTTGAAACTTTTAAAAATAATTCTGATTTGAAAACTTTAATTTCCATATAAATAAATCCTTAAAACCATTTTTAAAACATGGACATTAATGAGAAAGATTTAGAATAATCAATCTTTAAAACATTTTAAAATGGAATTCTAGTTAGAGTTCCTAAACAAAAGAGAGACACTTCAATAAAAATAATTTAGGAAATAAAAACTTTGTAATATCATGATAATAAAGGGATTCATGATATATTATGTCAAAGTACATTATATACACCATATAAAAGTGATTTGGTGTATAACAATAACAGAGTCTCAATGGAATGTAAATTGAGATGAAATCTCTCATAAAGGTTGTATCCTTAGGTTAAGGATAAATCAACGGCATAATGATGAATGAAAAATATAAATACACTCAATATTATTGGATATTCAGTGTAAAACAATCAAAGGACATTCATACATATTCTTGTAAAAACAACACCAATGAATTGGATGTTTAACTCAACAAATCGAGATTGAGTAAAAATTACTCTTATCAAGTTCATACCGATGACCTGATAATTTATCAATGGAGTTATTATGTGTATAAAAAGTATATCCACAGAAAGGGGAGTGGAATTTATTACATAATCAAATGAATAGTGATTCTACACATAATCTTGGAGTAAAATAATCAATGAAGTATGCGTAAAGCTGAATGAGTGGAAATTGAAATTTCAAATTCCCTTATTGATTTGGTAACATAAAAAACATACACCCATGAAAGAAAGATCATACAATGATAATGTAAATATACATGAATTAAATTATATTATACAATGAATACAAACATGGGCAATACACACACCACATGTAATAAATAAGTGGTGAACAATGGAAATCTCACCGAATTAAAAGTGAGATAAGAAACCCCTTACTTTGTACTTTTTCCTTGGTCTACGGTAGGTTAAACTCCTCTATAATGGTTAAATAATTGTTATTTAATTATACAAGAATAATTTACATTAATATGATATCATATATGATCTTTTAACATTGATTTGTTAATAATATCTTAGTATTATCATCATTTCGGCTGTTAACTTACTCGTTTTCCTTTATATTCTTTGTTACGTAAGCCGTGTTTGTTATGGATAGGTTGTATATTATTCATATAAAGAATTATATCAAGTCCTTAAACATTATTTTTAATCATCAAATGAGAATTATACTTGAATGGATAAGAAGGAGAATGAATTTCATCGCGTTCGTGGAGACGGTACTCCGTACGTACGCACGAGCGACAATATCATTCTTTTGATGTTAAAATAACATATAATTGGATGTTATATCATATAGATAGAATAATTATCATGTTATATTTATTATTTATATGAATTACACATCATTATTATACCCATCCAAATAATAATTTATTGAATGACAATTACACCACGACGTGGAGACGGTAAGCCGTACGTACACACGTATGGTGACATGTCATTCAAAGGATGGATAGAATACTGAATATGGTTGTACCATATTTATAATAACATAACAGTATATATAATATACTGGAGTTATTATTTTATAATAGAAATAACAAATAAAGAAGAAGTTGAAGAAGAAAGTAACTTGAAAGAGGGTGGTGAAAATATTACCTCTCCTTCGGGTTCTTCCTTTTGATTTGATCAAAAGGGATCTTTAGGTTGTCTTTATGATCAAAATAAGGCCTCTAGGTTGTATTGTGAGAAGTTTAGAGAGTATTTGGGTAGGTTTTGGAAAAGCCAAAAGGATTTGAATGTGTGAATTAGTGAGAAGTGGGAGTGCCCTTTTATAAGAGGGGTGAGGGGCACCTTTGGAAAAGCGAAAAATATTATTTTATAATAAATTAATATTCGGTTTATAACGGCTCCAAAGTAGATTCTTTAAA
Source organism: Viscum album (assembly GCA_963277665.1). Taxonomy (NCBI): domain Eukaryota; kingdom Viridiplantae; phylum Streptophyta; class Magnoliopsida; order Santalales; family Viscaceae; genus Viscum; species Viscum album. The sequence continues at coordinate 1,784,413,842 of OY728125.1, forward strand.
GGTTAAGGTGGGGATGGGTCGAAAACCACTCAACCAATAGAATTTATATAGGTTTGGGTCATTATATTAACCTTATCTTTAAGTATTAACTCTTAGTTAATTAGTTTCACTTTTACAATGTCTCTTTGTATTTTTATATTATATGGTTAATAAACTTAATATATACATCCAAGAGACCCCCAAGTGGTCCATTAATTATACACCTATCATTCTATAAGTTTATTGGCCGAACCGTAGATTTTTAGGAATTGAATATAAATTAATAATAAAATATTTATTTTAAAAACTCCTTTATGTCAATTTTGACACTATTGGGTATTTTGTTTTTGATAAATTAATAAAAGCATTATTACTTCGAACACAATTTATATAATCTATCCTAATATGTAATAGTAACCTAGAAAATTAGTGTAATTCCTAAAACGTATCAAATTACATTTATTTTAATATTTATAATATCAATTATTTTAATATTTCATTAATTAGGTAATTACTGCATCACCATTGTGTCAAAGATAAATTAATTTATTTAAGGTCTAAAAATTATAAATAAAATACCATTATGTAGGAAATATCTTTATATTTCTAATTAATATTTACAATCGAATTTATCTTATGTATAACCCTATATTAAAAATGTTTTAGTAAATAAACTTTGATTTTAACTCTTTTAACTCTTCTTTGAATTAAATAATAATAAATGTCCTAATCTAATACAAGAAGACCTAAATGATAATATTTTACTCCTAAGGTTGTTTTCGGTCGAGATACACTTGTCCAATAGAATTAGGACATGTTTTAGGGTAATATTAATAACATTTTTACCCTTAATTGCCCTATTTACTTTTAACCGTGGTAAATAAAATTAAAAAGTTACTATTCACCAAAAATTATTTTCATCTCATTGAACCACATTTTACTCCTTGATATTAACCATGTCTCTCATATTTTTTTAATTCCACACACAGAAGTGGTAAAATTATGTTTTATGAAAAATTCAGTTTTTTAACTACCACTTAGTGGTTTCACTATTCATCAAAAAATGAAAGTTTCCAGAAAAATATCAAAAATTAGGCCTAAGATATATTTGATATTATGAATTAAAAAATTATTTCTATTTTACCAAATTCAAAACATATCAATTGCATTAATTAATTTAAAAATTAATTCTCGTCGTCAAAACAAATAGCGTGTTTTTAAGAGATAATAACTATCAAAAGATTGACACTTGTTCATGTCTGGTTTAAATGTGAAATTACATCCAATGACCAACATTGTATTAAATGGTAAAAATATATTGTAAATATACTTTAAGACCACTCAAATTAATAATTTATCACTATTAATTATTTCGACTAAAAAAGTTGTTTTTAATTAAAATTTAGTAATTTTCACTATTTATCAAAATATGAAAGTTATCCGAAAAGTACCAAAATTTCACCCAAGGATAATTTAGATATTCCAAATCCAAAAATGAAGTCCATTTTGAAAGATAAAATGTATAAAATTTCAAAAAGTAGGTATTAATATTCATAACGGCTAATTTGATTGGTTGTGGTGTGTTAGAACTTGAAGTTGCGTACAACACACGCTACTGTAATATTTAGAGAGCAGCATACCGTGAAAGCTTTGGGTGTTACATTCTCCCCTCCTTCAATAAATTGCATCCTCGCAATTTTTAAAATTGGTATTGGGAATATAATGGAAATTCCCACATCGTAAAAAGAGTTAATAAAACTATCACTTTAAAAGAAAGAAAGATAAGTACAATGGTCACCCGAGATAACCCATACGAGGATTCCATGTAGGAAAACATGGATATGGCTGATAAACTAAGTTTTAAGTTTTGATGGAGAGGGATAGAAAACATGATCAGGAGAAATTTAACAATAAAAAAATCACAAACTTGTGTTGGGACAAACAGTCATTAGTCTCCTAGTAGGAAAAGTAAACGGATAACATTTTTTGTTTTAAATTACATTACATAAGGATGAGGAATTAATTTATGATATTTAATAAGAACATAAAGAGATATACTTACTTTTTAAGTAGATTTTCATTCTTTAATAAATTTTTACTACTAACTCATTTTTTTGAACAATGAGAATTCAAGAAGACTTGGTCACAATGGAAGAGCTAGAATAAACTTCTATAGAAATACATGATCCATGTAGGATAAACAATATATTTACCTTGACTTTAGAGATTAATCAAAACCAAAATGGTTAGTATAATATCTGATGATCCCCCAATTGGATATTCCATTAGAGAAAAAAAACACTAATCTTAATTTCTAAAATTAAACCATCAATACCCCGAAGTTAAATAAATACCATTAAATAATCAATTGTCCTTAAAATCCTTCAATATAATCCAAACTAGTATTGAAACACAAAACTTATAAGAATGTAGTCTTACACGTTAAATTGTATCTCCAAATAACATTAATTACTCTTAAATTCACATACTTAAAAGTAATTAACCTAATCATTTCCACAAATAACCCAAATCACTATAAATCCACAATAAAAACATAGATAAAAATCCACCATTACTCCTCAAATTAAATACCATACTATTCTATTTTCCTTGGGCATATAGTGTTCACAACAAAGCGAACAACTTCCATAATAAAATTTATCACTTAATCACCAAATCATTTTCCTATACTAAGGGTATTCATTTGATAAGACATGAGATCCCAAATCAAATTATTATTGATCAATAAAATCATTTAACTAAAAATAATAGTCACACTAACTAGGGACTTCACGTAGTCCAGTGGTAGGCGATAAATCCCAATCTCACTTTGGTTGTGGGTTCGATTCCCATAGCTTTGTCCGACGCGATGGGTTGTCACACGGTCTGCATGTTGTTTTTTTTCAAAAACTATATTTTATAACATTACCAAAATGAGATAAATTTATCAAAATAACCATAACATAATTTAACCACAAATCTTATCTCATACCTTGCATTTTCATCCCAAGTTATAATAACTTATAATTGCCTCAAACCCAACGATTATATAAAACCAAATGGTTATTTATAACTATATCCAAAAGAGAAAAGACAATTCTTCCTCAAATATAATTCTGACATGGAAAACTGCAGGGTTAAAAATACAAGAGAAAATTATTCCAAAGTAAACCCATCAACAAGGAGAATTGATACTTTTTAAACATTTATCCAACCATTTATTTCCACATAGCTTCTTCTTTGAACAAGAAAATATCCTATGGAATAGGGCACTCACTCGGGTAATGGCCAGGTCCCCTGCATTTAAGGAAAATGACTGTAAATGGATTCTTGGGACCATTTTTATCTTCTTCCATAGTACTCTTCATTTTTCTTCAGAAATTATTGACATTATATCCATCATTCCTACATGTAAAGCATTTCTTGGTCCCATTAAGACACTTACCTGGGTGTCTCCTTCCACATTTCTTGCATGATGGAAGTTGAGGATTCCTTTCTCCATGGTCTCCACTTCTGGAGCTCTTATCATTCATCACCTTTCTCTTCTTTGTTGAGTCCGGGAATTGGTTAATATATATATTGTTGATCATATTTTTGGAAAATTGATTAGGCATTAAGATTATATCTTTTACGCCTATCAACAATCCATTTTGTTGCTCATTTCCACCATCGTTCCCACCTTGTACATCATTCTCAAAGTCACTATGACTTCCTTGGAATCCAGCCATTGACTAAAACCAGAAAGCATTGTGTGAGTAACAGTAGTCATAAAATCATTTAGAGAATATCATGTCACCATATTCTTAATTTAAAACACATTAGGATTAACCAAGGTCATTTACTCTCAACTTTTATATAATATTTCAAATCAGTTTGTAAAGAAAATGTAAATTATCCTAAGCATATCCCCCGGGAGTGTCGTAACCAAGAGTGCAGCAAGGCCCGTTGTCGTGCACCAGTTCCCGTTCGAGTCTAGCTCAAAGCGTTGTTTTTGGGTTTTACCCCTAGGTACATATGTGCTAGAGCCGCCTCTACCTGCTCGTATCCAGACAGGGATGTATTGCTCGGAAAACTCACAAAATCTCAACAATACCAAAATTCTAGGAAGTTCTTCTATACTAATCCTCAAATTTCATCTTAGGTCTACGTGCTCTAATCAGAGTTTATCTAAATCTAGCTTCCAAAGTTTGTACTAAACTTCATCTAATACCAACTGTAAGGCCCCAACCCTAGTTACCCAGATTCGGTGCATTATTACATAACATTGTCATGATCACAAGAGAGATCAAATCTCGAAAGACCGATTAGTTTAGTAGCCTTGGAATAACTAGATACATTAATAAAGTTTACATTACAACATAAAATAAAAACTACAACAATATAGTCTCCATAGTCCACACTCTTATCCCCTCATACTATACCTACAGGTCATTCATAAATTACTTCTTCACATCCTGGAAAAAATAAAACATAGAAAAGGGGTGAGCTTAAATGCCCAGTAAGGATAACAATATAGCGGAAACGTTCATAAATAATAATAAACATTTAAGGCAATGTATAACTAAAACAAAATCCTTTTAAACTTTAACTTCAACATAGTATGGAAAAAATAAAATGAAATAATTCCATTTACTTATTCACATGGATATTCTACTAATCGAATAATCACATGCAATATCAATAACCACTTTCATAATGATGGAATGCATAATTCCAAACTATCATAACCACATAGTCAAGGCCTCATGCCAAGACTACAAATAAGATTTTGTCAAGGCCTTGTGCCAAGACACTAGTTTGTCTCATGAGACCTACCGATGCATCAAGGAGCTATAGCAGGCTCCACCCATCACTTAATAAGTCCAATGCATTCCTCATATGAAAATTTTGAAACATAACATAAACATTCATATTAAAACTAGCATACGAAATGTCAAAAATTTATCGACAAACCATGAATGGTATAAAAATAGCTCATCCACAGTCAATCATAACTCATTCGATACAATATGGAAGATTGTAATGTATCATATTAACCTCAGTCGATAATGATGAAGGATATTGACATAGATGAAAATAATCATCAAAACAATTAGAGTGAAATATCCCCCTTTTTCTTGAAATCATTTTAAAGTCACACTATTTGTCAAGAATCCATTTAAAATAGATTTTAGAATCAAAGTGTCCCATACCACTTTGAAACTTTTAAAAATAATTTTGATTTGAAAACTTTAATTTCCATATAAATAAATCCTTAAAACCATTTTTAAAACATGGACATTAATGAGAAAGATTTATAATAATAAATCTTTAAAACATTTTAAAATGTCATTTTAGTTAGAGTTCCTAACCAAAAGAGAGACACATGAATAAAAATAATTGAGGAAACAAAAACATTTTAATATCATGAGAATAAAGGTATTCATGATATATTATGTCAAAGTACATTATATACACCATATAAAAGTGATTTGGTGTATAACAATAACGGAGTCTCAATGGAATGTAAATTGAGATGAAATCTCTCACAAAGGTTGTATCCTTAGGTTAAGGATAAATCAACGACATAATGATGAGTGAAAAATATAAATTCACTCAATATTATTGGATATTCATTGTAAAACAATCAAAGGACATTCACACATATTCTTGTAAAAACAACACCAATGAATTGGATGTTTAACTCAACAAATCGAGATTGAGTAAAAATTACTCTTATCAAGTTCATACCGATGACCTGATAATTTATAAATGGAGTGATTATGTGTATCAAAATTATATCCACAGAAAGGGGACTGGAAATTATGACATAATCAAATGAATAGTGATTCTACACATAATCTTGCTGTAAAATAATAAATGAAGTATGCGTAAAGCCGAATGAGTGGAAATTAAAATTTCAAATTCCCTTATTGATTTGGTAACATAAAAAACATACACCCATGAAATAAGGATCATACAATGATGATGTAAATATACATTAATTAAAGTATATTACACAATTAATACAAACATGGGCAGTACACACACCACATGTAATAAATAAGTGGTGAACAATGGAAATCTCACAGAATTAAAAGTGAGATAAGAAACCCCTTACTTTGTACTTTTTCCTTGGTTGACGGTAGGTTAACCTCATGTATAATGGTGAAATAATTGTTATTGCATTATAAAATAATAATTTACATTAATATGATATCATATATGATCTTTTAACATTGATTTGTTAATAATATCTTAGTATTATCGTCATTTTGGTTGTTAACTTACTCGTTTTCCTTTATATTATTTGTTACGTAAGTCGTGTTTGTTATGGATAGGTTGTATGTTATTAATATAAATAATTATATCAAGTCCTTAAACAGTATTTTTAATCATCAAATGAGAATTATACTTGAATGGATACGATGGAGAATGAATCTCATCGCGTTCGTGGAGACGGTAGTCCGTACGTACGCACGAGCGACAATATCATTCTTTTGATGTTAAAATAACATATAATTGGATGGTATATCATATATACAGAATAATTATCATGTTATATTTATTATTTAAATTAATTACACATCATTATTATACCCATCCAAATAATAATTTATTGAATGACAATTACACCACGACGAGGAGACGGTAAGCCGTACGTACGCACGTATGGTGACATGCCATTAAAAAGATGGATAGAATACTAAATATGGTTGTACCATATTTATAATAACATTAAAGTATATATAAGATACTGGAGTTATTATTTTATAATATAAATAACAAAGGAAGAAGAAGTTGAAGAAGAAAAGAACTTGAAAGTGGGTGGTGAAAACATTACCTCTTCTTCGGGTTCTTTTTTTTGATTTGATCAAAAGGGCACCTTAGGTTGGCTTTCTGGTCAACCTAAGGCCTCTAGGTTGTATTGAGGAAAGTTTAGAGAGTATTTGGGCAGGGTTTGGCCGAGCCAAAAGGCTTTGAATGTGTGAATTAGTGAGAAGGGGGAGTGCCCTTTTATAAGAGGGGTGAGGGGCACCTTTGGAAAAGCTAAAAATATTATTTTATAATAAATTCATATTCAGTTTCTAATGGCTCCAAAGTGGATTATTTAAAGGTTAATGTGGGGATGGGTCAAAAACCACTCAACCAATAGAATTTAGACAGGTTTGGGTCATTATATTAACCTTATCTTTAAGTATTAACTCTTAGTTAATTAGTTTCACTTTTACAATGTCTATTTGTATTTTTATATTATATGGTTAATAAACTTACTATATACATCCAAGCGACCCCCAAGTGGTCCCTTAATGATACACGTATCGTGATATAAGATTCTTGGCCAAACCTTAGATTTTTAGGAATTGAATATAACTTAATAATATAATATTTGTTTTAAAAACTCCTTTATGTCAATTTTGACACTATTGGGTATTTTATTTTTGATAAATTCATAAAAGCATTATTACTTAGAAAACAATTTATATAATCAATCCTAATATGTCATATTATCCTATAAAATTAGTTTAATTCATAAAAAGTATCAAATTACATTTATTTAGATATTTATAATATCAATTATTTTAATATTTCATTAATTAGGTAATTACTGCATCACCATTGTGTCATAAATAAATTAAATTATTTAATGTCTAAAAATTATAAATACAATACCATTATGTAGGAAATTTTTTTAGATTTCTAATAAATATTTACAATCGAATTTATCTTATGTATAACCCTATATTAAAAATGTTTTAGTAAATAAACTTTGATTTTAATTCTTTTAACTCTTCTTTGAATTAAATAATAATAAATGTCCTAATCAAATACAAGTAGACCTAAATGATAATATTCTACTCCTAAGGTTATTTTTGGTCGAGATACACTTGTCCAATAGAATTAGGACATGTGTTAGGGTAATATTAATATCATTTTTACACTTAATTACCCTATTTACTTTTAACTGTGGCAAATAAAAGTAAAAATTTACTATTCACCAAAAATTATTTTCATCTCATTGAACCACATTTTACTTTTTGATATTAACTGTGTCTCTCGGATTTTTGAAATTCCACTCACAGAAGCGGTAAAATTAAGTTTTATGAAAAATTCAGTTTTTTAACTACCACTTAGTGGTTTCACTATTCATCAAAAAAATGAAAGTTTCCAGAAAAATACCAAAAATTAGGCCTAAGATATATTTGATATTATGAATTCAAAAATGATGTCTATTTTACCAAATTCAAAACATATCAGTTGCATTAATTAATTTAAAAATTAATTCCAGTCGTCAAAACAAATAGCGTGTTTTTAAGAGATAATAACTATCAAAAGATTGACACTTGTTTATGTCTAGTTTAAATGTGAAATTACATCCAATGACCAACATTGTATTAAATGGTAAAAATATATTCTAAATATACTTTAAGACCACTCAAATTTATAATTTATCACTATTAATTATTTCGAATAAAAAAGTTGTTTTTAATTAAAATTTAGTAATTTTCACTATTCATCAAAATATGAAAGTTATTCGAAAAGTACCAAAATTTCACCCTAGGATAATTTCGATATTCCGAATCAAAAAATTAATTCCATTTTGAAAAATAAAATATATAAAATTTCAAAAATTAGTTATTACTATTCATAACGGCTAGTTTGATTGGTTGTGGTGTGTTAGAACTTGAAGTTGCGTACAACACACGCTACTGTATTATTCAGAGAGAAGCATACCGTGGAAGCTTGGGGTGTTACATATTTTCCCAAGGTTCTTGCTCAAATAAAACATGAAATAAATTTTAGTAATTGCTTGAACTTCATCTACAGGGATTCACAGATGTCTTAGAAGGTTTCATGGGATCTTCTAGCTCAATTACATCATCTTTTTTTACTATGTTAAGGATTCTTTGACCATGTCAAGGTCACACGATCATGTGTATTTTTAGGGGACATGTGGTTGAATGATGTTCTATGGGTTTATGTGGTCTGAAAGATCTTCATGATCCTATTGATTCATGAATCCTTTATGTTATTGAAAATATATTTAGTGATTCACACGATTCATGCGAGGTTGCCAAAATTTTTATGACTTTACTTTGATAATATTTTATTTTTATCTTCTGAACATATGCCACTTACTTCTATTCAGATGGATTCTTTCTCTCATCATAGTTCCTCTACTGCAGCTAATCAAAGGGTCATGATTGCTAGAAACTACAATGTTGACCCTCACTATCACATGAATTTTGATAATGAGATTTTTTAATAGATTTTACCATTCAAACACCAAAATTATCCTTTATGACACTAGATTTCTATATAAAGGTTTGGCTTGCTGGATGACATTATCATTCCTTCTTTGAATTTCAACCTACCATCCTACTAGGTGTCAAATTCTCTCGAAAGCATTTAGATAAAAATTTATGAGAATGGAAAATTGGTTGTAGCTAAGTCCCATGGGTTTTCTAATATATTGAAAAACTCTACCTTGGGTCTAGAAGATTGTAATTTCATTCACAAACCAACTCCTCAGAGGTATTTTAGCATATTCTTCACTAGAAATTCACACCATTAAGAATGCACAAATTTTAAAATTTATAAACCCTATAAACTACTAGTACTGTGATAAGAAGGGTCTCAAACCACAAGAAAGAACTAAATTTGTACAGACCAAAATAAATTAAAGAAATCCAAAAAAATAAACTACAAAAAAAAACTAAGATAAAACAATGGGAATTGAAAGTAGTGGTTGAAAATGGTAGTATGTAATGGTGCAGAAAGGATTCGGTGAATTAACAAAAGAGGTAGTTAATAATTGAGTTAGGGGATTTGGACCAGAATAGATTGAATAAAATTTCATTGTTCTTGAACATGACCAATCATAGAAGTACTAGAGTTCATGTAGAGGAGTTAGATACCAAACTATGATTAGAGAAATCACCCTCACCAATGATCTCCCATGGGAACAATTATTTATATCTTAACCAAAGATAATAATTCTACCTCATGGAGAAGGGCTTACCATAGAATTTTACAGTTAGTACTTTCACTATTGTTTCCAACATAAAAGGATACTCTACCCTCACTCCTCAGTGTTTGAGGTAGAGTAAACAGATTCTCGCAAGGAAGAGAAAAAGAAATCACTGGAATAAAAACCTCTACCCTATTGTAATTGATTCGGTAGTAAGAACATATTAATATATAATAATTCAATCCATCAAATCCAATCCCCTAAACTACATAGAAATTCATTGTGGAAGTAGTAGGAAATGTTAAATTCATTGGAAACATCTCAATACATAAAAATAGAATAAAAGATAAGATGAATGAGTCCTCTTTTCCTCAATCACTTACTCTACTCCTTGCCTGTCTCTATGCTCATATGAGTGGCGATGGATGACTATGTGGATCGATGATTATAGAAGTGGTGGTGAAATAGGATAAAATAGAGGGGGAATGGTGAGACGTCTCAACATTGATGTAACAGTGAGACAGGGGTGTGGCAAGGGTGAATTCACCATTGGAATAATGGTGACTGAGGAGGGTAGCGGTGACATGATTCATCATTTCCATAATGGTGGCAGCATGGGGTGTCGATAGGTGATGTGCGACAGTGTTAGTAGGATGCTAGGAGAAGGATTGGTGTCAGTATATGTTGTATTGGTGACTCATTTGATTCATTATCACCGATAGGTAGAATGGGGGCGTTAGTGACTCATAAAAAAATGGAAAAGGGGGAGAGTTGGTGTCGGTGAGACCTACACAAAAAATAAATAAATTTAATTAATTTAATATTATGAAATGAAACAACAAATAACTTAAACTAAAAATAAATTAAACAACTAAATTAAAAAAAATTAATAACCATATATGTTATAATAATAAAAATTATAATACTTAATAAAATAAAGGTCAACCATAAATATATTAACAATTTTAATTATTTACATATGTTTATTAATGTTTATATTTATGTACATATAATTTTATAATTAAATTTAATGATATATATATACATGTGTGATTCTAATAGTAAACATAAATATGAATTTATATACATAATATAATCATGTATGGATAAATATAATTAAATCTATCTTGGTGAGTTAATTAAAAAACTAATTAATGAATTAAATTAAAGAATTAAATTAAAATCAAAGAATAAATTGAATAGAATTAAATTGTTAAAAATAATTTAATTAATTAAAGGGCTAAAAATTCAAATATAAAATTTATTTATTTACAATTAAGAATAAATTATTAATTAAATTAAATATATAATAATATAATTATTTTGAAAAAAACAAACTAAATGAAAAAATAATTAAAGAATAAAAATAATTAAGACTTATAATTTAATTAAAAACCAAAGAACAAAAATGAAAGTTAAAAACGAAAAGATTTATTTAATTTGAAAACTATTCAAAACAATAAAAAAACAAACACTAAAAACATCATTTTAACACCAAAAACATATTTTCAATAATTCTTTATAAATTCGCAAAAATTTTAGTTATTTTACAAAAAACCTATTTTAATAATAAAAAGAGAGGAAAAAATAAAAATGGATATGGAAAAGAGTGTGAAAAAAAAAGCCACATCAACCACCCCCCAACCACACACACACATAAAACATTGTTTATCCTCAAATAATTTATTCTTATTGACTTTTAATAAATAGAAGGGTTGATTTTCCACATTCATCTCAAAAAGTGTATAACTGGACTTTTAAAAACAGGGGACCTGAACAGAACATAGTCTGGATTTTCAAAGAATTCTCAAAAGAATGTGGTCTTTCCTAGTTTCATTTACAAGATATAAAATTAAGGAAATATTGTTTCATCCACTGATAAAGATGTCATGCCTCATATATGAAGTCACATACTGTTATACTTTAATTCCAGTTCAAGTTCCAATTCAAAAAGTAATGACATGTTAGATAAAAGTGGAATTAAAATCTTAACAAAAAGCACCTTTATGTTTTAATTTCTCCTAATTTCTCACAATTTCTATTATTATTTTAGTATCAATTCACCGATAGAAGTAAAATAATCTTGAATTTAATCAATTTCTCCCTTCTTCATCTGGGTTTAAAATTCCCCTCACCTAAATGAGCTCATTTATCACTATGCACTTTATTTTAATTTTTTTCAGCCATATTTCATGTGCAAGTAATTATGCATATCACTTATTGAAATTGAAATTGGCTTTTATTTATTCATAGAAATTCACCCAGTGCACCTGTCTGAGAGACTCGCTGTGAGATTTTATTTTCCCATTTTACTGAAGTTACAAAGGACTTGACTAATGATCATTTTAGTAGGTTCAATTAGGTTATTTTTTTAAATATGAGTCTCCTATGATCCAATTAAGATTTCTAGTTTCTTAAAGTCATGATTCTACTTTAAAAAAAATTATCATATCACACTCTCTTCCTTGGTTCCGAAACAGAAAATCGGTAAAGACAGTGTGCTACTCACCCATTAATCACTCATCCCCAATAGTTTTAGTATCAGGGAAACCCATAACAACTAGTAGGTTGGTATCCACTAATAAATAAAAAATTGATATGAAATTTGAAGCCATATAACCCTTATGTTGTGAAAGAAAAATTGAAAAAAAATTGAAGGAATTTTGAAAAAAATGGGATTTATTTGAAAATAAAGGGGAGAATTTGAAGTGGTGATATGACCCCTCTCCCCCACACTTAAAAATCAAAAATGTTCCCATATTAGAACCTCATGGTGGGAGACAACATGGTTCAAAACATATTGACAATTCAGCACTAAAAATGATGTGAATGGGTATCACTGTGGTTCAAAAATTGTTCACCACATACCAAAAAAAGAGGAAAAACAAAAAAAATAGAAAAAAAAGACCCAAAAACCCCCAACATAAACAAGCACAGATTTATTTCTAAAAAGTTTTTTCTTTGAATTTTTAGAAGCAGAAAAATTATTTAACAATTTAGTACAAATTAAATCATGATGAATAATGTTATACAGCAACAAAAAAATGAGAACAAATTTGAGAGAAGTGGGGTGCAAGAAGGTTTTAAAATATAGTTCAATTAAATTTTCAACTCTCTATATTTCAGTATTCTTTAACTGAGTAGAAAAAACATCTCATATTTTTCGTAAAAACTAGGGGGAATCCCCCACACTTAATTCACAGTAGCAAGAAAAATGAATAACTTAATATGAAAGATTATAAAAACACACCCTTGATGTAGAGGATTTTAATTCGTTCATTTTATGAAGTCTCTCCATATTTTCTTTGTGCTAGGACTCAAACTGCTCCATTCAAGTGAAAAAAATTTGTAAAAAAAGTACATAAGACTTCAAGAATTTAAATCTTAAAGGAAAAAAGAAAAAATAGTAAGAGTTAGAGATTTTTATCTAGTGTTATCCATCTAGCAACTTCCTTCTATCTAGGATGTTTTAAAAGAGTCTTACACTGGTAAAAAAATTATAATAACTAACCAGACCACTTATACATCGATTAAATTAGAAACAATAAACCAAAACCCATCAAACAACAGAAAATATATGTCAATGAAATGTAGCCATTATTTTTCACCAAAGTAGAGAGACAAATAACTAAGGAAGTATCATTTATTCAAACTAAAAATTAAAACTAAAAACAATTATATCCATGGGTTTCCTCTGATGAAGTTCTAGGTTTAATGTCCCCTTTCAGACTTTCTTTCCCTAAAAAAATTCTTACCATGATAATTTATTGGAAAAAATCCATCACAATTAAACCCCTCAGTATTTCTCTTATAAAATTTTGTATGTTCACACAAAACCTCATGAAACTAAGAAACTTGAAAAAGTCTTTTCAAAAATTCCAAAACACGAGGACTAAGCCTTGTTCCACCAATAGATTTAAAACTCATCACATCACTCAAACAATGTGGTAGAGTAGGGAAAAGCTCAGTAGAAAATTTAATGTGATCAAGCACACTTAGAAAAGGATCCTTCACATTCTCTCATACACTTATGTCATTAACAGGTTTATAAAAAGAGATAGTAGTGTGTGTAGGTGGGTCACTATCAACAACATAATGAATTTCAGATGAGATTTCCTTAGGTGCAGTAGGGGGAGTAGAATCAAGTTGTTCTAACAAGCTCTCAAACTCATGGAAATTTTTTTGATCATCCATTCTTTGAAAAGAAGCAGAGGAAGACCTTCTATCCTCATTTGGTAAAAATTCTAGCAACTCCTCCATCTCATTCTTAACAAATTGAGAAAACTCAATTTCAACTTCAAGCTGAACAGGGTGTACTCCAGACTTATCCACAACTCTGAGAATTTCACTATCAGAAGACATGGTGAAAGCAGATAAATAATTTCCTTTAGGTTTTGTAGAACATGAATCAACCTTAGGGTTGGGAACTTGGGTGGGTTGAAGATTTTAACATGTTTGAGAAAACTATCAACAAGATAAATTGGTGTGGGACAGAACACCTCATGGTTTTTATCAATGTATTTCTAAACTTGGTTATCAATTATTACCAATCTTTCTAGCTCCCTTTTGTATTTAGACTCAACAAAATTTTCTTTAAAATGTTCACTGATAGATTCAGAGATTAAATAATCAATGGAATGATGATTTTCCCTTCTCATCTCACCTCGAAAAATCTCATCAGCCACATCTATCAACTTGAAGGTTCCTTAAAGTGGAGACTCTTTGTAAACATGAAAAAATTCTTGATCCTCATTGTCTCAAAGGGTTAGATTACATTTTGATGCATCAATTATATCCTCAGCAGTGGCGAATAATGGCCTACCTAGAATTAGTGGAACAGTGTGATCACACTCCTTGTGAAGAATCAAAAAATAAGTCAACAAGGCATGTTTCCCTATATCAACCATAAAGTAATCTATCCTCCCATATGGGTATCTAAATGACATTTCAGCTAGATTTAGGGTAATTACAGTTGGTTTTAGTTTCTTAAGGACCAATTTTTCATCCAGGGTATACGGAATTATATTTATACTAACTTCTATATCATACAAACACTTAATCTCCTAAATTTTACTGATTTTACATGAAATGATAATGTTGCATGGGTCTTTAAGTTTGGGAGGAATATTTGTATGGAAAATTACACTACACTCCTCATTCAAGCTCACTATTGATCTCTCACCCCATATCCCTCTTTTTTTATTAGAACCTCTTAATAAATTTCAAATATTAATGGATTTTGTTCAAAGTTTCCACAAAGGGAATGTTGAAATTAAAGCTTCTAAACATCTGAAGAAACTTGAGGTCATCAAGATCATTGGTGTTTTTCAGCCATTGTGGGAAAGGTATGGGAGGGGGTAGTTCATAAAAAACAAGTGTGATAGCCCAATCATCCTCAAACCTTACCTTCTTCTTTTCATCTTTTACTAACTCCCACTTCATTTTTCTTTTTTCTTGGTATTTTCCTTGTAAATTTTAAACACCTTTCACATTTTATGTGGATCCATCCAGATTTTCAAAATTGGGTTTTTCCAAGTTTTTAGTTTTAGTTTAATATTGAACATTAATTTTCTCTGACCTGGGTGGTTCCCTAATTAGTTCTTGATGTTTTAGGCACAACCTGGTTGTTACTTCCATGACATTTTTCTCTTGGTTTGGACTCTGTTGTGCTAGGTAGCTTTCCTTTATTTCTTCTCCACCTTGATCTCCAGATAATTGACACAATTGAATTTATAAACTATTTATTCTAGAGTCTATTTCTTTTTTCAAAGAACTAATTTCACTCAGCATATGTTTCATCATTCCCATAAGTTTACCTTGATAATATGAATACTCAGTCCCATATTGGTTTGAGTTATATGTTATGGGTTGTGGTTAGTATTTTGGGGATGTGGGAGGGTAGTTTGGTACAGTGGACTATTTTGTCACCACTTTCTCTTTCCATGACAGATTGGGCTGACCTTCATATCCATAATTGAACTAATTTGAAAAAAGAGCTTCAAAACCCTGGTTTTTAGCCCTATAGTCAACAAATTGGGCACTATCATCAATTTGGATAGAGAGTTCAAAGTTAGTACAATATATCTGACTATGACTGAACATTAAATTTTAACATAACTACTCCCTAATGACCCTATCATCAATAATATCATCCTAGGGGTTTGTATCTACCCTATGGATGACTCTCTTCCTAGTGCACTTGTGCTAAGATTTTTTATCCAACTTATCAAACAATTTTTTGAGTTCATCGGCTATAGAATTAGAGAATTCACCCCACAAGATTGATCTACTAGGTTTTGATTGTAGGGGTGAGAGTATTGTAAAATGTCTCCATGATATGATTTGGAGCTAACTGATTCTTGGTATTTTTCCTAAGAATACCTCTAAACCTATCCCATTCATTGTGAAATAGCTCCCCCTCATCCTAGACAAATCCAGTGATCTTATTCTTGATCTTATTCCTAAACTCAATGGTGGTGTACCTAGGATAGAATTTTGAATCAAAGGAATTAGACACCTCATCCCAGGAATAGACGATTTCCTCGTCCAGATTTTGGAACCAAGTCCTAGTCCTCCCTTTGAGATAGAATGGAAATAGTCTCAACCTCAATTCCTCCTAACTCAAATCTCACAGAGGTAATTTTTTGACAGAACCATAAAACTATCTAATGAGTTCAAGTGATTCCTCTATTGGTAGAACATTGAAATATGGTAGTTGAGAGAGATGATACTATTTAATTTCATAATTTCTAGACCTAGGGGATAACCTAATTCAAGACGGATTCCTTGAAAAAGTGTGGATTTGAAACTCTCTAAGTCTAGTTTTCTTAGGGGCAGGAACCATGGGTTATGGAACATTCACATTTTAATATTCAGATTGGTTTTCAAAATTTTCCATTTAATGTTTTATTTCTTTTATATATGTAGAACAATGATGATTGATTTATGAATTTGGTGTTTCAACTCCTGACATAGAAGATCTGGTGTGCATCCAGTTTCAACAACATTTTTTTGAGATTTTTTAATATAATTTTTCGGTTTTGTATTTTTTTATTTTATCTTTTCTATTTTTTTAGTTTTTTTTTATTTGGGTATTTTTTAATTGGTCACACATTATCTCCCTAGAAATGATGCCAAAAATTTTCCGAACATTTCCTTGAGTACACAAAAATTTAAAATGTATAAACCCTACAAACTACTAGTACTGCGATAAGAAGGGTTCCAAGCCCTAGGGAAGGACTAATGTTGTTCATACCAAACTAAATTAAAACAACCAAAGAAAAATAAACTACAAAAAATCTAAATAAAAATATTGTGATGGGAAATCAGTGGTTGAAAATTGTAGTATGTAATGGTGTAGAAAGGATGCAGTAAATTAGCATAGGCGACAGTCAATAATTGAGTTAGGCAAGTTGGACCAGAATAGATTGATTAAAATTTCACTATTCTTGAATGATACCACTCAAAATAGTACTGGAGTTCATGAAGAGGAGTGAGATAACTAACTATAATTAGAGAAATCACCCTCACTGGTGATCTCTATTAAGAATAATTATTTCTAACTTAACCCTAGACAATGATACTTCCTCATGGAGAATATCTTACCATAGATTTTTCTAGTTAGTACTTCGGTTGGGGTTACCAAGGAAAAAAGATACTCTACCCCTCACTTCTTAGTGTTTGAGGTAGAGTAAAAATATGATCATGAAGAAGAGAAAGAGAAATAACTGGAATGAAAACCTCAAACCTATTATGATTGATCCAGTAGTAAGAACATATGAATTGATAAGAATTCAATCCATCTGATCCAATCCCATAAACTACATAGAAATTCACAGAAAAAGTATCACGAAATGTAAAATTCATTGAAAACATATCAGCATAGAAAAATATAGTAAAAGAAAAATGAATAAGTCCTCGAGATCTAAAAAAGCTCCTTGGTCAATCACCTATTCTATACCTTTATGGTCTTTGTGCCCAGATGAGTGGTTATGGATGATCATTTGGATCAATGATTCTGAAAGTGGTGGTGACACAGGATAAAATAGAGGGGGAATGGTGAGATAGGGGTGTAGAAACGGTGACCCAAGTTACTATTGAAAAAACAGTGAATGAGGAGGGCAGCAGTGACATGAGTCATCATTTCTAGAATAGTGGCAATGTGGGGATTCGGTAGGTGATGTGTGACAGTGTTGGTTGGATACTAGGTGGAGGGGTGTCAGTAGATCGTGTATCAGTGACTCATATGAGTCACCATCCCTGATAGGCAGAATGGGGCGTTGGTGACACGTAAAAAATATAAAAGGGGGAGCATCGGTGTCGGTGAGACCTACACAAAAAAATAAATTAAATAAATAAATTTAATATTACAAACTCAAACAACAAATAACTTAATCTAAAAATAAATTAAACAACTAAATTAAAAAAATAATTTTAATAACCATAAATGTTATAATAATAAAAATTATAATAATTTATAAAGTATAGTATAACCATAAATATATAAACAGTATTAATTATTTATATATGATTATTGACACTTATATTTATGTACATATAATTTTGTAATTAAATTTAATGATATATATATATATATACATGTGTGTTTCTAATAGTAAACATAAATATGCATTTATATACATAATATAATTATATATGGATAAATATAATTAAATCTAGTTTGATGAGTTAATTAAAAACTAAATTAATTATTGAAAATAAAGAATTTAATTAAAATCAAAGAATAAATTGAATATAATTAAATTGTGAAAAAAAATTAATTAAATAAGGAACTAAAATTAAAATAATTTTTTATTTATAATTAAAAATAAAAAATTAATTAAATTAAAGAGATAATAAAACAATTATTTTGAAAAAAACAATCTAAATGAAAAATAAATGACAGAATAAAAATAATTAAGAGTTATAATTTAATTAAAAAAAGAAAAAATATTAAAGTTAAAAATAATTATTTGATTAGAAAACTATTTAAAACAACAAAAAATAAACACTTAAACACATGATTTAAATACAAAAAACATATTTTCAACAATTCTGTACAAATTTAACAACAATTGGAATCATTTAACAAAAAGCACTATTTTAATAATTAAAAGAGTGGAAAAAGTGAAAAGTAGATGTGACAACGAGTATGAAAACATAGCCACATTACTCAATTATTTCAACAACCTAAGTGGTGGATGGAGTTCAAAATGGGATCTTTTACCTGATGGTAATTTTTTTAATGAATTTTTATGGCCATTCTGGTTCAGGTATAGTTTTTTAGAGTTTTTTGAGGAACTATATGTGGTTCATCTATATGAATCATTATAGTTTCCCAATTGATTAATTATTTCCAATATAATCTTATTAGGGAATTGGTAGAACTTGAGCCTCAGCCTAGTTGGTGAGTACTCCTTAAGTGCATCCACAAGACCCAGGTTCGAAACCAGGAGGAGGCATATTTTTGGGCATTGTAGCAATACTATAGCAATTACTGTGGCATGTACTGTTCGGTACTATAGCAGCTGGAACTATTCAACTTGGGCCACCGGTTTGGTCTTGGTGTCCTTAAGGCCTTCAGGCTACCCAGGCCTTTGGTTTAGTAAGGCTTTCGGGCCACCTTTAAGGCCTTCATGCCACCTCAAGGCCTTCAGGACACATTATCAATGTAGTTAACCCAAAAAGACTCTACAAAAAAGGAGCATACCTAGAGGAGGATTCAGAGCAAGTACACTCACATGAATAGAACCAAATGGATTTGGAAGAATGAGAGGGTATCGCTATGCCATCGAGACCAGCATGTGCTTTCACGGTAAGCCTAGCCAGATGGCCATGTGAAGGTGGAGAGTTTCCACCATAATGAAGATGCTGGGGAGGGGCAGTTCCTTGAAGTTATAGTATGGTAGAATTCCTTAAGACCTTAGGGTCATGTAATCTCTTAATACTATGGTCCATGAAATCTCTAAGACTATGGTCCTTTTAAGGGTTCCCCATCATCCCTTGAAACGGGGTTATCAAAAAATAAATAAAAAATAAAGGCCTTCGGTCCATTCGGGGAGGGAATTGGTAATTTTTTGGTGCCTTGGAACTAACTCATTTCACCTTCCCATGGTGCGGTAGGAATCATCCTTTGGGACATCTATCAGCAGGGAGGGATCCCCCCTCTTGGAAAGATGTGTGATTTGTTTCTTCTTGGCACAAATTTCTAGGATAACCCTTTAAAAACTCTAGTCTTGGATAGGAACATGCTCAACATCATGAAGGAAAAGGTAAGAAATGAGATAACTATGTGTTTTCTCATCTCTTTCAAAGATTGAATCAATACTTTACTTTATTGTAGTTGTGATAAGATGACTTTTATACTCCCACATCGGTGCCCTTCTCGGCAGTTTCATGGTAGCGCTGGTTTGCATTGGGCCATTATGGGAGATGGGGACCATAACTCATGGGGATACCTAGTGGATCCTAATATATATCCAAGAATTAGGTTTTTCCTTCATTTATATGTTTCTGAATGGGTGGATATTCTTGTTTTGGGATGTACACTTAGGGATCCTGATCAGTATGTGGGTGATGGCGGTACAGCTAGCAGAGGGACGTCACTTCAATCAGGCGGTGTCGACTCTTCCACACCTCTACAATCTCATGGGCCACGTATAGTTGGGAAACATACCTTATAGGGTCAGTGGTCCTTTTAAATTTTTATTTAGTTATATATGGGATCATTTCCATTATTATGAATACTATAATACCACCAGGATTTATAATTCCTTTTCTCATCCTAAGTTTATAGACATATCTAGGGTTGGGGCCACATATTTTTTCCCTAACAAGGTTACCAATGTGATGATTCAATACAATAGCTTTGATTTCACCCCTTGTCCTGAATCAACTAATCCAATCAGTGATAATGGTGGTGGTTCTTTTGAAAAAAGGATGTACAAGGTCTCTCTTCATGATAGGGTTGTTTCATCCATGATGGATGAGCAGATCATCTGTGAGTCATATACACCATATCGGGTTTATCATCAATTCGGATGTAAACAAAGGGTCTCCCCTCTCTCTTCGGCTGATGTGTGGGGTGATAGAAACCCCATGATCATCCACTAATTTAGGATGATGTTGGCACATGAATATACCAATGTTGATATCATCTTTCTTTATTCTTACACCTCTACTTTTCTATCACGTGATTATGCTCAAGCTTGGGAGGAAGCCTACCTGGGCGGTGTACTGAGCCGATTGGTCCTCCATGTGGAAAAACAACTTTCCTCACCATCCTCTCTGTATGTATAAAGGATAGAGTAAATTCAATACTTGGGAGAGAATTTTATGAAGTACCCTCATTCAAGTGATGACTATAGCATTGGCAAGGTAAAACCCATTGAGGAAGATTTCCCTTTGACATAAGAAAAAAATGATCTTCTTATTGAGGGAAAAATATATGGGACTTACACTATTTCTTACTTATTATTTCACATAACTATTCTTTCTTCTAACACACCCATTTCAGTATGTATAGAATCTCAAACATGATATAGGATGATCTATAATAATATTCATGCCTTGATTACTGAGACTCCTCTTGGAATGTTTCATGACCAAAAGGAACATCCTCATCAATTATTTCATGACTTGGGGTGGATGGATTTGATCACCAACCATTGTACAAAAACATGGAAAAATTTATCCAGACTCAGAAATACTTCTCCCCCAATGAGAGGGGATTATGTGGTCTTAAAGATAAGGCTCCCCTAACCGAACAGATGAATGATGCCTTGGAGGAGTTGTATTATAGTCTCTAGTTTATATCTTGATTGTAAGCCCTGATAGATGTTTTAACTATAAAGATATAAAGATAAGAGAAACTAATATCTCACTTGAGGTCATATTCCTCATCATAATTAATTTAATTGAAAACCACATAAAAAATAGTTGAGGATATGACATCTTTTATCAAGACCTTTTATCCTGGGAAAGAATCATAAGAGGTGGGGTGAGTGGCACTTCAGAATTCAATCAACACTTCTCATTAGGCTCTTGATTACTTGGAAAACTCATCCCATCAAATATTATTATAGTTCGATCACTAAAATGTATTTAGTTTTTATTAATTTCTGTGAGTGACTCTAAAATGTGAAGATTTCTCTTATTTCATGATATTAGTGAATATATTTTCTGAAGTTTTTATATTGTTTCCAAATTCTCTTTCATTCATGATCTGTATGACATTTCACTGGCTCGATGTTGGAAGAATCATAAATGATACCCATCCTTTTTATAATATCAAGTAAACATGAATTCCTGGATCTGAATACTTAATTCATAATATATTATCATTAATAAATTCACATGAATGGCCGCTAATATGATATTATTTACTGATATATCTGATCCACCTATCATGAGATTTCCCAATTCAAAAAATGATTATTAGGTAGAATATATGTCCCAGATTGAGAGTGATGTATCTTTTTATGAATTCAATGGACTTGGAAAGTATAGCTTGACTTCTTATAAATTCATATGGGGGTCTCAAAATCTTCTTTTCATTCCTTCAGGATATACTGCTTCTATCTAAGAAGTTTATGGTCTTTTTGATTGAACATTCGATCGCTATAGTTTATGGTCTTTTAGTTTAGACCTTTTATCGTTGTGATTTAGGGTCTTTTAGTTTTGTCCTTCTGTCACTTTAGTTTATGGTCTTTTAGATCGGACCATCTATCACTATAGTTTAGGGTCTTTTAGATTGGACATTCTATCTCTTATGTTTAGGGTCTTTTAGCTCAAACCTTTTATCGCTATATTTTACGGTATTTTAGATTAGACCTTGAGATGTCATGGAGTTTAACATTTTTCTACCAGGACATGATCGATGATCATAGAATATGGTGCATACAGGATAGGAATGACCAAAAAACCCTAGGATGTTGAGTTAAATTGTGGTTTTGTTGAGGCTCCCAAGGATTAGAGATCATTTCCTACAAGAAGGAGATGCCTCTAGTGGATAGGTCAAAGCCCTTATACATCAATAGAATTTTCAAATAGAGGTTACTATACTATTTTCCAATGTTCATGGAAGATTTATGGGTGTGATATTGGTTAGAGGGAGATATATTGGGGATGAAAAGTCCACCTGGATAGTTGGAATTTGATGATGTAAGTCATAACCCAAAAGTTTAAGTTGATAAATATGGTATGGGGCAGACATGTTGGAGATGACCCACAATACCCTAAAGTTACAAGTTCCTCCATGGTTTTTCTAGGTCTCAGAAGGTTTAGAGTTCCTTTCCTACAAGGAGGATATTCCTTTATTTGGTAAGACAAATCCCTTATGCATCAATAACATAGCCAAGAAAAGATAGTATCCACTCTTTTTAGAGATCCATGAAATATTCTTGAAGACTCAAATGTCTAGATGATGAGGTTGGGTATGGAAATAATGGATATGTAAGAAGGTTCTTGGCACCCTATGGTAGTATAACTCTTATGTGAAGCTCTTTCCATATGTTATATGGTTTTGAATCAAGAGTTGTGGGCCATAAAAATTTTCATGATTGGAGTGTTTCATAATTTATTTGATAAAGGGTAAAAAAGCGATGTAGCATTGAGGATATCAAATATTCTTGAATAGTAAAATTATCAAAACTATAAATCATGCTCTAATATGTGTGGGCCTAGGCGATAGTATGGGACATCATGATGGGAATAACCTAGAACACAATGAAGTGTTGAGTTATAATATGGTGACATCAGGAATCATAAGGATTAGAAATACCTTTTGCAGAGTGACACATTTGGTTGAAGGCCATAGGTGCATATACAAGAGCCATAAATGTACATGCATATTTAAACAAAGGGTACCTTAAAGATATGTACCCTTTTTCAAGGGCCATGGAATATTATAGAAATCAAAGGAACTCAGATCCTGAAGTGTGATTTATAGAGATTATAATATTGAAAAATGGTTCGAGAACCATAAAAATTTTCATCATCACTTAGCGAACATATTCTCACAACAAGGAGATATGAAAAATCATTACTCTAACTTTTTCCTGGACTAGGGGATCTAGTTAGCATAGCTGTTCTTTTTCTAGGGCTACAAATTAAGCCCTATGAGCTTTATTCCTTATTTATTTAAACCCTAATTTTTTCCCTAAACTCTAAGGATGAAGAGTTTATCAAGAAAAAGTATTTACTTTTTCTTAAACCTCCCTTGGTGGGTTTTCAACTTGACAGGTTTTTTGTCTATTTCTCTGGTATTTTAAAGTATTTTTATTTGTACCATTGAAGTAATGGGATTAAGACAGTACAAATTTTATTAGAGTGTAGGAAATTTTAAGGTTGTGATGCACATAGAACAAATATTAGGGGGATGTTTCCCAAGAACATGATTAGGATACCTAGGGTCAAGATAACTCCAACATAATTTTGAATAGGGGATGAGAATGTTGTAAATTAGGACTTGATGTTCTCGGGTTATGAGAGATGATATGGGACAACCATTCTAGGAATGGCCCAGAACACACTAAGTCTATGAGTTCTTCCATGGTGATGTCAGGGCTCATGAGGATCAGAAATCCCTTTTTATAGTGTATAATACTTTGTTGATAAACATAAGCACATAAGCAGGATCCATAGGAATATATGCATAGTCAAACAAAGGTTCCTTTGAAGTAAAGTATCCTTTGTGAGGGCTATTGAATGTTTGTGTAAACCAAATGTATTCAAGACATGGAGTGTAATTTATAGATTTAGGCTCTTAAAATATGATGGAAGCACCTCGAACTCTAGTTGACTGGGGTTAGGATCTCGTATTAATTTTATATGGCATGAAAATAGGTGATGGTTTTCATAATTTAAAGTCATGTAATTTAGATTTTTTTGTTGTTGTTTAATACCATGCAGTAAGGACATTTTCCTTTCAATTTAACATCATGCGGTAAGGATGTATTTGTTTCCTTATAGTTTAACATCATGAAGTAAGGATGTGAGGACTGATGTGAAAAATTATGAAAGATATATTATGTGCACAAGAAATCAATATGTCGATATTAATCATACATGGGGGAAATGAGATTATATGACTCAGTCCCTATATAGTTGGGGAAAATATTTGAACAGGTCTGACCCATACAAAGGTATGGGAGGAATATTTTGTTTTATCTTGTCTGGACCCAAAGATCATAGATCTGAGCATCACTGCATATCATGTGAGGAAAATAATAAACCCATACAAAGTTCTTGAATGGGAAACACTCTATGCAGTTCTGAACCATATGTATATGGGGCCATTTCTTCCATTTATTGTTGTAGTTGGGCTTGAGATTGGAGATCCTGGCATCACTATGTATCCTGTGATGATAGGAATCAAGCCACTGATAGTTCTTGATTAAATATCCCTATGCATGTTTTACTAATACGTGGATAGGGGGATTTTTATATTGATTGTTGTATCTATGACCGAGATTGGATGTTTTAGCATCACTACATATCTTGTGGTGATAGGAATCAAACCACACATAGTTTTGAAATGAAGGTGTGGTGGGAGACCAACAACATGGGTAGTGGTCCTCTTGGGTGAGGCCCATAGTAATGCATAGTTTTTTGTCATGAAAGGAGACATAAACCATGTATTTTAACATCATACGGTGAAGACTCATGATAATCCTATCCTGAACTAATGTCCCTCAGCCACACTAGGAGATCCTTTACCGAAATTCCTAAGCTCATGTGAGCTATGATCGATGTGAGAAATAAGGAATGGAAAATGTTTCTCATGTCATGTAGGAAATTAAAGTATGGATAGGGTAATTTTTGTACCATGAAATTGTTGGGCCATGATATTGGAACCATGTGTCCCTATATATCTCATTATAATGAGAAACAATCCACACATAGTTTTGAAAACTTGTGCAATTTCATGTCATTCAGTAAGGACATCAGCCATGCATTTTAACATCACGTGGTAAGGACATGGGTGACTCAATGTGAAAGAAGAGTAATATTAAATATATGTTTAGTTTCACATCCTATAGTAAGGAAAAATTTTATGCATTTTAATGTCAAGCGGTAAGGACATATATGGTGCAGTTTAATGTCATGTGTTAAGGAAAAGGATCACCTAAAGTGGAGGATAATAAATATCATGATTACAGGGCATGGTGACTTTTATTTCTGGAAACATAATTGGGATGGTTCTATTCTATTTTATCCATGTTGTCCAGTCTTGAATATCACTATTAGGCAGGCAAGTGCATACCCACTGTTCACTGATGTAGTGTTGAATGAGGTTAAAAAGGATGTGCTGCGTAATATCTATTTTTTTTATGATCCAGACAAATGTTACATTACGTCTTCTTCCACTGGTAATATGGCATGCTCAGTTTTTCATTCAATGGTTCATCCTTCCCCTATTTTGGACTGTTTGGGCATTAGAATTTGGTGTAAATACATTTCTCCTAAATTTAGTTTTCTTCTCTGGAGAATCCACAATGGTGATATTCCTACTGATGATAATATTCAACGGATTTCAATTCCTCTTGTTTCGAAATGTAAATGCTTCTTATTCTCTCATTCTGAGACTGTTTTTCATCTTTTTTGAAAAAGTGATTGGGTTGTTCATCTGTGGGTTCATGTTGCTAGTTTTTCGGATTTTAGTGGGTGTGTGGATATAGTGGAAGAATTTTTTCAAGCATGTTGGAATTCTCAGGAGAGGGGTTCTGCACAAGACAAGGGGTGGTCTTTACTCATCCTTTCTGCTTGTTGGAATTTATGGGAAATGCGGAATGCTTCTGGTCATCATGTCTCTCGTCCAAACTTGCAGTACATCAAATTTAAAATTTTGAACCTTCTCTCTTCGTTTTTGCAACAATGTAAATGTGCGTGTATTTCTTTGGTTCTGCATTCTTTTGGTTCATCGGATACTTTGACAGATACAACAATTTCTGGGCGGAGGTCTACTGGTGTATGGGTGTGTTGGCATCCTCCTATCGATGGGCTTAAATTAAATACTGATGTTTCTTGTGTGTAAGGAGTTATGCATGGTGGCGGTGTTGTTTGGGATGATCGTGGTTCAGTTGTTGTGGCCTTTTCAGCTTTCTTTGGGGAAGGTAATTCGGTGGTGGCTGAGGCACTAGCGCTTCTTCAAGGTCTCAAAATGTGTAGGGAAAGATCTATCCATCTATCTGAAATTGAATCAAATTCTGATATTGTGATTAATTCCTTAAACGGTAACGTGGATTTCCCCTGGAATATTACTTATTCAATCCATGCTTGCAAGGTTTTCATTCATTAAAACATTTTGGTTCTCCATATATGGTGTGAAGGTAATATGATGGCAGACTTCCTAGCCTCTAAAGGAAATCAAGATGAAAGGCTTCATATTTTTTCTAGCATAGGATCTCTTCCTATTGAGTGTTCTGTGATTGTCCGAGGGGATGCCCTCGGTCTTCATAATTTTCAGCCCCCGTGAACTTTTTATCTTGTTTTCTTTCCCGTATCTCTCTTTATTTTAATAAAAGTTTATAATTTTCAGTCATAATGGAGGTCCGGTAATCACTACATATCTTGTGATGGTAGGATTCAAGACACATGTAGTTCTTGGATTAATTGATTTTATATGTGTATCTGACTCTCGCAAAGGGACATGTATGTTTCATCTTCTTTCCATACAGATCTGGATCGTCTGTGGTAAATCGTTGGTGATACGATCACTCTCATGTAGTTTAACATCATGTAATGAGGAAATATTCTCTAAAGTTTAACATCTTTTGGTAAGGACTAGGGTCACTCAATGTGGATGAAGATGAAAATTGGGGATCTGTAAATTTTAACATCATGTGATAAAGAAAAAGGATGTCATGTAGTTTATTATCTTGCTACCAGGATAGGTTATGTCCAATTTATCATCATGTGGTTAGGATGATATTTTTATATTTTAACTTTGTGTAGTTATGATGAGGGATGTAGTACAGTTTAACATCTTCCTACTATGTCATCAGATGCTTGATGATATCTATACAAATTATTTCTTATGAAATCTTTCATTATTGGAGGGGTGTGATATGCTTCCCATCCATTGTGTCTGGTGTGTAATCTCTATTATGATAGATCTTGTGTATGATATAAGTTCCTTCTAATTTCTGTTCCAGCATTGAAGGCTTCTTATCTGGTATAATTGGGGTTCTGAGATCCAACACCAATTCTACCTAGATGAATGAATAAAGGAGAACCTTTTTATTAAATACTCATGTGATCCTATTCTATTAGACCTCAAGGTTTTGAAATTTACACAACCTATTCTCATCAAGTAATTCTAATTCATACATCCACTTTTTTGATTTCTCATCATCTGATAGTTTTCCAAAAATGGATATTTAGTGTGAAGGTAGTTTTACTTCTATGGGTTACACTGCCTCAGTCTTGTACACTAATGACTATAGTGTTTCTTTTGTAGAAATACACACGGTGGTATGGTAGGTTCATAAATCAAATAGGAGACTATTTTCCCATGACTTCTTATCTTTATTCACCACCTTCTAGTTTATATTTGAAATATTCTAATTAAAGACCTCTATCTATCCATTTTTTTGCTACATAATAGCAATATGAGTGATTGTAATCAATGTTGTACTCATGGTATAGTTTCTTAAAATCTATTGAACATAATTTTTTTTCATTGTCTATAAATATTGTGTAAAGGACTCTAAAAATGGTAATGGTATGGGGATTACAAAGTTGATGATGTTCTTTATTCCAACTTCTTTGAGGGGTATTACCTCAGCCCATTTCTAGAAGAAGTTGGTAGCAGTAAAGATGTACTTGAACTACTTAGCTATGGAAGAGGTATATGGCCCCACATTATCCATATCACATATAAAAAATAGCCAAAAATAATTAGCTGTATGTAGAAATTATGGGGGTTTATGGATGAATTTTTCATAGATCTAGCATGCATGACATTTTCTGATGAATTCCACATGGTCATGTATCATGTTTTTTCAATAGTAACCCAAACTACTGATAGGGTGGGAGATCCTAGCCCATATTGATTAGTGTCATTGTATCCCACATGGACTTCCTCTATTATGGAGAGAATCTATCTTTCTACTAAGAAACTAAGGATGATCTTGTCAAATCCTTACTTGTAGAGGGATTTCTGCTCATTTGAACTATCATGTAGGGTAAAATTCATTGCTCGTCGTCGAACCTGTTACCTTCCAACTCGGTATGTCAGGAGAATCCCATTTTTGAGACAACTGACTATGGGCTCCATCCATCCAAGGGTAGATATTGGTTTATCATGATCTAGGTTAGTGTTGACTTGGTTGATTCCATCATATCTCAAATGATGATCGATGGGACCATTCTTCATTGAGTGATATAGAAGATATCTTCCTCCTAATTTGGGTTGGTTAGGGCGATGGTTTCATTATCTAATGTGTCGGCCAGACCATTCTATGATCGGGGAATATGGTGTAATGCAGGCTCAAAAGGGAGCTCTACCATTAGTATATAGCAAGTGAGAGGATCCAGTTTTTCCTTTTTGATGGAATATTCATCATTTGTCTAATTTATCACTAGATCTAAATATCCATTGATGTTCAAGTAGGATATTTATATATATAGGGATAATTCCCAACCATTAATGAGGGATTGGTATTCTTCTTTGTTATTTTTTCAGCCTTTAGATAGTGAGAAATAGTAGGGAAAATTTTCTTTATCTGGAAAAACAAGTACAATCCCTAAATAGACCCAATTAAGTCTTGGATTTTCTAGTCTCTTTACAATATTACTCCAGGGAGTGTCATGGGCATAGGATACCTCCTTATTTAGAAAATCAGTGTCTATTGGTGTGCTCTCTAGAGTGGGGTGTGATGCAAGGAAATTATCTAGGGCAAGTCCTTTCACTGAAATACATGACACTAAATGAATCTCATACTATTTCAGAATGAACTCCCATTAGGAAAAACACCCATTCAACATGGGTCGTCTGAGGATGTACTTGAGCAGGTCAATACGAGAGACCAAATGAAATTCATGGTGCTAAAATTAATTCCTCAAATGTTGCACTTAAAAGATGAGTGTGAGGAATATCTTCTCAACATAAGACTATCGAGTCTTGGTACATTTCATAATTTTTATGAGGTAGTAGAGACTGTTCTCACTTCCCATATCATTCTTTTGTACGATGAGGGAAACTAGTCACAATTCCATAGTGGCCACATATAAGATGAGTGGTCTCCCATCCACCAGTGGAATCAGGTTCGATGGGTGTATCAAGTACTGCTTGAGACTCTTGAAAGAAACTTGTAAATCCATATCCAATTGATATGTAATTACCTTCTTGGTTATCTTGGTGAAGGGGATGTATTTTCCAGCCAAATTGGATATGAACTATTGAATATAACTAAGGTTTCCTTGGAGCTCCCTCGTTTCTTTTAGATTATGAGCAAGTGACATTACTAGGATAGCACTAGTCTTTTTAGGGTCATCCTTGATGCCATGGTGTCTTACCACAAAGCCAAGGATTTTTACTGATGTTACCCTGAAGGTACATTTCAGTAGATTCATCTTCAAAATGTGATGTCACCGCTTGTAGAATATTGTTTGAAGATATGTGAAGTGATCACATTGTTGTTGGGATTTGACCACCAGGTCGTCAACATAACATTAGATTATTCTCCCCAAGAATGCCTTAAAGATATGATGAATATCATTTCGATATGTAGAATCATTTTTTATTTAATCCAAATTGAATAACCTTATAGAAAAAGATCCCATATAGTTCTTTTAAAGTAATGGATTTCTCATCTTCAGGGACCATATTTATTTGGTTGTACCCTAAGTACCCATCCATGAAGAAGATGGATTGGAATCTAATAGTTGCAATCATCAAGAGTTTTGTGATCAACAATGGGAATTCATATTTTGGGAAATGTTCACTAAGGTCTCTATGATAGATGAAGACCATAATCTATATATTTTTCTACTTGAAAAGGGTGATATTGGAAAGTCATTTTGGGTATTTCACATTCAAGGAAATAATTGGATTTGATTAATTTTTCAACTTCTAAATCTACATTAGTATATTCTCCTTACTACTTGGTTAAAGCCTTTATGGTCATCAAGTAAGTTGAGATAGTTCATAGCCGCATATTTATTTAGTTTGAGAATTTATATACAATTCCAATAAAAGAAATATCAATGTTACTTTAGAAATTAGATTTAAATCTATTTATCCTTGAGATGAATGGAAGCACTAATCATTGTAGGTCGCATGTCTTCTTATCTTCCTAAATTTATCTTCTTGATCTCATCAATGGTGGTGGATATTCATTCCTCTAATGTAAGAGGGGTGTTCCTGAGGTCATCATCTTCTACTTCTACCTCTGAGTCTATAGAGTAATTTCCAGATGATGTCGGTAATCTTGGGGTATCTCTATTACTATCAAGGTGAGTTGGCCCATTAGAAAAGAAACTATCATCCCCTACTACTAGAGTCATTTTAGGGAGATTCTACAGCTCATTGTATGTTACACTATCAATGAGGACAAAAGGGTCTTGGTCATCTGGGATCTGGTCTATGACCATAACTATATTTATGGGGAGCACATAGTCACTATTGAGCATGATCCAGAGATTTATAGGGAAGTCCCCAATCCATTGGGGGATGAAACTTTTATATCATCATATACCATTGGTTTTTTACTTTCCCTTTTATAGAATTATGATTTAGCATATGTGGATCCACAAGTTTCTTAAGGGACACTGTCACCATGTAGTATGTCGACCATTCCATTGATGGGGTATTTCAAACAT
The DNA here is from genome assembly GCA_963277665.1 of Viscum album. NCBI lineage: Eukaryota > Viridiplantae > Streptophyta > Magnoliopsida > Santalales > Viscaceae > Viscum > Viscum album. Next base: position 1,784,445,598 of record OY728125.1, read on the forward strand.
TGATGGAATGTTGAGGGTACTACCATATGGATATGTAGTTAGGTACTTATGACAAAGACATTGTATGTGGTTTCTTGATGGATAAACATAAAATTATCTTTAGATGTGAGATCCCCAAATTGAGTTTTATGTTTTATTTTTCATGAGAGGTCTTTCCTCACACATATCATACCCTTGAATGGTTAGATTTGTGGGAGACAAATCCACATTTATATACCCCAAATGTCATAGGTTTTTAATTAGTATTTGGTTGATCTTGGAACCATTTTTAATCAGAGCCATTTAAATGTTGACATTATTCAATCAACTCAAAACATATAGGGGATTGATGTGTCCTTATATTGCCTCTTCCCGATCTTAGTCTGTGAACGAGATGTTGTCATGGAACTTTACTGGCATAGTCTCCAATCGATAAACCTTATCTATAGTGAATTCTATCTCAAACTTCTATAGGATTTGGAGTGATTCAAAAAGTTCCTCCATTGGATCTTTTGAAATATGTAGAACATCTAGGATTGAGATCTTGGTTGGGAAAACCACAATCTATTTCATAATGTCGTACTTTTGTGACAAAGATCAGCACTTCCTAGTATGGGGTTTCTTTTTATTATATGGCTTAAAAGATGAGTCATTTGAAGTAGATGGGCCTGGTGCTTGTTCATGGGATGAGGGGGCATTTAATTCCAGTGGAATAGGTCATTCCAACCTTCCTCATTATTTGGGATGATCAAACAATCACACCCCCACTATGTTGTCATACAAGAAAACTGAGTGCTTGAGAACGTTGGAGGGTTTTGGGACCCATTCATGTCTCTCTTGGGTTTACTGAATAAATTTCTCATGATTCTTAGTTTATTATATGTTTTCTTTTGGTACGTGACCAATATATTAGGTCCGACCATGATTGTGTTATTCCCTATATCCTTGGTTCCTACTTCTGTGGCCTCCTATTCCCTAGTTAGGTGTGGGGAACTCATACTCTGAGTAATAATCATCATCATATAATGGTTATTCCATGTGTATTATTTTGATAAAACAAAATATGATCTCTTTTTCTGAAGAGGGTTTTGTTTGGTGGGGTGGTAGTTGTGCTTTGGATGTTGTAGGGAATAATTATGCAAGATTCAGAGCTTGTGTCGAAGAAAAAAATGACTCTTCCACTTTTATTTCTTGATATATTTGATTGTCACATCCATATTTAGAAGACATATATGATGTCAAATCCCTAGGTTGTGGAACTTTTGAGGGTACAAAAAGTTTTACTCTTAGGCTGGAATGATCTTGGTCAACTATATTTAGTGTAATCCAGTTGTTGAAATTATACATAAGCCTGGACGGAACATTTTCCAATCACCTTCTTATTTTTCATGGGTGATGGTTATACTAGTCACCCGCTTCGGGGAGTTATCCAAAATCACCAAACTTGAATCAACCATGCCTTAGAGGAAATCCTTGATGATAAATCAATCCTAGATATTATAACCTATTCTCCTAAGAAAAGGTAAGTAGTTAGGATGGTTTGTGAGGTTGACTTCAATGGGCTTCTTGGGCTATGGAAGCTTGACCAGGTCACTGTCCATAGATTTCAAGAAATAACTAGGGACTTATTTAATTTAAAAGGAGTATGATTTAATCATCCATTTCTCAAATCACAAGAAAACCTGATCTCTTATGGCTTCTAGCCAAGGGTGATTTTTTGGTTGGTTTCACTCAATAGGAGGTGTTGGGAATTTTGGGACCTGCCTAGTTATTTGAATAGGCACTAATGCTAGTTTGAGGGTAACAGTGAAAACTTCTTCTTTCCAAAACTGTTTTCCCTATGCTGAGGGAATAAGTCGATATTTGTCTTGGGTTCACTGAATGGTGTCTTCCAAACACTATTCCATTTCTAAAAACCCAAAAAACCATCTAGATACTTTATTGGGATCAGAGGGGTGTGAAACTCATCCCAAATATTTTTAGCACAAAGTTCCAGTAATTTATCATGTGAGAAAGGGATGATAATTAAATAGGTTAAACATTACCATCAATCTATACAGTTAAAAACCTCTCATTTTCATGATTCTTTTAGTTATAGTGGTCAATAATTATCATCTTCCTCAACATAGAGCTTAATTGGTAAAGGAATTGATGATGAATGTCTTCTCATCCTGCAATAGATCCTGCTAGAAGGCTTTTATACCATACAAAGGATGGCCCTATCATAGTTTGTATGAAAACCCATATTGTAGTTGCCTATTTCTGATCTCAAGGTCCCATCATTGGACCAAAATTGGATAAAAACTATGTGAGATTCAAGTTATGGTCTCCTGGTCTGTTAAAGGTGGAGAAGGAAGGATTGATTAAATTGGGTGTTGGAAACGTATCGTCCACCCATTCAGGGTATGGCTTCATATTAGGATTCATAAGTGCATGTCTCTTTTCCATGGATTCTATTAAAGTAGAGAGGGAATCAATGGAATTGAGAAATTCTATAGGTACTGCAATTTAGGATGCCTCAAATCTATAGGGAGTAGGTGTGTCTTAGTGAGGTATCCTTGTTTTTGTATCCTCCTAATTCACGACCAGTGTGTAGACTGAGTGATCACTCTGAAAAGTGATAGTTTGTCATCATAATAGAGATAAGTCATGATCTTTTTTGACTTCTCCATTTATGGATACTAGATTCCTGGATCTAGAACTGGTCTGATGCTTATAAGCCACAGTTATAGGCAGATCAACTCTAAGAGGAAGAATATTATCCTCTACCAGAAAATGATACCCTATGTGAATGTTTCCCCTATGTAGCTCCTCATTGATTTGTCTGATAGTTTGTATCGCACTCTCATATTTTTAAAACTATTCCTCTATGGAAGGATTTTATGTTCTTATGGGTGGTGATTGGTATGTTTCCATTTCTTTCCCTTTTTATTTGGTAATGTTCTATCATAGAGGTGGTAGCTCAATATTCGGAGGTGCCAGATTTTGGATCCTCCTTTGATTCCAAGTGTGTGTAGCCTCAATTAGTGTATCCATATCACCCTCCTATCAATGTATATTTTCTATGTTGTGACCCTCTATATCCGTATCTTAATCCATATTATATTTTATGTTAATGGTGATGAAATTTATTGTGGTGTATCAAGTAATAATGGTTATCCCATTACTTTCAACACAAAAGGATGATTCTACGATTATTAAATTAGGTTTGTTTCTTAAACCCTTTTCCATATTGGGCCATTTTGGTTTGTGACCCCAGTGAGGATTGATTCCATTCACCATATGTTCCTCTATCTTTTCATGTGAGTAATGACCTTGAGAGAGTTTTCTATCATGACCGTCGAATGGTCCTCGAATAGAAAATGTTTTTTCTATGATGGGAGGAATGGATGGGATGTTGGAAATTGATATTTACCTCCCAACCTGGAAAAGACTGAATCCATCTATAATGATGATGATGATAAAAATTCCTTGATCCATGTGGGTTGGGGACTATTCAGGGCCATAACTAGCATTGATTGATCCTGTTGTGGAGGATTTAATGATTTTATTCATGGATTTGATGACACTTGAGACAAAAATTGAGATATATATAACCCCCATCCTAGTAGGATGGGGTTGATATGGAATCACCATTGACTTCCCCAAGACCCCCTTGGGGGATGATGAATATGGTGATGGTGATTGAGATACAAATTTCCCAAACCAAGTGGGTTGTGGTTTGTTTTCGGATGCTAGTGACTTTCCCAAAATCCTCTCAGGAATTAATGATATGAGGGTTATAGGTAGTGGAAAATATTCCCTTGGTCTGGTGGGTTGGGTTCTCCCATGGATGGTTTCTAAAATAGCTACCACTACGACCTACTTGGTGTGGTGCAGTTGTGTTTGTGTAGAATATGGTTACAATGGAAGCCTATAACGAGATTCAGTTTCTATGGAAATTTTTTGAGTTTATTACAATTTTGGATTCCATGTATGAAATTCATTCCCTTTGATTTCAGCGGCCCAGTTCAAAGCTCCACTGGATTTCCTCTTCCTCTATTCATGATGTCTTACCACAGTTGAAGTGGGGATTTCTATTGGAGTGATGAACTAACCCAAGCATTACCTGGTTCCCTAATTTCACAGTAGGCGACAACAATGAAAATTTCCATATACAAGATGTTATTATATTCCATGGGTGTGGTGAAGTGAAATGCCCCATACATTCCCCATCCTCAAATACAAATGCATGATGTGGATTTAGATACTAGCTTCTGAAGAGTTGTGATGCAATGGTGGAAAGAATTATATATATTTTCATTGTGATTTTCTGATTTTGGATCCTAGTCTATGGATATAGAATCCATTTCTAGATAAAAACATATTAACTTGATGGTTTGAAGGTGAAAACCATATCCTTAATATCATAGGTGTCTAGCCTTCAATATCTGATGAGTTTCCCACATTTTTTAAGTATATAAGTAATTCAATCTTTCTCAAGATCATCTAGGATCTCATAGTCATAAGTAGACAGAGGATGTAACGTTGTGGGAAGTTTCTTTCTGAATAAATCTCTTAATATATCAATGTATCCTTTCTATTAATTAGACATACATGCCTCCATCCGATTAGACTATATAATATTATTCTTGGGGTCTCCTGCTGACTAGAGTGGGGTATTGATAGAAGTTGATGGGGGAACTATATATGGTTTAGCTGGATGTTTCAACCACCTCTATATATGAATGTGTCTAAGTTTTGAACACCTCTTTATATGGAGGTGTATGGGAAAGGGGTGAATTTCCTTATCCATGGGATATATCATCGTAGGGAGGTTTATTGTGGAATATTTTAGGATTAGAGTCCCCATGATCCATCTCTACACTACCATGAGGAGGACTATCATAGTAATGATAAACTTCTTCTTCATTTGAATAGTTAATAGACCATGGGGTGTTGATAATGTGTCTTGAACATCCTTAAGGAAACTATCATTAATAATATTGAGAATATGAATCTTCTTCTGGTTCGTGACCAAAATATACCAACCTGCCTTTTGAAATTATGCAAGGATATGATCTTGTTGTATGATGGTTTCCTGAAATTATTGATAATCATTTGGAACTAAATTAACATGATCCCTCCACTGAGAAGTTGTTATAATATGCTAAGAAGATTCTTCATTGTTGGAAGGAATATGAACCTACCCCAATGTATGCGCTGCTCTCACTTGGTGATCCTCAGTCAGAATGGGGATATGAGCCCGATCCTAATCCTTTGTAATATTCTGCTAGTATTTCTTTATATGGATATGAGTATATCCTTAGGAATCTACCACTCTAACTTGGTGAGCCCCAGTTTGATTGGGAATATGAACCCAATATGAATATACATTCCCTACTTGAATATGACAACAGACCTCTAGAATGGGACAAAGGATATTCACCTCCTCCTATATAACCTCAAAAGGATGATGGTGCAGTCTTTCATTGGCAGAAGTATGGATATGAACTTGGATGCTATGATCTACTTGAATATGTTAGCCATATTCACTGATATGAATATGATCCTATCTCAAGGTGTGTACCACTCATACTTAGTGAGCATCGTCCATAATGGGGATATGAGCCTAATAATGGGCCTTTGAAGTATATTTATTTTCTTCTACTAAAGGAATATGAGCCTTTCCTAAGGCATGTTCTACTCTCACTTGGTGATTCCCAGCCAGAACAGGGGTATGACCCTAATCCTAGGCTTTTGGAATATGTCATCAGAATTTTTTGATAGACATGTTCCCCTTTCTCAATAAATGTACCTCTCTCACCTGGTTATCCCTAGTTGTAATGGGAATATGAGCCTAGTCTGGTGCCTCGTCCTTTACCAGAATATGTCGATAGTCTTCTTGGACGAGAATAATAATATGTAGTTTCTTATAATAAAACACTTGTTACAAATGATCAGCATGTTGAGATATCCTGGCTATAGAGATAAGAATATGAACCTATCATTTTATCATTAGCACTGCTAGAATATACCAGCAGAGTTCCTCAGCTGTTACTAGGATGTAATGACACTTTAGAAAAGGGTTCCTGGGAATGTAAGACTGCACATTTTTTGTCTCCACTATATACTGGAAGATATCTTCGATTGAAGAAGGAATGTGATCCCACTTCTTTCCCCCTTGTTTCACTGGAATATGTTGATGGGATTCACACATAGGGTTAGGAATATGTGCTTCCCCCATGTTTTCTTCAAGAATATGCCCACATACTTTTTATGAGTGGGTAGGTATATGAGCCATTTCACTATCTATTTCTAGAATATGTCCGTAGGATTCATCAGCGAAACTGGTGATATGATCCCACTCCTGGTTATCCAAATCCTTCTATGCTCTAGCTATATTCCTTGTTTCCCAGGCATGGGTATCATAGGAAATGGTGTGTTGGGTGGTACCCTCGGTAGGAAAATATATGGTATTGTTGGGATGGTTATGGAAAATTTGGCCAATAGGATCCCTCCTCTGTGGTCCCTAAACCAAAATGGAGTTGTCGTTGACTCCCTAGTCCACCTTCATTAGATGCTGAATGTGGTGATTGTCACACTCCATTGATAATCTCTCAAAGCAGTTAGTTGTGGTGATGAGTGCCACTGGCTTTACTGAATATTTCTTTGGATGATGTAGACTCATCAGTTTCAATACTTGTAGACCCTCATGGGGATACTCAAGGTTCTGGATCATACCATGTATATGGTACTCCCATACCATTCCATTTTCCACCCTACGTTGAATTTGTCTTGTCGGGGAGGTCATTCTGAGGTCCGTAGGGGTTACAATTGTAACTGACTCTCCAGAAGGGTCTCTAGATAAAGACATGTCAGATCAAGATGTTTGTTTTGAGATATAAGTATCTATAGTCACAAACACAACAAGTTACAAGGTCATTGATCATTACATCATCGTAGTAATTATATGTTATCAACAATATATTCTTGGGTAACACAATTTTTTTTATTCCTGGTCTAGGAGTTCTACTTTCATGGACATCTCAAAGTGAAGAATGACATATTTCATAGAATCCCTAATATAGAGGATCGGTCATAAGATTCATATTCATTTTTTCAATGTTTTAATGGGATATTCAAGAAAAATTTCCCAACTCATGGTCAACCGATCATTCTGTTATTTGAGAGATTTGTGTTGGGTTAACCATTTTTGTTTTGATGGAAAATATGAAAACCCCTAGGTGCATTCAGTTTGGAAAAATGGTTGATTTTAAGTGAGGAAGATTAAATGAGTTGCATAATCATTTATGTTAGTTATACCATTTCTATTCTTAATTGAAACTCCTAAAGGATCCCACATTCATAATTGGCTACATACCTTCTTTCCAAAGGCAGGTGGTTAGCAAGGGTTTCATACACAATGGAACTTGGGAACTCACATTTGTCAAGAGGATGAGTGGTCTGGCCCATCACACCCTTTTTTGGTGGAATTTTTTCCTACCATGGGAATCTATTCTAGATTTGAGATATGTTCATGAATGTATCCCTATTCCTAATATGGTATCAGTTATCCTAACAAAAAAAACATATGTTGAACCTCTTTCCAATCCTAATACAAAATTAGTTTCTCTCATAGAATGACCATAGTTTAAATTTCTTTTATACATAATGGGGAATATTTTAGGGACTCAATATATTTGTAACTTATGATATTTAACTATCTCCCTTAATGGGTATCTTATTATATGTTGAAGTCATATAACTGGGTTCTTTGGAATTTTTTTCCATGTAGGGGGAGTTTAATATGTCGATAATGAGATTAATCCATTATGAGGAATCCTATGTGTCCTTTTTATATCAAAAATAAAATCCCATGTATTTATTTGAACCTGTGTGGTTTAAAATCATTTGAAAATTAAATATGTGTGGGAACTATGGCACCAGGTATTTGAGTTTGAGTCTTAAGGAGATGTCCTACATATCCTAGTTATGGTAGGAATTAAAGTTATCAAAGTTTGATCATTCCCTTGGGACTAAAACCAAGGTGGATATCCTCATATGGAGGGAATCATATCATGAGACTCATCAATTCTTACACACTAAGGTTTCCATGGTTGGTGGATATTCATGATGTGATTGATATGACCATTGCAACTCCCTAAGACAATGTGATCCATACCTGGTGTGAGAAATAAGGTATATCAAGTATTAAGTCTCACTGCATATGGATGTGGTACTTATGTACTAGGACTTCCCATTGGATGTTTAATATGGATCTTGCGCCTTAGGAAGGTTTCCTACATATCTTGGTTATAGTAGGAATTAGAGTCATCATAGTTTCATTTTCTACTTAGTCCGTAGGTGGGTGAGGGAGAAAGATCAGCCCATGGGAATGATTGAGTGCCAATTGTTGAGATGTTAGAGACATGGGTGTAATTAGGTCGTGGTAAGTATTTATTTGATCTCGATCTTTGGAAAGGCATCCTATGCATCCTGGTTATGGAAGGAATCAAAGTCCTCAAAGTTCAATGGATTCAAGGAGTTATACGATGAGGTTTCCCTAATATTGTGTACATATAATATTATTTCATTGGTCGGGTCTTATGCACAGAGGATTTTCTTTGTGAATAATATGATCATTGCAACTCCCTAAGCCCACGTGATCTATTCTTGGTGTGGGAAAAAAAATATGGAAAATGACTAGTCTTACTTCTTGTGGATGTGGGACTTATGTATTGGGATATCCCTTTGGATATATAATATGGATCTCAAGCCTTAGGAATATTTACTATGTATCCTAGTTATTGTAGTAATCAAATTCATCATAGATTAATTAATTGGGGATTACACACTGAGATTTCCCAGGTATATAGGATGGACCAAATTATCATGTCCTATGATGCCCGTCTGGCTTGGCCAACTTGTCTGCCTTGGACTGCTTGACTATCTTCCTGACATGTCTTGATTTTATACTAACAAGTCAAGGGTTTTTTGTACATTCCTTATTTTATTGTAGAAATGTCCAAATACTATCCCATGGTCAATTATTACTTCTCCATAGGACATCGCAAGACCTATTTGGATGATCTTGGATTCCAACACATTATCTCGACCGACAAGCTCGGTGGGCGCCATAAGATACAGATGATTGGCCTAGGTTTCATCACTAAATATGGTCAACATACATGGAGGGTATCATGGGATTCAGTGTGACATTTTTGGAGGGTGTTACATGTCTTGGCTGACTTGTCCTAGTGCCATTGTGAAAGCCATCTAATGTGTCTGGAGGAAATCTCAAGATCTAACTAGATTATCCAGAGGGCATCGTATAATCTGGACTGTTCGTCTATAGTACATCATGAGATCCAATTGGCTTGTTCATAGGATGTCTCAAGATCCATTTCGATTTTATAAATTACATTTCAAGATCCAATCGGCATGTTCTGATCTTATCATGTATATTAGCTGACATGCACTAGTGTCACCATATGACTTGGGACACATGTATATATGGAATTGCGAGGTCCGGATGGAAATCCCAAAGGGTTTTGTGAGACTTTTTTAGTATTATTAGGGGTTCCATGTTACTTTATCTAACATGTCTAGGGGAATTTTCATGATTTAAATAGTATAAAAAAGGATTGTCGTGTGATCTGGGTGACATGTCCTGGTGCTGTCGCATGCCCTAGGTGGTTCATGCGGAGTGCATGAGGATCAGCATATATGTTCTTTGCATAACTCTCCCATATTTTTATTCTTTTTTCTAGATTATTATTTCATATGCCTTATATTTTTTCTATGTTAGATTTTTTAAGTCTCACATGACTGATCAAGTATGTGGGATGTCTTTCACATAACCTAGTTGAAGTCCATGTGGTCTATGAGTGATCACACAAAGTGCCTATGCATGTCTCATGATTTATTAGGTTGTTTCTTATTCTCTACCTGATATAAAAACTTTTCAATCACAATATCATCTACTCTAATAAATCTTCACTGATTCCTAGGTTTCCCGGTGTGAGGATCCAAGGATTCATTTTTTGATGATGGAGTGGGGGGTTTATAAGACTTACTATCCCGATTAGTTTCCAATTTTCATGGGGAGTATCACAAAAATATAGGTTGTAGTTGGTTTAGGGATATGATACCATGTGATTTAGGAGATTCTACTATAGTTCATTCTGAGGGCATCACATGATTTTTAGAAACCGTGATACCATCTCGTCAGTGCCTCATTTATAAGAATTTAGCTAATTAATGGGGTTTTTTATAATCATGTGGGCATGCCAAGGGTATTTAACATTGTCAAGATGGCACATCTATCACAGTTTATGAGATTTTTATTCCCACTAAAAGGATTCTGGGTGACATAAGATGCCTTTTCTAGGACATTCTACAATATAACGATTGCTTTCCAGGGGGTCCTTGCATGATGTCAGTGATTTTTCCATGGGATATTGTGCCATAAGGAGGACATGTTTTCAGGTATTTTATGGTGTTTCACATACCACATGGGTGCATCATGAAATATTTATGACCTTAATAGGCTCCCTACTTTTCCTTTTTATTTCCTTCTTTTATTTATCAAAGGATTGGGGAACTTCTGGGCTTGCATGAGTGTTATAGAAGAAAATCAATCTCTCCATTAGTGATGCATTGTGTGACCAAAAAAGGGAATTATGGTGATGCATGACAACTTCATGGAAAACCCTCATGTTTTTCTTATAGAGATGAAACAGGATCGAAGAACCACTTGGACATGTCTGAAGCCCTTCACGTGACGAGGGTGACATGCCAGAGGACTCTCATGCAGTGAGGCAGACATATCTCCATGGGCTTATGGTGTCTCAAATATTGTATGGGGTGTGTCACATTATTTTTATGACTAAAATAGGATCCCACCTTTTCCTATTTTTATATACTTGTTCATTTTACTAGGTATTTGTGTCTCACATGTTTTCTCGAATGTTGTCGTATACAATCACTCTCCCCCATAGATGATGCATCACGTAACCAAAAAAGGGTCTTGTGGTGATGTACAAGAATTTCATGGAAAACCCCATTTGTTTGTCTACAGAGCTAGTGGGGTAGCATAAGACTGCTTGAACATATCCTAATCCTTTCATGTGGTGAGGGTGACATGTCCTCGAGCTCTTGCGAGACAATGCTAACATCACGTTGGGTGTTTCCGTGGTGTCTTGAGAACCTCATGGGCCCATTTCATGATATTTATGACTATAAGAGGCCCCCACCTTTCAGATATTTTACTCATTAATTTTACAAGTATTGTCATATGGATTGTCATGTTTCCTCTTTTTTAAAAGGCATTTGACTCTAGGGTTCTCTTATGGCTATCATCGTGTGATCAGTGATTGTCTGGGACACCATATAAAGAGAAGTAGGAATCCATAAAGATGCTTTATATGATCAGTTATAGGTTATGCACTGGACATGGATCCTTTGCATGACATTCTGAGGATCTTTTGATTACATGACTCTTAGAGGCTTATGCGATCTATGAGTTCTAGCCACCTTATTATTCCTTTTATTTAGAAGTAAAATAATACCCATATTTTGGTAATTCTTTCTTTATAGATTTTTTTATTATCATTTGGTGGTCTTCAACAATTGGGTAATGTTTTTATCTTATGATATGTTGTGTATAGGATTATAGAGTGAACCTAATACATTTTAGGGATTTGTAAACAATGTGATGTTGTCTTGGTAGTTATCCTTGACTTTTTGTTATGTCATGTTTTATGTTGTTTCCACATTTATATGTTTCCTTAATGTTATCCTATTATATCATGACTCATTGTTCAAGATTATGACTCTCACATCATTTATGTATCTTTGATATATCTATTGACTCACATTTATTACTTTCATCATGTTATTATTTGATTATTTTTTTACTGGTGTTTATAACTCATTCCCTTCTTATGTACATCCCTAGGTTATCTCATGAGGTTTTAGAATATCCATTGAATATAAGTGCAAGTCATGGAGTTTTTAGATAATGTTATTGTATTTCATTTCCATGTTTTTATGTTGTGTACCTAATTACCCAAAGAAAATAGGCCTCAAAATCTTATGGGGTTGTATAAAGTGTATGTTTATTTAATAAATTATGAATTAAAGTGTATTAAAATATGGGTTTTTATATTTGGTATTAGAGAAAATTCTAGTTATTTTAAAGATTATGATTATAATACTCTAGTAAAATCCTTAGGTATAACACTAAACATAGGAAAAAATACCTAAATTTCGGTAAATTATAGAGTAAGTGGTTTCTAAGAAAATGTTTCCCTATATAGATTCTAAGCTGATATGGTATTGGAATAGTTGTACCTTGGGGTAATAACCTCGAAAAGGGCACATTGAGCTAGAATCGATCATTACCTAGTTCATGAAAATGGGCCTTGATGCACATCGAGTTTGAAACTCCCATAGGATATTCTTTGGTAAATTAAAAAGCTATGTACAAACAATTATGAGGGTAAAATTTCCCATAGATTTTATATTGAGAAACAAATTATGGATAAATTATTTTTTTAAGGTTACGAAATGTGTATCATTTATGATTCATCCCTTCAATGTTCATAGTTTCCCCTTTATATGTTTAATAGTTTTAAAATTGTCATCCCTAAGTCTATTTTGAAAGAAGTAAATGATTATAATTAAAATTAAATAGTGAAATATTGGATTATAATCCATTCATGAACTTGAAATTTCTTATGGTTCTATCCATTCCTTCATACCTTGCAAGTTTAGTGTAACTATTCAAATGAAACCACAAAACATGGAATTAGATCTATCGTTGAAAATAGAAAATGATGAAATTATTTCACCCCAAGTATATAACTCCTCCCCTATCAAAAGTTTTTGGATTAATTTATCATAAAACCTTATGATACTTCCTTCAGTATAATTCAATTCTATTCCGGGTATGGATTGGATTTCATTATATAGATCCAACATAAATTTTTGAGAGAAGGAAATCAACCTCCACAATGGTAATAATCCTCTCATTATATACAATTGTATGGTGGAGGATGAGTCTTATTTGGTATCATCGTCTTAATCATGGATATTATTTCCTTGAGAGAAAGAATATCTTCCTCAGATGATTTAGACAGATAAAAAGATAATATTTTATGACCCACCCATTGTAAGGGAATTCACTAATGTGTTTCCTGAATAATTTACTGTTCTTCCACCTAGAAGAGAGGATGAGTTATCAATTGAACTTATACCTAAATATTTTTAAATATACACAGATCCATATATAATTGAAATTGTTAAAATTGAGTCTTTAAAGAAGAAACTATAGGAGAATCTATATAATGGTTTTTTATGACCAACTTCTTTAAATTGGGATGTACTGGTCCTCCTATTCAAGAATAAGGATGGTCCAATACACCAATGTATTGATTATCATGAGCTCAATATGATCAAGATAAAGAAAAATTATACTCTTCCATGGATTGATGACTTAATCGATCAGATATGTGGATCCCAATACTTCTCCAAGGTGGATCTTCAATCAATATATTACCAAGTAATAGTGAAGAAGGAGGATATCCCTAAGACTGATTTTTGTACAAGTTACAAGCACTATGACTTCATAGTTATTCCATTTGGACTCAATAATAATCCAAAAATATTCATGGACTTGATGAATATAGTTTTTAGGGATTACCATGAAAAATGTGTGGTCATCTTTATAGAAGATATTCTTATCTACTCCAAAAGTAAAGAAAAATATGAGGAGCATTTTAATTCAATAATGAAGACTTTTTGAAAGGAAATTTTATTTTCAAAAGTATAGTAAATGATATTTCTCGATAGATAAATTGACCTTATTGTTAAAATTTATCACCCACAAAGGTATATATTTGGATCCTTCAAAAATAGAAAAAATTAAAGGATCTCCCAAACTAAAATTTGTGATGAAAATATATACTTTCCTTGGATTAGATGTGTTCTATCATCAATTTGTGAGAAAATTATCATGATTTTCAATCCCACTAACCAATATAACATAGAAGGGTGAAGTTTGTTTGGAATGACGAAGAAAAAGAAGGCATTAAATAGTTTAAGAAGTTGTTAATCACTACACTTGTTCTCACATTACCCACCAATGTAGAATTATTTTTTATCTATAGTGATGTGTCCAAAAAAGGCTTGGATTGTGTACTCATGAAAGATGAAAAATGATATCCTATGTTTCTCACCAATTAAAGATCCATGAGAAGAACTACCCAATACATGATCTATAATTCTCTATAATGATTTTCATGATAAAGATTTGGAAACTTTATCTCTATAGGGATAAGTCGGATATATATACGGATCATAAAATACTTAATTATGTATTAAAGAAAAGGATATGAATATGTTCCAATGAAGGTGGATATATCTGATCACTAATTATTATTGTTCAATCAATTACCATCTTGGGAAGGTGAACAAAGTAGAAGATTCATTGAGTAGAAAATAAAATTCAATCCTATCTATGATGAGGATTGTAAGGGATCCAATATTCTTGTAGAGGTAAAGGATAAACATGGAAATAATTAAAGTATATTCATCCTAAATTTCTAAATTAACTTCTCAATAATCTATTCTTTATAGGATAAAAGAGGCCCAAAACAATGATAAGGTGCTATAGAAAAAGTTAGTGAATTTTCTAGATTTCAACTTTGAAAAAGATGGATTCACAAGTTTTGGAACCTGAATATACATAAAAAAACCAAAACTGAAGAGGGAACTTGTAGATGATTCACTTAGATCATCCTTGTTTACTCATTTATAAAGCACTAAGATGTATTGAGATTTGAAGAAAAAAAATCAGTTGGGATAACATAAAGGATGAGATTGAAAATTGAGTATCTCAATGCTTAAAATGATAATGATTCAAGGCTAAATGGTAGAAGTCTAAGGGTATCATGCAACAATTACCCATACCTTTATGGAAATGGGAAAACATAACCATGTATTTCATCATAGTAATCCCCAATACACCTAAAGGAAAAAACACCAACTTGGGGGTAGTCGATATCCTTTCCAATTCTGCACATTTCATTACTATCAAGGAATATTTCACTATTGACCAACTCACCATGACATACATAAGGTAATTGGTAAGAATAAATGGAGTTCCACTCTCTATTGTATCTGATAGAGATTGAGGTTTAGCTTGAGGTTCTAGATAAGCCTTCAGTAAGCATTGGATACGTACCTAATCTCTAGCACTACTTATCACCTTCAAATGTATGGTTAGTATAAAAGAACCATTAAAACACTATAGGATATAATGATATACGTTTCAATGTATTTACCATCATGTTGGGATCACCACCTTTCCCTAGTGGAGTTCTCATATAACAACATTTTTCCATTCTAGCATTCAACTGGAACCTTATGAGGCTCTATATGAGAATAGGTTTTATACTATAACACGTTGGGATGATGTTCGTGAGAAGAAAATTATGGGACATTATCTTTTCTAAGAGATGAAAAAGAATGTTCAAACCATTCAACGTCATATTAAATCCACACAAAGTTGATAAAAATTATATACAAACAATCATTGATGAGACTAGGAGTTTGAGATCATAGATAAGTTTTCCCATTATATAACACCATGGAAAAAATTAAGGAATTTTGGGAAGAAGGGAAAGTTGAGTCCATGATATATCAACACCTTTGAGATCCTTGATTTCATCAGATTTGTGGACTATCACTAAGCACTCCTACCAATCCTATCTCAAGAGCATTATGTGTTCCATATATCCCTCTTTAGGAAGTTCATACCAAACCCCTCATATGTACTAAATCAAAATGTTGTTCCATTGGATAATGATCATTCTTGTGAGGAGAATCCAGTAAATATCTTAGATCATAGAGACAAGGTTCAATGAAATAAGACAAATCACTAGGTCTAATTGATGTGGAAAAACCACATGTTTGGGGAAGAAACTTGGGAATCATAAGAGTAAATGAAACAAAAATACCCTCATCTATTTGAATGTATTAAATCATATTTTCGTGGGTAAGATATATGAAGGTTAAAGAATGTAATGACCTATATTTTCAAATTAAAATTATCTTTTCAAATGAATAAATGCCTTATTATGAAATGAAATTATAGAAAACACATGACTATTCTTGATATTTGGGACCGTTATAAGTTAAATCATGTCATATTTAAAACACCATTAGTCATTATAATTGTTGATAATATAGTAATTATACAGTGATATTATTATTAGTATAAACTAAGGGTTTTTATAATGTCCAATTGACACAAAAAAATAAAGTGATGGCCTCAACCCATAAGATTGTACCCTGTGAAGACCATTTATTAGAACTTTAGAGGGAGATAACATCATTGGGAGTTTTCCTTGACCAGGTCCAGACCTATATATAATAACTATAGCATGAGAAAACGCATTTTTTTGTGAAGATAAAGCTCAACGAGATCATGACCCAAACAATGTTCACCGAACACCCTAAGGAAATCTCACCATTTCACAACTTACCCTTAGGGAATTAATTGGTGTAATAAAAGGATGTATATCTAGAACCTAATGGTACGAAGTTGTATATTTTTATTTTTTGTAAAATAATGATTATATTTATATTTTATTACTAATTTATAGTAATTAAAAAATAAGTTTGATGAAAATTAGATTTTGATACAATAAAACACAAATAGTAACATTGAGAAATCTATAGATTCAATCAAGACAAAAATTTTGATGAATTGAATATTTTTTTAAATAAATGATATTTTAATAAAATATTATTATTAAATTATATTTATTAATTATAAATGATAATATAATTTTACAAAGTCAGCTATAATTTTTTTAAGCATCACACAACTGTTATTGTAAAAAAAGAGTATTTGTAAATAAATGGGGATTTTTTAATTAAAATTGTTAATTATAATATTTAGAGAATTATTTTGGTAAAATAATTATTATTTTTTAAATCATAATTTTTAAATTATCCCCTCGTTATTTTTTCATTATTTTCTAGGATAGTAAAACATTTTGGTAAAAATTAAATATGGAATAATTATACGATATGTATTATGAAATTAGAAAAGCCCAAAATTGATGTAATAAAAACTATACTTAGTATCCATGAAAAAAATTATGTTTAAACTATAATGTGTTTTTGAAGTTTTTTTATCAATTTTATAAAGCCTTAATGAATCCTAAAAAACCTATTTTATAGTTTTAAAATCAATTATTTATAAACATGACTCACTTCCACATAAAAAAATAGTATTATTTTAATGATTTAAGATCTTTTACTTATAAAATAATAATAAAAACTCCAATTTGTTAGAAACCATGGGTAAAACCCATGGGATACTTTTTTATTTGGATTAATTTATGATATGGAGTCCAAAACATAAGATTATAAATTAATAAAGAATTCACCTCACTTTTTCTATGAAAACCCACCGAAAACCCAATTACTCATCACTAAAAACTGCTATAGTATGAATTTACTCTACCCTTACCTATCTATATCCCTACAAAGGTGTCCCCAATCTCTTAAGAATCCCCTCTCAATCTTTAAGAATCACCCTCTTAAGGTAAGGGATCCCTGCCTCTTTATTCAACCACCTTTTTTGATTATTCCTTTTAATTTCAAATTTTTCATGTTGTGAGATGTTATTACACATACCTCCTACTATCCTTCTGATTTAAAAGTGATGATATACCACTTTAACTCTCAAAAATCCTTTCATTTAATATTTATATATCATTTTTATGCTTCCAAAATTATCCTATGTTTTTTATGCCAAAACATTGTGTGGTGAATACCCATTCCAATTTCTACTCAAATGTATTAACCTAGATGTAAATATCATTAATTTATTTGGTATGTATATGTATGTATCTAAAAAACATTATTCTTGGGATTAAATTTCATTAAATGCATCCTTATGTTGTACAATCTATATAACACACTTATTCCTGAACATGATATGAATGAAATGGGTGGCCCTAGAATTATATAGCCCTCCAATGAATTGAGAAATGTTTTTATATCATGATATGTTATGTATATGATTAGGTAGTTAACCTTATCCATTATGGGACATTTTCCACCATGTGATATTGTCCTAGATGTTATCATTGACTTATTATTATGTCATGTTTTAGGTTGTTACCACATTCATATGTTGCCTTGATGTCATCATGTTATATCACTACTCATTGTTCAGGATTATGATTATAATCCCTTTTAGGGATCATAGATATTCCTATTGAATCACATTTATTACTTTCATAATGTTATTCTTTTATTATTCCTTTACTGGTCTTTATAGCTCACCCATTTCTTATGTGCATCCCTAGGTTATCCCAAGTAGTTTTTAAAGATTTATGGAATATAAGAACATGTTATGAAGATTTTAAATAGAATTATTATATTTCATTTGAAATTTGTTAAGTTATAAACATAATTACCCAAAGACTATAGATATCATGATATTTTATGGTTTTATTAAGTGTATATTTATGTAATAAATTATGAACTAAAGTGTATTAAAATATTGGTTATCATTAAATGAAAAATTATAGAACAAAAAATAAGGAACATGATAATGGTTTATTTTCATGAATGAACATTAAATCAAATTTTACTTATCTCTACTAGATTTATTGAATCTATTAACAAGGAATAAATATTTTTTATAGTTCGTTGATAGACCAGATGTAGTAACTAGTAATTTTGTGACTAGATTATTAATTCATACAAAAACAATTTTGAATGAACTGAAATACTTACTATTGAAGAAAATTAATACTAACTCTCCCTAATAAATCATCATAAATCCATAATACATTCTCAATTTCTTAACCTCTAAATCTATTTCAATTTATTTTTCTACCTCTATTAGCTAAATACAGTTTTTTATCAATCATCTTCAATCGTTTCACTTATTGTTTATTTTATTTCTTTTCCATAGAATGTGCTAAATCCAAATAATATTTAATCTTTCTCTTTGGTTTTTCCATATAACATTATAATTTTTAGCAGAGTGTGAAAGTATATAAATTTTATATAGATTCACCTTCACAATGTGTACAAATTAGAATTTGGTGTTTTTATCAGGAAAATGTTATATTTTTTAAGATGTTTTCATATTCTTTTACAAGTTTTTATTTTTTTTATTTTTGTGTGTTTTTAAAATTTCATGTGTACTAGAAGTTAACTTATCACTAAACTAACTATAATGATTCTAGAAATTCAATATCACTATAGTTATATTATAGCAAATCAATGAGTATCTATGGAATAATTTAGAGTTAGAGTGGTGAATAACCTTAAAAACTCAACATCTAAATATAAAAAATTAGAGTTCAAAAATTTGAGGAATGAAAATACTAAGATACCAAGACTAATAGAATTTCAAATTTTTATAGTATCAGAATATTAATTATATATTAAGTTTTCTGAAAGATCAAATAATTTAAGATTAAATAATTACATTTTTCATCACAACCTATATTTAATTTAATACTAATAATTGATTCTCTTTCAAGTTTTAGTTCCTTCTACTGTAATTTATAAAATTTTCCTTTATAAGGTCTTACTAAGGATAAACCAAGGATAATATTTTTTCCATAGTTCTTATTGAATAATGATATAAACTAGTATTTACAACTTGATGAAAATAGTTTTGAAAATAGTTACAAATATATAATGATTTTTTTTTATGAAACGTACTTAAATAGATTGACTAGGGATTCTGAGAAATTAAGTAACTAGATTCAAACAAGACGAGGGAGATTAATTTCATGAATATTTGGATATATTTAAGGATACAAAAATATAATGACCCCATTATTAGTTTCTATCTCCCCTGCTAATGGATCTACTATGAAAAAGGTTTTACTCCCTCATATAAATCCCTTGTTGATTAATATATTAGATAAAATTATACAAATAATATTGATAAATAAATAAGATAAATGTAGAAAACCCTTTTATTAAATTTGTAATAAAAGTTTGGAAGAAGAAATAGAGTTCTTAAGAATGAAACCACTTTATGTTAAGAAATTAATTCTAATTTGGATATAATTAAAAACTAATATAGATATTAATTAACAAAATTTTTAAATAAAAACCTCTTTAAAATCAACACCAATCTCTTAGGAAGTAGTGTTTACATAATGTAATGTTTACTAATAATGATCCATAGAGTCTTAATCTTCATTTTCCTCTACATATGTTTTATAATTTAATTTTTTTTGCGAAATGTTAGTATGAAATATAGAAAATTTTATTTATTCTCTTAAATCTATAATATAGGTTATAGAAATCATCCAAATATATCATAGACAGATTAAGGGAACATAAAACATACACCACCTAAATTTTAAGCCCAAGATATTCCTTAATTTAATGGTGTAGAATATTATTAAAATGATAAAGGTAGTTTTGATGATATTATAATTAATTTCATAGCAAAATTAGACTCAATTAGTGATCAAATGAATTAAAAAAACAATTCTATAATTCCCAACCATTAGAAATATTTAGGAAAATTAGTATAAAAATTTTAATAAAAGAGATAAAAATAATTTTCCAATAATAATTAAAGTAACACGAGATAACATATCATGGTTATCATAATAAGTAGTGGTGTGATAACTCTATAATATGATATTATTGAGAAAAGTATAGAAAATCCTGAAACTAGTGAGAAATAAGAAGAATAGAAGGTCGGAAACCATAGTTCTAAAATATTGGGTATCATGAAACACCTAGAGAAGAAGTAAAATGTTTTTTAAGAAACTCCAAGGGTTAAGTATTGAAAATTGAAGAGGATTAAAGGAATAAAGGTAAATATTAGTATTATTTAACCATTAATAATTTTTCCCTACTGATATCATACCCTCTAAGACTTAACCAAAGGAAGAGTGAAAAAACTTTAAAAACTTTATGGATATGTTTAATAAATTTCAAGTAAACATAATATTAATGAATTTTTTTAATAGATTAATTATATTAATAAATTTATTAAGGTAATTATCAAAAATAAGAATTTTTTAAAAGAGTTTGATATAGTTTCTTTCACTAAGGAGTGTAGTGTTGTTTTGTAAAAGGAAACTCCTCTAAAACTACAAGACCATAAAATATTTTTTATTCCATATTAATTTGGAAGATAAATAGATAAAAAACAATCAATGTACTTTGACCTAATATCAACCTAAATTTAAACTCACTATTTCAATATTTGATAATTGGATAACTCAATACAACCAAAATATCACTTCAATTGGTTATTAAATACATCACTTATCCTATGTAGAGAGTTTGATGATTTATCCGTTCATATCAATATGATTTTTATATGATTTTTTTTAAATTATTGATAATGATTATGGAAAGGAAGTGTACATTTTTATTATAAGACCATTTTTTCATTGGTGGAGTAGTGATTTGTGCAAGTACAAGTTAACATATTTTAGAATTGGGTTATAAAAAAGAGGAGTTTAATGTTTTTAAGTCTGAAATAGAATCCGTATTTGTGGAAATTTATTTTATATTTATTATTTTGGAGGAATAATTATTTATTTCTATGGAATAGTTTTTAAAGTATCACTTAATGGGAAATGAATTTGAGAATTATAAGGTGTAATTTGATAGGAATAGATAAGGGATAAAATATTTTATGAAACAATGTTATTTTAAACCACATACTATGGAATTATTACCATCAAAACCAAAGAGTATACCTACATCATAATAAGAACCTATGGTGGAACTGAATACATTACCATAACACATTAAGTATTTTTTTTCTAGGAAATGATGGTACACTCATGGTAATAATATCATATAAAATAAATTAAGATTGAGAGGCTAAATTTATGGAAGCATTAAAAATGTAACAAAATACCATTTCATGGTAAATTAATAATTAGATATTTATCTTTACTAAAATTCAGTAAAATTTATTTTTATATTACCCTTTGGGACATTTTCTTATTTCAAATGTTTTTAGGTTATTTGGTGAACCGACTACCATTCAAAGGTGTATTATAGTCATATTTTATGACATGATAGATAGAATTATAGAGATTTTCTAGATTCTAGGTACTTTTCATTCTCTTCAAATTTTACTAAAATGTATAATAATATCTATGATAGGTTGGGTAAATTATATTTGGAATAAATTTTGAATACAATGAAAGACTCTATTTGTGATGCACTTCGAGTCATAGGTACTTTAAATATCAATATCGGTTTATCTCTTGTAATATTTTATAGTATTTTAGGAGATGATATTGAAAATTTAAATATTTTTAGAAAAAAATATAAACTCAAAGTATGTGTATGGTTAAGAGTAACCATGTGGAAATTGTATGATATGGATCTATGAGTTCTGGTGATGATTTTCATGGTTTGAGAATGGTTTTTCTAACTGTGTGTCATCAATAAAACCAAATTGATGGATGGGATTTTTTCCTGAGGGTATTTCATGGCTCGAGCAAGGTTTTTCTTACCATTTTTCTATTATTAGGAAACCATGTGATTTGGTTTTATAGGGGACAATGGATGCCACATTGTTAGAGCATGATTTTTATAACTATGTGGCCAAACTATGTATAAGGCCACAGCCTTAAACCTTACTTAATATTGAATTAAATGAATAATTCACGTTGAGGATCTTTTTAGGTTTAGAGTTTTAGAGAATTAGAACATAACTATTACATCTTAAAAGATTACAAAGTAGACACTTCTACTAAGTTTCCATAAAATAAAAACTCTTAAAAAGAAAGATGTCTAGATTCCATGTTTTAGATAGCATGACATTCCCTTGATCACATCCTTGACCTTATTCCACTTTAAGTCCTGTGAAAAACATTTTGAAAAACTTGGGGTGAGCATAAAAAGCTCAGTAAGGGATACACAAAGAATGAAAATTGTTAGTTTATCAAAACAACAAGTAAGCCATGTATACTCTATCAAAGTAATACTTTTCACCTTTATGAAGTAATAAAAAAAAATCTTCGCTGAATTACTTACCTTTTTGTAACCAAAGGATTACCATAAAACCCATATAAAGAACACATAGAATATATAAAGGTAACTTGGGACATAAACATACTTAAGTGGAATAACCATACAGTTGACTTCCACACATATCACTTAATGGAATAGCCATACGGCCAATTTCCATACATACTTAATGGAATAGCCATACGGCCGACTTCCATACCCAATGCATTGGAGGTTATAACGTAACCACCCGTCCTGGTATTCACGGCACCACCCGTCATATGGTTTATAACGTAACCACCCGTTAAAATGTCCAAGTACCAATATAAAATCATAAAACATAAAACCAATATAAAGGAATGATAACATTTCCACATTTCAATCAAAATATATCATAATAGAATCCTTTATCAAAACCATTTTCAAAATACATAAAATAGTATATGGTATTTATTTTATTTTAAAAACATTACGGCTTGTTGAGGAAGCCAAAGACCAAATAATACTCGCGGCGGCGGAAAAAGTCGTTGTCACCGCGTACGTTAAAAAAACATTCCTTTTTGTCGTTTAGTAAAACGCTTCGTAGAAAAAGATTCCTTTTGTATAAAAGTAAAAGTCAAAGGGGTTTATACACCGTATAAAAGAAAGTTGTGTATAAAATGAAATATGCCTCAATGAAAGGAGATTGAGACGAAGTCCCTTACCTTGGGTCCGACTTGACTCGATCGTTCTTTAACGTCCTGAATAATAAACTTGAGTTAATTTATACTTGATTAAGAACCTTTTTAAAGTTCATTATTCCTTTTATATCACTTATTTCCATGTTATAAACATTATGTAACCATTTAAGTTAATAATGTTTGTTTTGTCAATATTTGGTTCTTAAGTCGAAAGTGGACTTCTTACAATTACATGTTGTTCGTGTGGTCAAAAGTTCTTTATATCCAGAATGAAATTCCTGATTTGGATATCATATATATCATATATATCCAGCATATACATGTATTTATAATATTACATAATCATTTAGAGGTAAGAAATGAAATGCACCGTTCATGGAGACGGTAAGCTGTACGTACGCATGAACGCTACTTTCATTTCTTTGTCATATTAATGGAATTAAAACTAAATGAGAGGTATGTATATTTTAATTCCAGAATTATATTCATCATTTATATATACTATTCATTATATATATCCATTATATACATGTACTTTTAATAGTAAATTACATTTGGGGATAAGAAATGAAATGCACCGTTCATGGAGACGGTAAGCCGTACGTACGCATGAACGCTACTTTCATTTCTATCTCATACTTTAATGGAAAGAAATAATAATGATATAGAGGTATATTATAATTATAGTATAACATCATATATAATAACTTTAAATCCATCCTTTACACGTCCCACATATGGCATTAACGAATCACATCACTTTTAGGGGGCGGTAGTCCGCACTTCCTTAAATGAAGATATTGTGTTTACCCATAATGGAAACCATAAAGGTATGCCAAAAATGAAAAATACAGAAACTTAAAGAAAACATAAACATATTATATATATAAAAATAGTGACATCATAATGGCCACCCTTGAAGGTGTTAAATGAGTATTGAACAATCATCGTTTCGGGAGGTAGAATTTCGCCATCCACGGAAACTGTATGTTCTTTAACAATTTGATGTAGTTGTGTGAGAGTGTAGCTCAAATAAATATTATAACAACATCCTAGTATATTGAAGATATTGGTGTTGTTACAAAAGAAGTAAATAAAAAGAGTTTAGAGGGTTGGAGAAGCAAAATAAAACAAATGAACAAGAGAGAATGAATTACCTTTAAAAGTGTAACTCCTTTTGATTTGAGCCTAAACGATTCCTTTGAAAGGATTCTGCCCAAAGGGAATCCTCTAGGATTAGGAGAGGGATTTGGAGAGAGTAAATGGGCATGGGTTGGCCGAGACAAAGGCTTTAAGAGTGTGTGAAATGAGGTAGAGGTGGGGGCCTTTTATAAGAGGAGAGGAGGGGCACTTTTGGAAAGTAAAGAAATATTACTTTATTTGAAAATGTGTTTCGGTTTCAAAAGGTCCCACATTGATATAATTCGTGGATAAGGTGATAAGGCTTCGAAATCCACTCATCCAATTGGTTTTGGCCATGTGTAGGTTTTATATTTTTCATTATCTTTCCATTTTATTTTAATCGTCAAATAATGATGTCATCGCTGCATCATTATTATGTCATAAATAATTTAATTTATTTAATGTCTAAAAATTATAAAAAAAAATACTATGATGTAGGAAATATTTCTATATTTCCAATGACTATTTATAATAAAAATTTGGACTTGTATAACCCCACTCAAAAATTATTTTAGTAAAACAATTTATGTTAGTGTCATTTTTACTTTAACATTAAATAAAAATATATTAATGTCATTTTACAACTAAAGTGGCTCCATGGGGTCCCCAAGTTGGCCCATGGCTTGTCTTGGTCGGCCATGACTCACCCAATAGGTGTAGGACAAGTGTCATGGTGTTTTCAAATTCTTATAATATCATTTTTACCTTAAACTACACTAATTACCACTAATCGCGATTAAAAACTTAATAAGTTATTATTCACCAAAAAATTATTTTTATCCCATTGAACCACATTTTACTTCTTAATGACAACCATGTATGTCGGATTTTCAAAATTCAATACACATTAGTGGTAAACTTTCATTTAACTGAAAAATCAGTTTGCTTGATTACCACTTAGTGGTTTCACTATTCATCAAAAATTGAAGTTTTTCAGAAAATTACCAAAAATTCACCCTAAGCTATATTTGATATTCCGAATTCAAAAATGAAGTCTATTTTAAAAACTTCAAATCATATAAGTCACATTAATTAATTTAATAATTAATTCCCGCTGCCAGAGCAAATAGCGTGTTTTTACAAAACAATAAGTATCAAAAGATTGACACCAGTTTAAGTCTAATTTCAAAGTGAAATTGATTCCAACGACCACTATTGGATTTAATGGTAAAAATATTTTCTAATTTCACTTTAAAACCAATTCAAAAGATAATCTAATCATATAAATAAATTAGATTAAAAAGAGGTTTTGAATTAAAATACAACATTTTACACTATTCATTAAAAAAATGAACTTTATCAGAAAGGTACCAAAAATTTACACAAAGTAAATTTTGATGTCCCGATTCTAAAGAAGAGTTATATTTGGTCCAAAATAAAGTATAAGAGTAATCAAAACTATATTTAATGACGGTTCACCATTAAAAGGTGATAAGTGAACCTTTAGTGAAAATTAGAGTATATATGCCCTAAAATTGAACTCTTTCCGTATTTTAAGCCTTTATCTTTTATTGGGTAAATGTATAAACATTTAAAAACATATATAATCATATTTTAGTTATTTCTATCCATTCCCACCAGTACAACGGCTACTTGTTAACTAACATTTAAAATAATATTATTTTATTACTAGTATGCTACGTAAGTTTCAAAGAAACTCATCGTTGTGTATCGGGTACGCTATCGAACATAGCAACCCCTTTAAAATAAAATTAATATTTAATTCATAAATATTAATAATTATGAAAATTATTTATTCTTTAGTTACCTGGGATGTTACATCCTTCCCCCATTTTGGGAATTGCGTCCTCGCAATTTTATTCACTTATCAAAATAAGTGGGGGTATTTATCCCTCATAGCATTTTCAGATTCCCACGTTGCCTCTTCAATCACATGGTTTTTCCACAAAACCTTTACCTGATGAATCACCTTATTCCGTAACACCTTCTCCCTGTGGTCAAGAATCTGGACCGGTTGTTCCTCATAAGATAGGTTCTCTTCCAGCTGAACTACCTCTAGACTCAAAACATGAGATGTATCTGGCATATACTTCCTCAACATCGAAACATGAAAAACATTGTGTACCTGAGATAAACTCGGAGGTAAAGCCACCCGGTATGCAACTGATCCAACTTTTTCCAGAATTTCATATGGTCCAATATACCTTGGACTCAGCTTTCCTTTCTTACCAAATCTCATCACACTTTTCCAAGGAGAAACCTTGAGAAAAACATGATCACCTACCTCAAAAGATAGATCCTTCCTCCGGTTATCCGCATAACTCTTCTGCCTGCTCTGAGCTGTTCTCAGGTGCTTCTGAATCAACTGAACTTTTTCTGCCATCTCTTCTACCAATTCTGGTCCCATCAGCTTCCTTTCACCCACTTCATTCCAAAATGCTGGAGTTCGACACCGCTTCCCATATAATACCTCAAATAGTGCCATCTGTATACTGGAATGAAAATTGTTATTATAAGAAAACTCAACCAAAGAAAGATGTTGGTCCCAACTTCCCTGATAATCCATAGAACAAGCTCGTAGCATATCCTCCAATGTCTGAATTGTTCGTTCTAACTGCCCATCTGATTGAGGATGAAAAACTGTACTAAAATTTAATTCAGTACCCAACGACTTCTGAAGGCCTTTCCAAAAGTTAGATGTGAACCTGGGATCACGATCAGATATAATGAAGAGAGGAACTCCATGTAACCTGAATATCTCTTTAAGATACAAACGGGAAAGTTTATCAAGAGAGAAAGTATCTCGTATAGCAAGGAAATGAGCAGATTTGGTCAAGCGATCAACAATAACCCAGATTTCATTATTACCTCGAGATGTCCTTGGTAATCCCACAACAAAGTTCATGGATATGTTTTCCCATTTCCACTCTGGCACTGGTAAAGGCTGAAGAATCCCTTTCGGTAACTGCCGCTCTGCTTTAACCTGTTGACATGTCAAACACTTCACAGTAAAATCAGCAATGTCTCTTTCCATTCCATCCCACCAGTAATACTCCCGTAGACCTCTGTACATCTTAGTACTGCCAGGATGAAAAAACAACTCATTCTTCAACTGTGAATCACAAGGCACACATAACCTCTTCACAAACCTCAAAACACAAACACAAACTTATCCAAGAACTCATGGAAGATTTTATTCATAAGGTCCATGAATACAGCAGGTGCATTGGTTAACCCAAAAGGCATAACTACAAATTCATAATGGCCATATCTAGTACGGAACACAGTCTTCGGAACGTCTGCTTCTTTTACTTTCAACTGATGGTACCCCGACCTCAAGTCAATCTTCGAAAAATACTGAGCTCCCTGGAGCTGATACCACTTCATTCGATGGCCCAACATCTGCTGAAGTTGTTGCAAAGGATTTCACCACCCCTTTATGCTTGTAGTCTAACTGTTTTCCCCCAGTTGAGTTCTTCGTTGGACACTCGCTTGCATAATGACCCATTTCATTACACTTAAAACATCTTACCGTTGGCTTTTCATTTCCTGCTTGATCATCTTCCTTACAGTTACGAGCAATATGAACAGACTTACCACACCGAAAGCACTTACCAGACTTGGATAAACATTCTCCAGGATGCATTTTACCACACTTCTCACAGGATGGATATTTGGTTTTCTTACCTCCTTGCTTCTTTGATGAATTCTTCCCCTTTTCCTGCCAACTAGACCTCTTATTCTGTTGTTTGTCATAGAACACCTAATCATCGGCAAACTCCATTTCTACCTTCTCCGCACATCGAACAAGTTTTTCATAACTTTTGAATTCACGAGAAGCTAAAGCCCTTCGATACTTTGGCTTTAACCCTGAGTAAAAATGGTTTATTTTACTATCAAGATCTCGTATGAAGTTTGGAGCATACCTTGCCAATCGAGTGAACTTTTCTTCATAAGCAGCCACTGAATCATCCTCCTGCCTCAATTCTAGGAACTGTTTTTCCATCCTAAGACGAACCACCTTAGGAAAATATTTCTCAAGAAACATACCTTTGAATTTATCCCAGTCAAGAGCATCAATCTCATCGGCGTCCCTGATATTTTTAACCATAGACCACCACTGATCTGCTTCACCCTCCAAACGGTAAATAGCAAGACTAACCTTTTAATTATCTGAACACCCCATGACATCAAAAATCTTCTCCAGTGCTTTAATCCACCCTTCAGCTTGCACAGGGTCAGATGATCCTCTGAATGATGGGGGATGTTGCCTCATGAAATGTTCCACCACTGACATGTTCCTCTGCGGTTGATCTGGCCGATCTCGTGCATGGATACCACCACCATTTATAACCTGATTCAACTGTTCCATCACTGCAACAAACTATTCAGTTCTGATTCCGACCATCTCAGGTTGCTGATTTGGAAGGTTATCTTCCTCCTGATGTCGTCCCAACATAGTTTCTTTGTTTCCTCTGCGGAAAACCATTCTGAACACAGAAATATCTTAGGCGAAGCAACATGGTAATCCGTAAATGCTATATCATTTCAATCATATTATAATTTAACACTTTTCTAACTCCTAAAGTTGTCTAAACCGACCTCTGATACCAACTATAAGGCCCTAGCCTTAAACCTTACTTAATATTGAATTAAATGAATAATTCACGTTGAGGATCTTTTCAGGTTTAGAGTTTTAGAGAATTAGAACATAACTATTACATCTTAAAAGATTACAAAGTAGACACTTCTACTAAGTTTCCATAAAATAAAAACTCTTAAAAAGAAAGATGTCTAGATTTCATGTTTTAGATAGCATGACATTCCCTTGATCACATCCTTGACCTTATTCTACTTTAAGTCCTGTGAAAAACATTTCGAAAAACTTGGGGTGAGCATAAAAAGCTCAGTAAGGGATACACAAAGAATGAAAATTGTTAGTTTATCAAAACAACAAGTAATCCATGTATACTCTATCAAAGTAATACTTTTCACCTTTATAAAGTAATAAAGAAAAATCTTCGCTGAATTACTTACCTTTTTGTAACCAAAGGATTACCATAAAACCCATATAAAGAACACATAGAATATATAAAGGTAACTTGGGACATAAACATACTTAAGTGGAATAACCATACGGTTGACTTCCACACATATCACTTAATGGAATAGCCATACGGCCAATTTCCATACATACTTAATGGAATAGCCATACGGCCGACTTCCATACCCAATGCATTGGAGGTTATAACGTAACCACCCGTCCTGGTATTCACGGCACCACCCGTCATATGGTTTATAACGTAACCACCCGTTAAAATGTCCAAGTACCAATATAAAATCATAAAACATAAAACCAATATAAAGGAATGATAACATTTCCACATTTCAATCAAAATATATCATAATAGAATCCTTTATCAAAACCATTTTCAAAATACATAAAAGAGTATATGGTATTTATTTTATTTTAAAAACATTACGGCTTGTTGAGGAAGCCAAAGACCAAATAATACTCGCGGCGGCAGAAAAAGTCGTTGTCACCGCGTACGTTAAAAAAAACATTCCTTTTTGTCGTTTAGTAAAACGCTTCGTAGAAAAAGATTCCTTTTGTATAAAAGTAAAAGTCAAAGGGGTTTATACACCGTATAAAAGAAAGTTGTGTATAAAACTAAATATGCCTCAATGAAAGGAGATTGAGACGAAGTCCCTTACCTTGGGTCCGACTTGACTCGATCGTTCTTTAACGTCCTGAATAATAAACTTGAGTTAATTTATACTTGATTAAGAACCTTTTTAAAGTTCATTATTCCTTTTATATCACTTATTTCCATGTTATAAACATTATGTAACCATTTAAGTTAATAATGTTTGTTTTGTTAATATTTGGTTCTTAAGTCGAAAGTGGACTTCTTACAATTACATGTTGTTCGTGTGGTCAAAAGTTCTTTATATCCAGAATGAAATTCCTGATTTGGATATCATATATATCATATATATCCAGCATATACATTTATTTATAATATTACATAATCATTTAGAGGTAAGAAATGAAATTCACCGTTCATGGAGACGGTAAGCCGTACGTACGCATGAACGCTACTTTCATTTCTTTGTCATATTAATGGAATTAAAACTAAATGAGAGGTATGTATATTTTAATTCCAGAATTATATTCATCATTTAGATATACTATTCAATATATATATCCATTATATACATGTACTTTTAATAGTACATTACATTTGGGGATAAGAAATGAAATGCACCGTTCATGGAGACGGTAAGCCGTACGTACGTATGAACGCTACTTTCATTTCTATCTCACACTTTAATGGAAAGAAATAATAATGATATAGAGGTATATTATAATTCCAGTATAAAATCATATATAATAACTTTAAATCCATCCTTTACACGTCCCACATATGGCATTAACGAATCACATCACTTTTAGGGGGCGGTAGTCTGCACTTCCTTAAATGAAGATATCGTGTTTACCCATAATGGAAACCATAAAGGTATGCCAAAAATGAAAAATACAGAAACTTAAAGAAAACATAAACATATTATATATATAAAAATAGTGACATCATAATGGCCACCCTTGAAGGTGTAAAATGAGTATTGAACAATCATCGTTTCGGGAGGCAGAATTTCGCCATCCACGGAAACTGTATGTTCTTTAACCATTTGGTGTAGTTGTGTGAGAGTGTAGCTCAAATAAATATTATAACAACATCCTAGTATATTGAAGATATTGGTGTTGTTACAAAAGAAGTAAATAAAAAGAGTTTAGAGGGTTGGAGAAGCAAAATAAAACAAATGAACAAGAGAGAATGAATTACCTTTAAAAGTGTAACTCCTTTTGATTTGAACCTAAAGGCTTCCTTTGAAAGGATTCTGCCCAAAGGGAATCCTCTAGGATGAGGAGAGGGATGTGGAGAGAGTAAATGGGCAGGGGTTGGCCGAGCCAAAGGCTTGAAGAGTGTGTGAAATGAGGTAGAGGTGGGGGCCTTTTATAAGAGGAGAGGAGGGGCACTTTTGGAAAGTAAAGAAATATTACTTTATTTGAAAATGTGTTTCGGTTTCAAAAGGTCCCACATTGATATAATTCGTGGATAAGGTGATAAGGCTTCGAAATCCACTCATCCAATTGGTTTTGGCCATGTGTAGGTTTTATATTTTTCATTATCTTTCCATTTTATTTTAATCGTCAAATAATGATGTCATCGCTGCATCATTATTATGTCATAAATAATTTAATTTATTTAATGTCTAAAAATTATAAAAAAAATACTATGATGTAGGAAATCTTTCTAGCTTTCCAATTACTATTTATAATCAAAATTTGGACTTGTATAACCCCACTCAAAAATTATTTTAGTAAAACAATTTATGTTAGTGTCATTTTCACTTTAACATTAAATAAAAATATATTAATGTCATTTTACAACTAAAGTGGCTCCATGGGGTCCCAAAGTTGGCCCATGGCTTGTCTTGGTCGGCCATGACTCACCCAATAGGTGTAGGACAAGTTTCATGGTGTTTTCACATTCTTATAATATCATTTTTACCTTAAACTACACTAATTACCACTAATCGCGATTAAAAACTTAATAAGTTACTATTCACCAAAAAATTATTTTTATCCCATTGAACCACATTTTACTTATTAATGACAACCATGTATGTCGGATTTTCAAAATTCAATACACATTAGTGGTAAACTTTCATTTAACTGAAAAATCAGTTTGCTTGATTACCACTTAGTGGTTTCACTATTCATCAAAAATTGAAGTTTTTCAGAAAATTACCAAAAATTCACCCTAAGATATATTTGATATTCCGAATTCAAAAATGAAGTCTATTTTACAAAATTCAAATCATATAAGTCACATTAATTAATTTAATAATTAATTCCCGCTGCCAGAGCAAATAGCGTGTTTTTACAAAACAATAAGTATCAAAAGATTGACACCAGTTTAAGTCTAATTTCAAAGTGAAATTGATTCCAACGACCACTATTGGATTTAATGGTAAAAATATTTTCTAATTTCACTTTAAAACCAATTCAAAAGATAATCTAATCATATAAATAAATTAGATTAAAAATAGGTTTTGAATTAAAATACAACATTTTACACTATTCATTAAAAAAATGAACTTTATCAGAAAGGTACCAAAAATTTACACAAAGTAAATTTTGATGTCCCGATTCTAAAGAAGAGTTATATTTGGTCCAAAATAAAGTATAGGAGTAATCAAAACTATATTTAATGACGGTTCACCATTAAAAGGTGATAAGTGAACCTTTAGTGAAAATTAGAGTATATATGCCCTAAAATTGAACTCTTTCCGTATTTTAAGCCTTTATCTTTTATTGGGTAAATGTATAAACATTTAAAAACATATATAATCATATTTTAGTTATTTCTATCCATTCCCGCCAGTACAACGACTACTTGTTAACTAACATTTAAAATAATATTATTTTATTACTAGTGTGCTACGTAAGTTTCAAAGAAACTCATCGTTGCGTATCGGGTACGCTATCGAACATAGCAACCCCTTTAAAATAAAATTAATATTTAATTTATAAATATTAATAATTATGAAAATTCTTTATTCTTTAGTTACCTGGGATGTTACACTATGTGACTAGATATAAACTTATTAAAATAGAAAATTATCTTGATTTTATTAGTTATTTTTAATTTAATATTCTTTTAGTCCATCATTAACTTGAACCATCCCCTCCATGATTCTTTAGATAAATTTCCACTTGATTCCTTGGTTATCAATGATCATTTCAGGTGGATCTAATCAAGGTATGTTTGGTTTTTCTCTCAACTTCTCCTCATTCCTCTACATATGCCCTTGATCTCTCTTACCTTTATCAGTTAGAGAAAAATTGGGATGTTATTATCATATCTAAGGTTGTGTATAGATATTTGATGATGTTATTTATAGATATAAGCTTCTGAGGATTATAAATATTCATTTCTAACCACTGGTTTTAAAGGCAAAGAGGTTTTCATCATTCTTGAGGAAGTTGTCTCTATATTATGGTATAACCAATGCCATGCCTTGTGTCCTAATGATTTCCTTGGTTTTGGATTATAAAATAAATGAATTTAAATCCATGAGATGTGAATGTTATTTTTGATGGATACGGAAATTAATTTCTAAAAATTGGTTTTTAAACCATTTTGATGCACATGACGTGTTTGATAAATTTCCTAAAAGATAATTTTAAAAAATAAATTTCTTTTTAAGCATGTAAGTGGCATGGTATCACTATATAAAATGTATTATTAAAATATAGGCATGAAATGAAATTAGTTTTCCTTTGAAAATGTTTTATGAAATGTGCAATTGATTTATTGAACGTAATAAAGATGTATTAGCACACTTGGAAAACCTTGGGGTATGGAGGAAAACTAGACATATGCAATACCTAGTGGAATTAACTATAACTAGGGTAGTTTCCACTAATTCCATGGTTTCTAGGGGTATACTTATAAGGGAAAAGATGTTTCTGGAAATTAGGGTTCACTTATGCCGGACACTGTGTACTATCTGTCTTAGTTATGTACAACCATTTGTAGTGATTGTCCCTTTGGTTCTTTAAGGATATATTATATAATTTTTTACAAGATATTCCCATTTTCCCACTTGATATGGATATTGATGCTTGAAACTGATTATTTAATATTCCTATTCCTCATGGAAAAATTTATTGTCATGTTTCTTTATTTATTTAATATGGAATGTTTTTTAAAATAAAACCAAAGGATGATTTTAAATGGGAAAATTATTTATTTTGGAAAATATTTGAAATTTGATTTTATATAAAGAACTAATGTATGCATAGGGATATAAATTGTATAGATTCTTTAGGGTATCCTGCTGATCTATACTTCTCCAACTCTACTTTTGAATTTTGTGGGTTTTGAGTCATGGTTTTGTAGGATACAGTTAAAGGTAATGACATCATGTGGAGGAAAAATATCTATTTTTGTGTTGCCTTTCTGGTGGGTTAGGATAGTGTTGAAAATGGTCATGAGGAAATGGTCCCATGGGTTACATAGGGAACCATATTGATGGTCTACAAGTTTTTTTCTATACCTTATTATATAGTTTTTTTGATGTACCTTTATCATTTGGTTGCTATTGAAATATGATGTGTCTTTAGTTATCTACTGTGACACTTTGTTTTTTATCTTATCATACACATTTTGAGGGTGAAATAATTCCCATGTTATTTTTATGTTACCCTGGTTCTTATCTGTCACCCATGGAAATGAGGAACGTGCTTCGATCTTTATCGAAGGTCAATTTGGTTTACATTATTGGTTGACTTTGGTTAGTCTATTAAAAAATGGTATCAAAGGATTAGGTTATCATAAAGTCATGTTATCATGATTGTGTATCACCCATTTGTATCTAAGGGTTTTTTGTAGCATGGAAATAGGACATTCAATAATTGAGAGGTAGTACAGAAGTGTTCCTGGACATCTCACTTTCATGAAAATCCTTGAGTTTCCATGGAAATTCCAAGATTCTCTAGAATTATTGTTAGTAATATTATACTTTATAGATTTGGTTCTCTAAAATTTGTTTTATGAAAAACGAATTGATTTTTTTTCTTGATTGTTTTATTTCCTCTTTTTTTATATAATATTGATCCTTTAAAAAGAACATCTTCAAATTATATAGAGGCAGTTTGGAGTAAGCCATGTAAGTGGATCCTTTAGTTTATTCAACTTTTATGTAAAATATAGTCTAAATGATCTCTTCTAGGGTCCAAGTTACCAATGTTGAACTAGAATAAAGGTTTGACTATTCAATGAAATTCACTAATTATAATCCACTGATATCTCGTGGTGAAAAGGGGACCTAGGAATTAGAGGAATCGATTGAGATAATTGAAAGGATTTTCCACTTCTTCAAAACTCTAAAATACTCTATGGTTAGTTTCACCACTTATTTTCTCAGGGGGATGAGAAAGAAATGGTGGGAATATCTTGTGACATCCAAGTTGCATGAAGAATTCAAATGTGCCAATTTTAATAAATCCTTCAATCTGTAGTTCGATCTTGAAACATTGAGAGAATAGAAGGATTTGGTGATTGTTTTTTTAAATTTTAGATATCATTCTATCATGGAGTTTGTAACATGGTTTGTTGGTTTGGTGCACCTTTATCCAAAGACTGTTTTTAATGACTATCTCAAGGTATAGAGGTTCAAGATAGGATTGAGGGATGGTATTCAGTACATGATGATTCTTATGTTCTTACCCACCATTATAGAGGTTTTCTATAAGTAAACTATGGTTAAGGTAAATATAGATGACAATAATGGACTCTTCAGAGAACTGGTGTCAGCAAGAGGTAGCTAGAGTTCATTTTCAAGATAGGAAATAAATTTAGGTGACCAAAGTTAAGGTAGTGGTGAATTGTGAACTATACATTACGATGGAGTAAGGTGGTTTGTTACCATTATGGGAAAAAGGGATACCTAAAACCTAATTTTAAGGTAACAATTAGGGTATGTGACACATGTGGGAAATCTTTTCATCTTAATCATTTTTGTAAAAGGGAATCCCAGGGTAGTAGAGTTGGATCCACCATCATTAAGGGATCTTAGTTTGGATCTGACACAAAAAAGGGGTGGGATATCAACCTCATTTTAATGGTGGTTATCTAGTTGTAAAGAAAGGGAAGGATGAGGTTAAATGTATTTATATAGCAAAGTGTACACCAGAGGAGTCAGAGGTAGGATTAGAAACCGTGAAAGGTAAAAAAAATTAGTGCATCTTCTATGGTTATGGACTTATTTAAT
This sequence comes from Viscum album, assembly GCA_963277665.1. NCBI lineage: Eukaryota > Viridiplantae > Streptophyta > Magnoliopsida > Santalales > Viscaceae > Viscum > Viscum album. The sequence continues at coordinate 1,784,482,275 of OY728125.1, forward strand.
ACTAGTTAAACTCATTCCATTAACTTGTTCAAGATTATCAATGTTCTAGAATTGAAATTAGAGCTTATACCTTTCATGGTGACTATTTCCACTCCTATGGGAAGGAATTTAGAGAATGTTTTAAATTTCCAGACTGTCAGGTGGTGATTGTTGACAACAAAACTTTACGGGACTTTTGAATTCTTCATCATGAAATCTTGTATCTCATAATTTTCATTTATTAAATTATTATCTATAGAGACTGGATCATTTTTTTATCATCATTGGCTTTAGTTCTTCTATTCTGATAGAGCCACTGATGTATTTCAAAGTGATTGAGATCCTAGATCTAGGATAGTATGACTCTCTTTCCTTAGTGTTGAGATTATCTTATTCCGTTTTTCAAAAATGTTTCTTGATGTTCTTGATCCACATCCTGGTTTCCATCTTCTAGTAATGGAGAGTGTGTATCAGAACATTTTTCCAGATGATTTCCCAGGGTTACCACCTCATAGAGAAGTTGAGTTTTATATAGACTTGATTCTAGGTATGGGCCCATCACTTTACCTTTATTACAAATGGTACGTACTAAATTTATATATTTAATGTTTAGAGACCTGAGTTTTTCTAGATTTAGAAATTTAATAAGAAATATGATTTTTTTTCTTTTGAGTTCTCATCTGGGGTAAAATTTCTATTTTACAATAGAATATGTATCATATAATTTTTCTAACCACTCCATTGGTCCTATAATATGGTTTTGATCATAGGATAGGAGTTTGGTGTAATTCTGAGATGTTTGAGTTTTGAAGAAATATTTAATATTAAATTAATTAAATATTAAATTATTCGCAATGGTTTAGGTGGTGAAATATTTTTAATGGACCATCAGACTGAGATTTTGACTTCACGGTTGAGTCTATAATGAGGGTTTTTTTGAGGTGAGGTATAAACCTACTTCGAGTTCTGAAAGGTAGGACAAGTGCTAAATGGGATTTAATTAATTAATTTAATTAAAACACCCCTCCCTTTGGGGATTCCCAAACATGATAGAAGAAGGAGGAGAGGGTTATCTCTTACACAATATCCAGGAAAAGAGTATAAGTTGGGGAGATTCCACTGGACTCCATCCATGGTGAAGATAGGGAATGGATTGAGGTGTAGTGACTTTCGAAAGAGAATTTGGTCCTGAAGCTTCAACATTTATTCCATGTGGTAGGCCAATTATTTATTTTTATATCTTGGTCACCATATATGTGTTGTTTTTACATTTTAGTTCCTTTTTGTGACTTCAATGGACCCCATGGGAGTCAATATATACCTAATCAGTTAAAAATGGGGTTTTAGGAGGTTCACTGGGAATTCTTAATCAGAAATCCTAATCGCACAACACGTTCTTTAAAAAAAATTCCATGTTTTCTTCCCATCCAAGGAATAAGAAATTTTGAAAATACATACTATGTAATGAGGGTACATGACATGTAGTGATGCATGACCATGTGGCTGAGTACTTGGGGAGGTTGAATTTTGGGACTACATGCCATGTAGTCTAGGTACACAATAAGTAGTGAGACATGGATGAGTGGTTGGGTATATGGGAAGACACCCCATATAAATGGGACATGGCTGTGTAGAAGTTCATGAATAGACTCAATGTATTCTATTACCATGTATTAGTATAGGTCCAGAACCCAGGTTACCCAGGACATGTGGGATTACATGGCCTGGCCATAGGTTTTAGAGTACATGTCATCTACTCTGAATACATGCCACATACTGACCCTTTGATTCCCTTTGGAAGTTTTTTAGTGGTTTTGAACCCATTATTTGGAATTGGACACAATAGGGGTTCATTTTGAGTTTTTTTCATGTAGATCATGGTGGTTAAACCCTTGGAATGTTTTAGGACTTTAAATAGGTGGTTTGGGGTGATTAAGTTAATATAGATATGTTTTCCTTTAGAAATTTAATTTAGTTGTCTCTTAAGGGTGATACATGATATGATACCTGAGATATGGTCAAGAGGATGATTTTAGGACATATAATGAGTTTATTGGATAACTTGATTGGTGTTGGAATGAGATTTACCCTAGGTGTTAAGACTGATTTATGAGTCGAGGTGACAAATATGTTGGATATATGGACTAAACTAGATTGTCTTGGAAAGGGTTTGGACTTGAGTCCATCTACCTTATGAAATTTACTATCTTTGGGGCCTGTAAGGCCATTAGATTATAGAGACTAGATTGTGGTATTTTTTACCCTAAGATATTGATGTCAACCTAAGGGTTTAGTTTTTATCAGGTATTGGGAGAGGGATACCTCTGTTTGAGATCTAGTTCTGAGGATCCAAAGAGGGAAGCCTCTATTTATGACCTGGATGGACAAGTGGGTGCCTAGGTTTATGTATGAGCTTATGGGGTTAATATGTTTGTAATTGGCATGGGAATTTGTTCGGCCCTTGTCATATTTATATGCTCATGGGGGCGGAGACTTGGTTCTTTCCCTAGGAATATTGGGACTTGGTAGAGAGATTTGGAATGATGATCCACAATTTGGTTCTTGGGATCTATGATTAAGAATGTTGGATAGGATGCTCTGTATTAGTATCAATGGTTTGTTCATGGTTTGGGTGATGGAATGAGGTTCCAAACATGGTTTATTTTTTATATAGTTAAGGATAGTTGAAATGGAATTCCATGGTCATGATTGATATTGGTGTACATGGAGTTCCACATGTTATGAAGGATTGGTGGATATGTATTTTCATGTATGAGATTGTTATTGGTGGAAATGGAATTCCTAAGATATAGATGAGGTGATAGATAGGGAATTCCAAATATATGGTTTAGGGTGTTTTACATGGTGATCCTCATCTATAGTTTTAGGTGTTGGAAATGGAATTCATCATCCATGGATTAGGGTTCTATACATGGTGTTCCTTTTCCACAGATTAGGGTGTTGGACATGAAATTCATCATCAACAGTTTAGGGTGTTGAACATGGGTTTCCCTATCCATGGATTAGTTTGTTGGTCATGGTATTCCTAATCCATAGTTTTGGGTGATGGAAAAAGCATTCATCATCCATGGATTTAGATCCTGGACATGGCATACCTCATCCATGGTTTAGGGTACTATACATGGAATTCCTTATCTGTGGTTTAGGTGTTATAATGATGCTCTAGGAACCATTATGTTAATGTATGGTTTACATTCTCGACTGATTCTCTGGGAACTATAGTTCTGTTATATGTGTTATAATTTGGGATGATGCTCTACGTTTTGGTGGTACATTATCATGGTAGGAGTACCTAAGAATGATTTATCTATCTAATAAGTAAAATATAATGGTAAATTCATGGGATCTAGTTGGGTATTCCATGGAGTGGATCCTGTAATTTTTTTGGGATGCACGGTCATCGAGATGTGCTCAGAGACACCCTGGAATTGGAAAAAGTAGGTATGGTGGATCATGGTCACATACCAAAAATTGATGGTGGTTTTATCTATTTTTATTCTAGTTATGTTATAGGCCTGATAGTTTAGGATTTTATGTATTTTCATTTGATGAAAGGTTTGTGGATCTATGGTGTGGTTCTCATTGATGAGAATGTAGATGTGGTCATGATTCATAGTAGGTGTAGTGACCCTATTGGGTGAGCATGGTATATGTTTATAACCATTGGAGACCTTCTGGGTGGTTTTTGTTTGGAATTGTTTGCATGATCGGGTCCTCCAGGTAGTGGTCTGATGTGAATATGCTTGAAGATAAGGGAAACCATAGTTATGGGAGGTTGTTTTGATGTGTGGTGACTTTCAGATATGAGACCCTAGATATGGGTGTTTTTACATGTTTTTTTTAATGTGGTTATGATATAATATCATGTTTTATTCCCCGTGAGTTGTGGCCTTCTATGAGTTGGTGTTGACCTAGGTGGTTGGGCCTAGTGAATTGACCTGATACTTAGCTGGTGAAGCTAATTGGGTGAGTTTGGAGACATTATTAATATGAATCTAGTTAAGAATATGGTTCTGTGTTATTTCAAGGGTGTCCCATTATAAGGGTTGGATGAGTTGTGTGTGTCTTTGGATGTGTGAGGAATAGATGGATGATTTGGAATTTTTAGGGGGTTCATGAAGGGAGCAGGTAGGTATGATATTTATGTGTGTTGTATTCATTTATTTTGTATAGTACCTAGGGTTCTCTTCATTGGGCGAGAATTGAATTTGAGGTAGGCATGACTAGTTTATGGGGTTTGTGAGCTATGTTTCGTGAGAAATGACTCGTTGTAGTTAAAGAAGGTTTTGTGTTTGGGTTACACAAGTGTGTGTAACAGTTAAGCGTTAATGAGATAAAGGAGGCACAAATATGTGATGACACACTGTGATATGTGGTTGTGGGTTGGGTGCTACGGGAGAATACTTGGGGATGCTTATGTTGAGAAGACACCCATGAGTAGTCTGAGAACCATTGTGGTTGTGATTAGGGGATTTTGGGCATGGTGACCCAAGTCTTTCTAAATATAAACATGATGACCCAAGAATGGATGAGGTTGGGGTGGTATTCATCAAAGACATCTTAGTGTACTCATAGTTTTGAGACATTCATTCCTAATTGAATAACACTGTCCCAAGTGTGATGAGAGATCATTTGATATACTCCATGCTATATAGATATAGTTTTTTTAAGAAAAAGGGCCCCAAGGGATATTGCACTCATGGAGTGGTGTATGTGAAGTCATATGGTGTAAGTGCACCATTGATCATTTTTCATTTGGGTCATCATGAGGGATCAAATGTTAAATAATATCAAGGGGCCATTATTGAATGACAAGAACTAATGATAGTTGATGTTTTGTTTTGTTTATATGGTGATAACAATATGACTATGTATAGTTACAAAACTTGGTTGTGATAGGGTCATGGTCCAAAGAGATAGTGTTCGGTTGTGAGGAAATACTAATGATAATTCTATGGTGGGGAGTATTAGATCAGTCATGGGGATGTGACCCATGTGTGGGTAGGATATTGGATTTATTGAGGACCACATCGAGTGGGTTGGTGGACCGGTGAGGATGTGTTTTGAAATGTGACTCTAATAGTGGTAAGAATCGGGGATCGGAATCAGTAGTTGTGGGTTGAGTTCTATGGTGGGGAGCTCCATGAGTTTGATGATGAGTTTTAAATGATTATATAATGTATCAGGATGGGAAGGTGTAGTGAGGTATTGTCCTTGAGGTTTGTTGATGGTAGAAAGTTTTGGTTTGGCCTTTGATGGAATGTATTCCCTATCTTAGGTGTTATGTAGAGAAACACAATTCACATATTTGAGTAGAATGAAAAGAGTTAAGCTTGAGTTGATGACCAGGTTGGGTTGGTATGTGTGGTTTAAGGACCAATTATACTTCATGGGGATGAGAAATTTTGAGGTGGAGATTTTGTAGAGACTCGAGTTTTTTGGGATTTTGATGTTTGATAAGAAATTTGAATTTTTTGGGTGCTCATGAGGGGTAAAATGGTCATTTTACCATTCTTAATGATCTTGGATAATTTTTATAACCACTATTTTTGTCTTGGAATAGGTTTTTTACCCTATAATTAGAGTTTTGTGGAATTTTAATCCATTCGAGTTTTGGTGAGATATTTAATATTTATTTATTTAATTATTTATGTATTCATACGAGTTCAGGTGGTGATATCTTTTGAATAGAGATATTTATTGAGATTATGAATTTGAGTTTCAATCAAAAATGATGATTTTTTTAGGTGACATATAAACCCACTTCAAATATCATAACTCAAGAAAAATTATAAATGGGATTTAATTTTTTAATTAAATTAAAACACCCCCTCCCTTTGGGGATTCCTACACATGGAATTTGAAGGGTAGATGTTTCCCCCTCATGTGATAGTAGAACCAAAAAGACAAGGGGGGATACGCTTCTAGACATTTTCCATTTTGCATATCAGGACCGGATCGAGGTGCGGTGGCTTCTGAGAGAGGATTTGGACCCAAAGCGTCAGCGTTCACACCATGAGGTAGGTTGATTTTTTTAGTTTTATTCCCCATATATATGTTTCTTCTAAATTTTAGAGTCCTATTGTGTTTTCTAAGGACCCCATTATGGTCAATATATGCCTAATCAAGGAAAACGAGAGTTTTAGGAGGTTTTCAAGGGATTCCCAATTGGGATTCCTATTCACATGGATTGTTTTTCAAGAACACGTGTCATATGTTTTTCCCATTAAAGGAAGAATAACTTTTGGACCAACACACCATGTACTGTGGGTACACACCATATAGTGATTCATGACCATGTGGTAAAGTACTTGGTGAGGTTGAATTTTGGGACTACACGCCATTTTGTCTATGTACACGGCATGTAGTGGGACATCATCGACTGGATAGGTACATGGGAAGACATCCCTTGTAATGGGGACATGGAAAAGTGGGACTACACATCTAGACCCCAAATATTTTCTGGTCATATAGTAGTACATGGATAGACCCCATGTGACATAGGTCGTGTGGGTGTACATGGTCTGTATAGAGGTTTTAGAGTATATGTTGTGTATTCAGAGTACACACTGTGTACTCAAAGTACATGTCATGGACTGCCCCTTTGATTCCCTTTGGAGGGATTTGAGTAGTTTTATTCCCTAGGGATGTAATTATACACAATAGGAGTCCATTTTATTTGTTTATATATATATATCATGATATTGGAACCCTTGGGGTGTTTTGAAGACCTCTAAGAGGTAGTTTTGCGGTGAGTATGTTAATATAGAGATGTTTTCCTCTATAAAGTGATTTCACCTATCTTATGAGGGTGAGAAATGATATGGTGCCCAGGTGAGGGTCATGATAATGATTGGAGAACATATTTTGAGTTCATTTGAGACCTTTATTGGTGTTGTAAGAAGATTTTCCCTACAATCATGTGAGATGATAGATATTGGGTTACAGGATGTGTTACCCCAAGAGATGAGCATTGGCCCAATATTTTGGTCGGTTCAGGTATTAGGAGAGGGATACCACCACCTGAGTTCTAATTCTGAGGATCAAAAGAGGGATTCTTCTATTTTTTACTGAGAGATCCAAGTGGATTCATAATTAACAAGATGACCATGATTAGTTACTGTAGATGCCGAAAAGTCCATAATTCCTAAAAGAAGTTTCGAAATGACGAAGTGAAGTCATATTCGGACCCGAAGACCCGGTCCAGAGGGCCTGTAAGTGTTGCGCGAAATAAAGGGGAATGCGCATGAAAATATGTGGTCCGTGCGAAATGGGTCCGGGATTCTCGAAGGGATCCCAGCGTGGGCGCACAATAATTGCGCGCCCACACCCGTGCGACTAACATTCCGCGCCACTATCTCTGGTGCGCAAAATGTTGTGTGCCACCTGGATTCCACAACGCCGGAGGCCTCTAAATAGAAGGAGACCCCTTCCATTTCGAGGTTGCAGAATTTGAACCGTCTCTCGTGCGTGAAATAAGACTTCCGTGCGCGCAATATGGCCTTCGGTTACTGATCCTTTTCATGCCACCTCGCCCTGGGATCCTCCTTTGCGTGAAATCCCACTAGCTTAAGCAGAATTCCAAACCCTTCAGAGTTCCTCCCTCGCACGCAATTCTTTCTGTTACGTGCAAAACGGTCCAATTGTGTGCAATCCCTTCGCTGGGTGCGGCCTTGCCTTTGGGTGCGGACTTTGCCACTCTCCCGCAATTCATATTTCTTGCGCACGATCCTCCTAGCCGCGCACAATCCCTCTACACCAATTACACGCCATCCCAGTGTTTTGTGTGAAAACCATTTCTTTGCACGCAATCCTCAGGATCCCTCACTTCTATGCTCCCCAGGTGCCTCCCTGCTTAGGGACCCGATGTCCTCCTTTTGTATGCCCCGGGAACACACATCGGGCATACACACCATGTGTTATTTTCCTGTACGGCCTTCCAGGCATGTACGAAGTAACCTCAAGGTCCCTTGGGCAGTTTTTCCCGTTGTGTTGCTTTGCCTCATGCTTCTTCGCATAGGCACGCTAACGGCAATTGCTTATTCGCATAGCCACGCTAACGTGGACCCCTCGATGGTTCGCTCTGTGACCCCCCTTCTATACAGCCTTCCTGATTCCTTCCCTTCCCCAAGGGGTAGAGGGTACCGGTCATGTAATTCCTAGGGATGTGGAGCAAACCCACCTCGTCCGAGCTGCAGGACGTTAAATTGCCAAGCACCTCGTCCTCAACACATGACGTTAAAATGTGATCTGGCCCCGTGCCTCGCACGCAGGGTTCCCCTAGCTCGGACATTATTTACGCCACTCATCTCCAAGTGGATGGGATCACCCCCTACATGGGATTCTATCCTCCCTCTCAGAGTGGCGTTTGTCCACAGGGGAAGGGCATCCACCTTGGTGTAAGCCCCTAGCCTCTTGTGCGGAAGGTGTCACCCACGCACCTTCGTACTTCCCCACCACCAAGGCCAGCGGAGAGCATGATGGGAAGTGGGAATCCTCCTTTCTTCGGTCCCAAATCCCTCTCCCTATGCTCTTTGTCACCATTCGGGCCTCCATCCTAGAGTAAGCCCCGGCACCATGGGCCGCTCAACGCGTAAGCCCCTCTTCGCTTCCCACGGACGCACCCTTCGCGACGTGATCGTGTGGCCCCTTCCGCCTCTTGTTTCTCACACTGATCATGACTCATGTGATCTTAGAGTAAGCATCGACCATGACATCCTCTTATGGTCCACCTCAGATCATAATCCCCATCCCATCAAACTACAAGGACTTTGATCCATGTCAAGGCATGGTACGTAGGAAGCCTCCAAGAGGTTCAAGCCCACCACCTGGTCATTTCCTACCTCTTCATGTCGGTTCACCAACCATTATGGGCCACCTAAGAGCGTAAGTCCCAGCCCATCAAACTACGAGAACTTTGATCCATGTCAAGGCATGGTACGTAGGAAGCCTCCACGAGGTTCAATCCCACCACCCGGTCATTCCGACCTCTTCACATCGGTTCACCAACCATTAGGGACCACCTCAGAGCGTAAGCCCCATCCCAGCGAACTACAAGGACTTTGATCCATGTCAAGGCATGGTACGTAGGAAGTCTCCATGAGGTTCAAGCCCACCACCCAGTCATTCCAACATCTTCACGTCGGTCCACCAACCATTATGGGCCGCCTCAGAGCGTAAGCCCCATCCTAGAAAACTACAAGGACTTTGATCCATGTCAAGGCATGGTACGTTGGAAGCCTCCACGAGGTTCAAACCCACAACACGGTCGTTCCAACCTCTTCACATCGGTTCAACAACCATTATGGGCCGCCTCAGAGTGTAAGCCCCATCCCAGCGAACTACGAGGACTTTGATCCATGTCAAGGAATGATACGTAAGAAGCCTCCACAATGTTCAAGCCCACCACCTGATCGTTCTGACTCCTTCATGTCAATTCACCAACTGTATGGGCCGCCTCAGAGTGTAAGCCCCATCCATCCATTATGGGCCGCCTTAGAGTGTAAGCCCCATCCATCCATTATGGTCCACCTAAAAGCGTAAGCTCCATCCATCAATTATGGGCCGCCTCAGAGCGTAAGCCCCATCCATCCATTATGGGCTGCCTCAGAGCGTATGCCCCATCCATCCATTATGGTCCACCTTAGAGCGTAAGCCCCATCCATCCATTATGGACCTCCTCAGAGCGTAAGCCCCATCCATCCATTATGGGCTGCCTCAGAGTGTAATCCCCAAATTCCCCCGTCCCACATGACGTTAAATTGTACACCCGAACTATGTAGACTTTGATTCCCCGCCACGGGGATACGTAGGAATCCTCCATGAGGTTCAAGCCCAACACCCACGTCTCATCCTGACCTCTCCCTCGAGCCCATCTGCCTCAGGAAGTTCATTCCCTAACCCAGAGGTTTTACTCCTTCTGCGGCCCATCCATGCATTCATTCTCACAGGTCACCCTTTTTAGGTGTCCCACCGTATCATCGAACTACGCGGACTTTGATTCCATTCCACAGGGATACGTAGGAAGCCTCCAAGAGGTTCAATCCCCTTCACTTCATCACCCATCCTGATTCTTACTCGGGCCACCAAATCCCGGTGGGATCATGCAACCTCATTCCACTCCACAGTATCCGGGAAGCCGCCCACGTGCTGGCCCCAACATCGGAGTTCCCTTTAAGGGGTTCTTTTATCTAATCCACCCTTATTGTTCTGATCCATCCGATCCATCTCCATATGACATTAAACTTGTGGCATACCCCATGTTAAACATGGGAATCTGAGGAAAAACTCAGATACATGCCTATGGCATACAATTCCCTGCATTCTATATGGGATGCCCCAGGCTTCCGTGCCCTCGAGAATCCCTATAATAAGGGACAAAAGACAAACATGTCAATCCCCCCAGTGTCAAGACACGCTAACGATGCCTCAGCGTGACCACTCCCCTAACCGAAGGTTGTTGCCCCGACCAAACCCCTTGGAGCATCTCGATGGAAGCAGCGTAATTAAATGGTGTCCATTAAGATATAGCACCAGGAACGAGATTCATGAATACGTCTTAAATATATGAGGGAGACCCGGACTAGGTGATGAGCTCTGAGGAGGAATCCACGGAAGGAAGAACAGATATCCCATCATCCTGGTTTCAATCAAAGAGCAGACGTTCTTGAATAAGGAATGGATGTCACCCGCCTTTGGAAAGAAGGAATGAGGGGCTACAAGTTGCGCGTCGTCTACTCATAGACGGATGCACGTACCCTGACGAAAGCATAATAAACAGAAAATGGTGAACTTGATGTGAATCTCATCTCCTCGATCTGGAGACTGGTAGCATTTGGGGTGTCAGAAGATTAGCATGTCACCAGGTCTGGGCACCCAGCACTAGGACGTGAAACCCGCCAGGAGTTGGGGTGGTCGGGGCATTGAGCACTCTGTTCTATGATGCTGTCATCATGGATACCTCTTACCAACCATGAAAGATGGAATGGAATTGGGCTACTAGTTGTTGATATCTTTTCCTATCAGTGTTAATGTGTTCATCTCCCTGCTTTCAGGATTCAGATCGCTGCATCCGGAGCTCGATTGCCACCTACCCACCAGCCCAGGGGTAGGGGTAGTACCGACACAGCCACCTCGTGTGGTTTTTCCTCTTCCACAGCTACTCTTCTTGCCACGACTACTGAGAATTCACACCCCCTCTCCCCATCAGAGATTATGCAACCAAGGGTGATCAACGACCTTGTGCATAGGTATGAGGAAGAGGGGGTCATCCCCACCAGGTACATGGACCGTATAGACCACGAGGTAGTTACGCCTCACCGCCAATGCCGCCCCCAAGGGCTACCCAGGGAGCCGCTGCTCCCCACCCCGACATTCAACCATTTTGGGAGCTTATCCCTGGAAAGATTTGAAACCTCCCTCCCCTATGCCGAAAAGGTAGGGGATTCCTGGGTTGGCCCGATCGGAGACTCGCTTCAAGGGTACACGGCAACGGCCCACTTCAGGCCGCGTCGGCACTGCCGCCCAACTCCTCAAGCCAAGGAACAGGCAATCCATGTGCCCACACCATCGACTCCAACCCACCAGACTCGACTCCAGCGTTGGGCACGAGCAGAAGAGGATGCTCACCATGGGGCATCAACATCAGCTACCAATGTGGCCCGAGCCACTGCTGACTCCTATCATCAAACCCCTGAACATGTTGAGCAGGGGCAGTTACATGCCTGATCTGGATTGAGGCCCTGACCACCCCACGAGCATGTTAGGTCGACTCTCTCGGTCACCGGCACATACAATGGCCGTTGCAGACCAATTCGTGGTAGTGCCATCCAGCGTGAAGGCCTACTTCGTGCCACCGTTCTGGAAGGTATGGGCCCTCCCTGCTTCCAACCTCAGCCCAGAGGCCTTCCTGGTGCCACCCTCGCCGCAGGTATGGGACTTCCCCATGACAGCAACACTTTGGGAGGGGCTCTCTCCAGCACTCACTACACTGGGTACGGGGTCACTCCCCCTACCGTAGACCACGAGTATGGAGCCGTTGTATATCTTGTCACTCACCCACATGGAGGTCCTCCCCATGTTGCTTTCGACATTTTCCCCGGTGTTCCCCGCACCCTGGCATTCAGTCCTCTCTGCCCCAGCACCAGTGCGGCCAGAGGACACCATGACGGAAATCAGCTCTACCCCTAGGAGCTGCCTAGGGATAGTAAGGCGGGACGTCATCGCCGTAAGAGAAATGCCAGGGAAGGCCAAATGGAAATCAGACCAGTCTGTGTCTCATATTCCAAGGCAGAGTACGACTCGGCAATGGAGCCCTCTCCCTAGTCCTCTAAGTCAAGGGCTGGGATAGGGATGTGGCGCGTCATCCTCATACTCCCCAAGTGCGAGATCTATATGATCCTTTCCTCCCTCCAAAGGAATATCCAGGAGGATGAGGACTTGGGGTACCCCCAGGGATCGAACTTGCAGTCACCATCGGCATCTCTAGGAGCACCTTTCACCTCAGCAAGGGTTGGTGGAGAGCTTTTTTGGGGGTCGATGGCGGAAGTGTTGTGACATAGCACACCCTCAGAAAGCACGAACACTGTGACAGGAGGCCCGTTCGCCGGTCCATCCTATCGTGACGTGGCAGCCATGACACTGAAACCCTTGGAGGGTGACCTAGGATTTGGTGGCCAATCAGCTTTCTCGCCATATTCCCCGCTGTCTAGCCCACTGGCCCAGCGCCCTGCCTCGGCACCACAGCTAGTTCCCCAGCCACTCCTAGTTGATGAGAAAGGCCATCAAGGGCCAGATCTTGAACTTGAGTCATGGAGCTTCTGGACCATCCTCGCAGCCGGACACTTCCCCGAGAAGTTTTAGACGGTTGCAGGGTCAGATTTTGATGCACCAGAATCGCTCACCCTAGGAGAGTTTGAATGTTTCCACCAGACCCTCCGGGCGACTCACTCCCTTCTTCACCACCAGCATGTTCCTTATCCCAGGATCCAAGCACACCTTGAGGATATCGGTGAGCAATGTCGTCGGGTCGACCTGGCCGCGCTCCCTACGGTACAGCACCCTGAGTCACTTGGCCACCACAAGGTCCTCTAACAACAATGGGTTCAGATTTTTCAAATACTATGCAAAGTTATCAAAGAGGCCACCCCCCCCCCCCACGCGCACGTCCGTGGATGGGGGTAGTACGCTACCCTTTTCTTCAGTGTGATTCGCCGGCAGCCCGACTCACTGGGAGGCTCTAAGGACATGCCCCTGAGGGCAGTGGTGGTCAATATGGCCGATCTGTCGGAAGAGGGGAACAGTCTAGATATTCTTGAATGGGACTCACCCCTTGAGGAAAAGCCACCACTGGACCCATTAGGGAGTATTACTGGTCAGCAGAGGAACCTCCTAGGTCTCCATGCACCCACTAAGGCATTAATACTTAGTGGGAATATCAGCAAGGGTAAAGAGCACGTTGGGGCTGTCAAGCTCTTCGACCCATCTGCCTTAGTGTAGAAGGCAGAGGAAGATCCTGAGAAGGCCATGCTACCCCAATAGCTTGTTGGGCAGAAGAGGTTGGTTGATGAGCTTCTGGATGAACGCATTGCAGAGCGGCGACCCGACTACGGTAATCCTAGGCCGGGACAGCAGGGGCAGGAAAAACTACCCCTCGGTGAGATTCTCCAAGGCAACCTCGATCATGCCGTGTTCGCTGACAGATGAGAGGCCAGAGCCCATGGCAAGCGGGTGCGATATTTTTCTCCAAACCCTCCTGAGCGGCGTGACCACTCAAGATACCCCGCTTGGGTTCCTCCCGCCGCCCCAAGGGTTGCTCCACCAGCTGCCCCACGAGTTTATGAGCTCATATACCGAATTGAAGAGCCCGACAATGAGCTTGTGGTTAGGTATCCCCGTCAGGACGAGAACCTGCATCTAGAAGATCTGATGGCATCACGCACCGCCCGCTCAGAGGCTTTGGAAACTCGGTAGGTGGCGATCCCACTAGATGGAAAGTTGTGCCCAGAATTGGTGGATGATATACCAGCACCTCTGAGATTTGGGAACCCCACTTTCACCCCATTTAATGGGACAGAAGACCTACCGTAGCACTTGTACCACTTCAAATCAAGGTGTGGGCCTATGTTAGGGACTCCAGTGCAGTAGGAGGCCGCCAAGATCCATTGCTTTGTTCAGACACTGGAGGGGCCAGCGTTTGTTTGGTACAGTCAGCTCCCTATCGAATCTGTTACTAGCTAGGAGGACCTTAGCAGGAAATTCCTCTACCAGTTCAGTTCAACCACCCAAAAGACGAACATCACAGACCTCTTCAGGTGCAAGAAAAGGCCCGATGAGTGAGTCACAGATTTCATAGCACGGTGGAAGGTGCTCACATACTCTCTTAACTTGCCACTAACTCAAGATAAATTACTAACAATATGAGTAGGGAACATCAAGGAAAAGTTGGTTCCTTATCTAATCACTCATAATTACCCCGGAGGATTCCGATACTTCTCAGACAAGGCCCAGCATCTCGAAGAAGCCCTGCAGTAGGCCAGTCATGCACGCTCACTGCCTCCTGTAATCCCAGCAAGTAGAGCTGCCAGATCCAAGCCCACTACTGTGGCCCAGATAGAGGTCCCAGGCAGCTATAATTGCTACCATTGAGGCTAGGTCCGCAGCCCCATAGGGTTCCTCCCCCATAGGCAATGATTCCAGCCCAGTAGCGACTAACTCAAAATCGGCAAGCGCCTCCGCGTAATGCGCCGCCACCACCTAGGAGAGATAATCAGGTTTTGGCTCCTCGGAAGGCCCCTATGGCCTCTCTTCAGGGCCAGGATCTCAGGGCCCCCTATCCGAATAGAATAAATCATACCTACTCATTTGGTGAGGCTCAGGTCCCTGGTTACTTCCACGGTGCCTTGGAGCACAGAATTGTGCGGCTTCCTGAGTGTCGGAAGCCAGAAGAGTCACATCTCACTGATCACCCCAACTACTGCCCTTATCACTAGACCCTAGGGAACACCATCAAGCGATGATACGTGTTCAAGGACTGGCTCCAAGACCATATTGACAAAAAATAGTCAGGTTGGGCCCAGCCCCGGCACAAGTGGCAGGTGTATTTGTGAGATCGGACGGTAGTAGCGGTGACGAAGGTGAATGGAAACAGGTTTCCGACTGTGGGTCCCAGAAGTATAAAGACTGGATGGCCCGCAAGGTGGTCGCTCGTGCCCATGGCATCATCCATGCACACCTAAATCAGCCAGATCCCTCAAAATCTATGGTTATTAATTCAGCATCGTCATCTTAGCCGACCTCTTCCCAGGAGAGAAAGCAACGGCGGTGTAAGAAGAAACAACGTGCCCTGCCAATGTTGTCGTTGTCCCGCACTCTTGGTGAATTTATGCCCCCAAAAATGGGGATTCCTCTCAGAATTTTCCTAATGGTGGACGACTCCTCAAGTGACAGTCTGGGGTATGCTTCGGTTAACACTGTAGAGTTGGTAAATCCCTATTTGACTCCCGATGATGGGGAACGCCAGGTAGACCTTCCCAATATACCAAACCGTCACCAACATCTTCGGAGTCATGGTTAAATGAATTGTCGGGGCATGTCAGTTGGCACTTCCATCCAGGTCGTGCATGCCACTGAGACCAGACAGCAGGCCCAGTGCAGATCTCAGCACACGCGGCCTCTTCATCCGACGTCAATAGATTCACCTCCACCACCATTTGTGTTACTGGATCAGGTGAAATCACACCGGCCTTGTTGCGAGAAGATTTTCCCTGCCACCAGCCAACCCTAGCCTTCCGACCCTCATCTGGTAGCCACTCTCTGGGCTTCGACTCATGAACAGTGAAATATGCCTAGTACCAGTCAATCGTCGGTCCAAATGGCAGGTCCCATCGTGCCTCCAATTGCAGAGTAGCCTCCTATAAGCAGAGGCTTGTGTCTATACAAAAATTATGATGTTCTGAAGCACATTTCCCGCATTCCAGTGAGGCTTTATATCCATGAGGCTCTTCGCCTGTCGTCTGAAATGCATGAGGCGCTTTTCAAGGCCCTAAAGAGCCCCCTCCAGTTCGAGATGGAGGTAGCAGCTGTGGAATCCTTCCACATTGAGGTAATTGAGAACGCCAAATTCCAAG
Source organism: Viscum album (assembly GCA_963277665.1). Classification (NCBI taxonomy): domain Eukaryota; kingdom Viridiplantae; phylum Streptophyta; class Magnoliopsida; order Santalales; family Viscaceae; genus Viscum; species Viscum album. Next base: position 1,784,498,402 of record OY728125.1, read on the forward strand.
AATTTATCTCATTTTTTTGTGAAGATGAAGACCCTCCTATATAGAGGCACATTATCCCACTATACATCATTGGCCAGATCAATTTCATGGAAGACCACCGCTATCTTATTAACACGGGTTCTGGGATCAACCTAATCCTGACTCAGACACTGCGGAAGCTGGGTTTGTCTAAGGATGATCTAACTCCCTCCGACCTCAGAATCCAAGGATACGACAGGACCGAGCAAACCCCGGTCGGAAAGATCCTCTTGAAGACCCAGTTCGGTGGCCTAATCTCTAGCACCAAATTCATGGTTGTCTCCCAGGACACCGCGTATAACGCCTTGATGGGCAGGTCGTGGCTCCACCTTCATGCGACGGTCCCCTCATCGTATCAACAATGCCTCAAATACTCCCTTAATGGTCGAGTGGGTGTGATCCAAGGAGATGCGTCTTATTTTTCCTCTTGGGAAGCCCGTTATCTGGACGTCGACTATTACAAGAGCAAGGATAAGTAGATTTTAGCAGGTGATATTGAACCCACAACTGTCACAAGTGATCCCTGGGTAGGTCTGAATGATGCTTACATCATCCCAATCCATCGATTGGAGGACACGACCCCCAACATGGGGCAATGCTTTTTCGTTTCAGGTCGGTGTAAAATCACCCCGTACTCCTACACCAACTAGGCTCGGGTGATCCTGGAACCTCCTACCCTTGTACGGTATCGGGATGCCAGGCTCATGGAAACGACGGTACGTCATACGTGTCTGTTTCACAAGGCTGGAATTAACTGGCTCAAGCTGATGCGCCACTACTGCTTTGATGTCATCAAGCGTGGCCCCTTGGGCCGAAGACTGGATGGGATTGGATCAACCGTCTTCATCACTATGGTCTCAGTGGTGCCTGAGTCTCCTGATATGATGACCACTGCCACTCAATCCAGCACTAGCCTCCCATCAGAGTCTAGTGTCTCGGAAGAAACTTCCCCCACAGAAGATCCATCCAAAATTGGAGAAGGGGATCTAGAGGATGCTCTCCCCGCCTTTGAGGAAGGCATCTCCACCACAGTCGATGAGTTGGTACAGGTGAACCTCAGTAGCGAGGCAGACCCAAGTCCCACCTTGGTCAGTGCCTCCAAGCCCCACGAGGAGCAGTAGCGGTATGTGGAATTCCTCATGCAGCACTCTGATGTGTTCTCTTAGAGTTACAATGAGATACCAGGACTAGATCCTCAGGTATTCGTCCACCACCTTGGTCTCCCGGAAAACCATCACGGGTTAAAGTAGCCTCCCAAAAAGATGCACCCTTCTCATGGTTCCATGTTTGAGGCCAAATTTAATAAGCTTATCAAATCCAACTTCATCAAGGAGGTCTAGTATCCCAAGTGGATAGCCAACATCGTGCCAGTCCGGAAGAAGAATGAACAAATCAGGGTCTGTATCGACTTTCATGACCTCAATTGCCTCTGTCCGAATGATGATTTTCTCCTTCCAGTGACAGAGTTGTTGATTGATGCTACGGCTGGGTTCCAAGCCCTCTCCTTCATGAATGGGTATTCTGGGTACAACCAGATTAGGATGGCCCCTGAGGACAAGGACTATACTACCTTCAAGGCACCCCAGGGTACTTTCTGTTATCGGGTTATTCACTTCGGCATAAAGAGTGCGGGTGCCACCTATCAGCGGGCCATGCATCGCATATTCAAGTCTATTCTGGGAACATTGGTGGAATGCTGCATGGATGATCTGGTGGTCAAATATCGCCAGTTCTAGGACCATCTCAAGGACCTTGAGAAAGTGTTTGGTTTCCTCTGTTCCCTCCACCTGAAGATGAAACCGTTGAAGTGTGCTTTAGGGGTTACCTCCAGCAAGTTCCTTGTCTTTATCATCAGGTACCGAGGCATTGAGATAGACCCAAAGAAGATCAAGGCTATCAGCCAAATGATTCCCCCAAGCAGTATTCGGGAGCTTCGAGGTCTCCAAGGACACTTAGCCTACATACACCGATTCATTGCAAATATGGTTGGAAAGTGTAATCCCTTTTCCTGGCTCATTAAGAAATTCTCTTCCTATGATTTGGATGAAGAGTGTCAGACCGCCTTTGAGGAAATCAAGAAGTATCTGCTCCAACCTCCAGTCTTGATGACACCCGTCTTCGAGAAGCCTCTAGTCCTTTATGTGACCGCCCTGGAATGGTACCTCTGCGCACTTCTCACCCAGAAGAACAACGAGGGGAGAGAGAAAAACCTATACTACCTCAGTCACATGCTCCTCGACAGGGAGACCAAATATTATCCTATTGAGATGAGCTGCCTTGCGCTCGTGTTCACCGTACAGAAGTTGCGGCACTACTTGCAGCACCATGAGGTACAGCTGGTCTCTCGGGTAGACCCAATTAAGTACATTCTGAACAAACCTATGTTGACTGAAGGACTAGCACGGTGGTCTGTGATCCTTCAGCAGTTTGACATCAGGTTTGTGCCTCAGAAGGCTATCAAAGTACAGGCATTGGAAGACTTTCTAGCTTCCCACCCAACCTCCGCAGATCAGCCATTGGACCTAGGTTTTCCTGATGATTAAATCCTATCAGTCAATCATGTCATCCCATGTTGGCAGATGCACTTCGACGGTGCCTCCCGGAGCCCCACCGGTAGGAGACTCAATGATCCTAGCCTCAACAGAGTGGGCTTGGGTATTGTCTTTATCAACTTGGAACAAGTTGTTCTGCCATACACGTTCCGGTTGTCAAAGGGCTGCACCAACAACAAGGCAGAGTATCAGGCTCTCATTACTGGTCTCGAGCTGGCCCTTGAGATCGACATACCCTATCTGCATGTGAAAGGAGATTCTGAGCTAGTTATCAAGCAGGTCAATGGTGACTATGTCGTCAGAAAACCAGATCTCGTGCCATTGTTGGAGTGAACCCTCCATCTAATAGCTCAGTTACCTTCTCAACTAGAGGTTACCCATGTACCTCGATCACATAATGGTCGAGCCGATGCTTTGACCGGTCTGCCCACGTCTCTTGCGGAACCCAAATAGGACGACCTGATTATCCATGTGGCACACCAGAGATTCATTGCTCCCATTACCTCGGAGGATGATCGCGGATCATGGGTGAACCATCTTACCACTGGTGCCCCTATGTCAGGAGCCTCGGGTACTTCAGATGTAGTGATCTAAATAGTTCCCGATTGGAGGACACCCTTGGTTGAATACCTCCAACATGGTAATCTTCCATTATACTGAGTAGAGTGTGAGAAAATCTGACACCGTGCGCTACAGTTTACCCTTCAGAGCGGTCCTAGCCTTGAGAAGATCCTTTATAAATGCATGTTTTATGGTGTTCTCCTCCATTTCCTTCAAGGAGTCGAGATTACACAGGTCATGCAAGAGGTTCATGCTGGTTCCTGTGGCGCCCATCAGGCCGAGTCAAAGTTGTCTCATCAGATATGGAGGTCGGGGTACTTCTAGCCCTTCATGATCCATGACTGCATCGAGTTCTCCAAGATGTGCCATGTGTGCCTAGTTCATGCTAACTTTGTGCATCGGCCACCGGAACCTCTCCACACTACCATGTATTCTTGTCCCTTTGCACTCTGGGGGTTGGATGTCATAGGACCTTACCCACTAGAAATGGCTCGCCAATGCCAGTTCATTCTGACCGCTACGGATTTCTTTTCCAAGTGGGCAGAGGCAATTCTGCTCAAGGATGTCAAAGCCCATTCTATCGCCGATTTCATAGGTTCCAATATCATCTATCGATTTGGAGTACCTCATGTTATCCTCACTGATAACGGCACCAACTTCCGAGTAGCTGAGCTGAAGAAATTGTATGCCAAGTGCAACATTTACTCTAACCATACCTCCCGCTATCATGCACATGCAAATGGACAGATCGAGGCATTTAACAAAACCCTCTCTAACATTCTGAAAAATACGGTTGGTCAAAACAAGAACAGTTGGCCGGATAAGCTCTCCAACGCCCTCTCGGCTTATTGGATGACGACTCGTAATTCCACCCAGGTGAGCCCATATTCCCTAGTGTACAGAACTGAGGCCATCTTTCCCATCGAGATTCAGTTTCTTTCAATATGCACAGCGGTCTACGACCAGAAAGTGCAGGATAGAGTTTCCAAAATCCATCTAGCTGAATTGGAAGCATTGTACAAGAATAGGCTTCATGCTTTGCATAACCTAGAAAGGAATCAAAGTAGGATGGCTTGAGCTTTCAACAAGAAGGTTCACCTCCGCTCCTACCTGCAAGGTGACCTGGTACTGGCCCTCAGGGTGCCAATGATCCCTCGCAGGAAACCACACAACTTTCATTGTCCATAAGGTTTATCTCAATGGTGCATACTCCCTGGTGACCATGGATGGTGAGCGTGTAACTCCTCCCACCAATGAAAAGTTCCTCAAGAAGTACTTTTCCTGAGCACCACGGTCCTGCATGACCCTAAACTGCATCAGGTCCTGCATGACATTAAACTACATTTGGTCCACATCTGGGCCCCTTTGGTCTGACATGACCCTAAACTGTTGGGTCCTCCATGACCTTAAAACTGCACGCTCATCCTGCAAGACGTTAAATTGCGAGCTGGTCAGGCCTTCCTGACCGAGGCCCAACCTCGGGCCCCTAGCCCAGGTTCTCTCCTGTGGGATTTTATGATGTGGTGTGGGATTATGTACTCATTCACGTTGGGTTAATCGATGTACCATACACGTTCCCGGATGAAATGCCTTTAATTTTCCTACACGACTTTAAATTGTTCTTCTAAAACTATGTGTGGCTTAATTCCCATCTTAATGGGATATGTAGGACCACCTGAACACCTAGGTTTCAGGTCCAGTCCGATCTCTTAAGAGATCCCATGATCTCCGAGTCACCTCAGCATCTTGGAATGTCCCTCTTCATGAGGGGGATATATAGGTGTGGTATAGGGTTTTTGGTGCCATTCCCCTTCTCCCGAGAACTCACCATCTTTTGGATTCTCTCAAACTGAGCCCTTTGACCCTTTTTCAGTGGTCCACTAATGTGTTCAGTGTACTCTGGTCTAGGACTTGGAGTGTCAGATTCAACTTAGGCAAGTTCCATCCACTTTTCAAGATTTGTGCTCCCCTTCATTTGGGCCCCCATTATCTTTCATGCCCAGAGGGACTCCCAAGAAAGGCCTGGATAAAATGCCTAAGGGCTCTCCTACCGTTACAGGCCAACGCCCCTGAGGGTTTCAGACAAAAAATTAAGGCAAGTCCCATTTTGCAAACATGGTCAGCGGTCGACGCTCATTTGTTTGTCCCCATTTCAGGCTAACACGACGAGATGCTATGTTGCGAATGTGGTCAGTAGTAGTCCTCCGTCATCACGCCGACTCCATCAGGCCCTGAATATTGGTTGAATGATTCACATTATGTTCCACCCCATCGTTTCAAGGTGGAACCTTGGCACTCCTTTCTCTAATCCTTAGTGAACTTCCACACGTCAGGCAGACAAAGTTGTGTTATGGCATCTCTCGGGGCTCCCGCGACCCGAGCACTAGGATTATGGGATTGGGTTTTCTCTATGAACCATGCACAGCTTGACCCTCATCCCCATGGGAAATGAGGGGTCGCCCAGACATTAAATTTTGGTCCCAACTCAACTGGAGGCTAGTGTCTCCTGCCCCTTGATCTTTAAACCCTCGCCGGCCCATTGGCCGGAGGCTCCTCTCCCAGAATCACGCGCAGTGATGGTATGGGATTTTTTCCTCATCCACATCGGGTATGCTTTATCGCATCGTGCGCATTCCCCCGGGTCTAATCCATATGACCTTAAACTGTGCTGGTTGGTCCTACCACATGTCCATAAACTATGATGATATCTTCCTGGCCGCATGATGAAAAATGGCACTGCATTGTGATGACCTCTTCATAAAGGGCATCACGTTGGGTATTGGTCATTTACCATGCCATTTTTCAATGCCTGTATATATCTTGATTGTTGTGGTGATGCTAGGAATTTCTACCCTAGGTCGGTCTCTCCACAAAATAAAAACCATTCACCTTTAAGGAAAAACCAGATACATCAAATGCTGCTTATTTTGGTGCGAGGGCTAGACCCGAACGCCCCTTTCATCCTTGGCATAGGTACCTTCTTGTGTCGTGCCACCTTCCAGAAATACGTATGGCTTGATTCTCATCCTCATGGGATACGTAGGAATGCCCATACCTCTTGTCTTTGGGTCCAGCTTGAGGTCTACTAATTCATTGTTTTTGTCTCGCCTTTGGGACCTTGACTATGGGACCGCATAGCGTGGTATGGGATTATGTTCTCATTCAAGTAGGGTTTGTAATAGCCACACCACATGAACCCTGTTATAAGAATTATCCCTCCTTTTTCCTGTCCTGCATGACGTTAAAAGTCACCCCCAAGAACTACATATGGCTTGATTCCCATCCTTATAGGATACATAGGAGTGCCTGAGCACTTCCATACGGGCCCAACCTAACTATAGTGATCGGTCCCTTGACTGGAACACTTTTCCAAGGAACACATGGTAAGTAGGACCTTGTCCTCATTCACGTAGGGTTTCTTAAATCACCTTACCATGTGTCTCCCGCCCTTCTTACCAATCCTTGGTCCGAGTTATAAGACCTTAAACTAAGATTATTTACATAACTATGTGCCGCTTGATTCCCATCCTTACGGGATACGTAGGAACGCCCAAACATTTCCTCTTGGGTCCAGCCTCGGGAATCACAAGTCTATTCCCCCTCTCAATGTCGGCCCTTTGGCCTGACTTCTCAGGGAGTTGTGTAACTGCATCATTAGCCAAGAATAAGTTTGGGATGCCCCATAGTGATGCTGGGAAGAGACAGTTCCCACACCGGAGAGGTCCCGTCTAAAAGTAGGGATGATCCGTGACCAGATTAATATGTTTGCCTAATGTGCCTCCACCACGGTGGCGTAATTTTGGGAGTGTTGGATTCTGTTTGAACAAACCACCACTTCACTTTCCACACTTTGAGTGCCCCTTTATTCGGATCTTCATCCTCTTTCACATTTGATGGGACCCCCTAACAGTATGGATGCCCGACCTATGGTCCACCTGCTGTCATGGGACAACATTTTGGAAGACTGGCCATGTTTGATGGGACCCCTTAACAGTGTGGATGCTCGACCTATGGTCCTCCTGCTATCTTGGGCCAACGTTTCGGAATACTGGTCATGTTTGATGGGACCCCTAACAGTATGGATGCTCGACCTATGGTCCGCCTGCTATCCTGGGCCAATGTTCTGGAAGATTGGTCATGTTTTATGGGACCCCCCAACAGTATGAATGCTCGACCTATGGTCCGCCTGCTGTCCTGGGCCAATGTTCCGAAAGACTGGTCATGTTTGATGGAACCCCCTAATAGTATGAATGCTCGACCTATGGTCTGCCTGCTATCCTAGGCCAACATTCCGGAAGACTGATCAACGATATTTGACTTAGGCCCCATGTTGAGAACATGGTCAGCGGTCAGCCCTCATTTGTTGTCCCCATTTCAGGCCAATGCGATATGGATGCTGCGTTTTCGCCACAGTTAACAGCTATCCTCCATCGTTACGCCCCTCCCATAGTGTTCCGAATTTGGGTAACGTGATTCACCTTTTTCATCTCCCTATGTTCGAATTGATTTCAATGCCCCCAGTATTTCCCCACTCGTGCGTTAGATCATGTTGAGGAGATGATACATTGATCGGTATGAGGTCCCCTCCCTTTGGTTGGGACTCCCTCTTCTCCTCGGAAATCCGAACTCGATTTCGGATGCCTGAAGCTTGGTTGACTCCCCACGGTCGAACAAAATGATAATACAAGAATCCTTTGTTTCTCACATTGGGTACGGCCCACGTGAGTTTAGGGATGAATTTTTAATTATTTCGGGATTATGGTTGAGCGTATTAAACCAAAGGTGCAGATAAATGGATTTGTCCATACATTGAGAAAAACAAGTTCATGAGCTGGCCAAAAAAGGGCCCTTAAGGATCAGTGTTTTGGATTGATCTTTCCAACACCGCTACCCTTTGGTTGGTGGCCTCCAAGACTGCTTCTCACTCCCTGAAGACTATCTCATCATCAGCATCCGTAGAGAACAGTTCGCCAATACTAGCTTGTGCATGTGCTCGTTCAGTTTGAAGCACGATCATCTGGTGACTCACCTCCATCAGTTGTTCTTTGGCGTCAGCCAGCTAGGCCGTCAGTTGCTCCACAAGCTCAGAGCATGTTGCGATGAAGGCCTCCTTCTCTATCGCCTGCTCTTCGAGGTTTCAGACTTCCTGCTCCTCTATCAGGAATGCTCGGGTGCTCATTGATTCTTCCCGACACTGGGAAATGTTGGTGCGCCATCTTCTCTCACATATCTTCTTGGAAATGTAATCACAGACCGTCAGGTGAAGGTGTTGAGCAGCAGCCCCTCCAGTGCACAGGAAACACAGCCTGGTCTAGATCGATCCCATCCACCTCAGCCAATCCATCTGAGGCTGCCTGAGAAAATGTTGTATTCACTTCCACCCTTTGTGTCGTGTCATCCGGCTCTCATCAGGCGCTTCTGAGTCTAAATCATCTATCTCCTCAGGATTAGCGGGTCGGAATATAGGGAAGACAACTAGTAGCTCAGTAGCAGGATCGTCCTTAGGGATGCCTTCAAGAGGAATAGGATCCTTGATGTCCGGGAGACCTTCCTCTCTCACCTCAACAACGGCGGTGCCTTAGTCAGCTTTCGGCCTCACTCCAATGTCAGAACCACTGATGTATGCTACCCCCTATTCACCAATTGCCAGGGCCGACTCAGTTTGGGAAGTATGTTCTGGAGGAGGTGGTATGTCCGCCAATAATTCACTCACAAACGCCCCAGGCTCAGCAGCCCAACGAGCCTCCAACGCTGAGATCACTGTACAAGCAGCATCCTAATTAGTAGAGTTCTCTGATAGTAAGCACCAGTAATGAAGCAAGGGACTTACAAGAACCCGGAGCATCAGCCTCTAGTGTACTGGCCGCTATAGGAGATGTCATGGTAGGAGACTCCTCAGCGCTTTTTAGTTCGATAATGGGCATTAGAGCCCCACCCTGTCCCACCAGTGCCTCTTTTCCTTCCTCTATTGGGGACGCCTGATCAGGGCCTATATGCTCCTGAGTGAGATGGGGAAATGGATTATAAATTGTAGAAGATAATGGGTAAAGAAGGGGGATAAATAATGATAGAGACAGACCTTGAGCATCTCGATTATGTCTATGACAGAGCCGAATATCTCTCCACTCTCTTGTACGCTACCTTGGTGGGAACCTCCTTGAGATCCTTCATCTTCTCTTATCTCATCCTCTCCCACCGAATCGTCATCACTGTCACCTTCTCCCGGCGGCATCATTTTTGGATCTTGCTCTTGGTCGAGCATCACTTTCACCAGGAAATGTGGATCCACACGCTGACCCCGTTGGCACACACATGTGTTCATTTCCGTTAGATATGCATGCCACTGATGGAAGTTTACTCTGTCAGTAACCTGAATGAGCCTGACTTCCAGAAGCTGGATCCCATCTTGCATTATCTTCTGCCATAGGGCTTCGATGCTCATCGACTGTCGCAGGGTTAACCAGGTTGACCATAGCACTGGGAAGATTGCGTCCTGGGAAGGTTGAAGCAGATACCTTATCTGCTTCCCAGGAAGTTCGTTGGTCCCACCATGCGATGTCCCCGCTTCTGAGGTCCTGGTCTGCGTAGGCCTCACTACCTGGTGTGCCCCTGGTCTCCCCCTTCTAGTGGAACCTTTCCTGATCTCTTGTCACCTGGGGTCTGCATGGGTAGTCTCAAGTTGTCGAACGCTCTTGCACAAAAGCCCCTCAGGGTACGCTATAGCACAATGTTCGGCATACTCGGTTGATAGGACAGTGTCGGCCCCGGTGGGAGGAAGAGTGATGACGTCACCAGAGCCATAAGTTGTGAACATTAACCACATCTGGAAAAGGACACAGGGATTCTACTCCTCCCAGACATCCGTGAATACCCTCTTTGGCATTAGTTGGAGGCACTCGAACTACCTGGAGAATTGAGACGGCACGTAAGGCTTGCAGATGATTATCCTGTCAATCCAAGCCACGAGCACCCTGCCTCGGATGCTCTGGAAGTATTCGTGCTGCTCCAGAGAGCCTTGCCCTTTGTACACCATTTGGATGATCAAGGTGGGGAATGGGCTGATGTTGAAGTTGGCATGGTTACCAATTCTAATCCTTACTCCCTCCTCGTTGAACGTCATCGGCGCGACCCTGGAAATGTTCAGCAGAGATGGTCGCAGGCCATTGCCCAGAGGACGAATGGCATTTGGGAAAGTGTTCCTGCCAAGATGAGCTGCCACCCAGCTGTGGAAGATCTGGAAGGGGCCGAACACCCTCTGAGGCGACCCCCATCTTGAGATGCATCCCAGAATGTCGTAAAACCTAGCCAGCACAAGGACCCCTAGATTAAACCTTTTGTTGGTGGCCAGGGTGCCTTCCATCACCAGAGTTATTGGATGGACGCCCATCCTTGCGTCCCACACCGGCAGGAGCCACCCACTCAGGAAGGTGGCGAGAAACCCGGCATATCCGAAATTTGGGTCTCGGGCCTCAATAACATGGTAGCCCCATGATTGGTGTTGCCCCACCTCTAGGATCCTCCAGTATGATCCATTCTTTCTATTCTGAGCCACGGTTGGGCACTGTTTTCCCCATCCCAGCATCTTGACTATCGGGTTCTTCTCCAGGAACAGGCTGATCCAGTCCTTGTAGGAATTATCCTTTAGGAAGTCCTTAACCTCCAGCCTCTCTATGGATAGCTCCAGTAGGTTCCATGTCAGCATGGGGGTCCGGGATCTGTCCTCCAAAGTGTTCATTGGGGGAAGGAACTCGTCATATTGATAGCCCTCCAGTGGGATACCTCTGATGCAGTGGATGTCCCAAAGACTGATACCAACTTCCCCATGGTGAAGATCGAACATGTTGGTGTCATGGGACCACCGGGTGAATAGCTCTGGCATGAGCTCAGGCTGGCGGTATAAGGGTAACTGCAACGTCCACACCGCCTCGAACAACCCAATGTGCCGCAGCTCGGCCCCGAATTGGTCACACGTATGGTGAACCCAATACACCCAGGCCCACTCACTGGTGAAGTTGCCTCTGGACCGCAAATCCCAATCTTTCATCCAGCCCTTAGTATCGTCTGTGATGCTCTGAAGAAACGTGCTTGTGTAGAGGGATGGGGAACTCTCTGCAACAGGATCACCCCCAACAATGGTCCTAGTCCTCAGGTTCAGGACATATACAACCATGTGTCTGGTATATCTGGTAGGGCGACCATTGTTGTTGATATTGTATCGGGGAAGGTCATCCTCCCGGGTCACCCATAACCATGTTGTATCAACCTTGAAGCCTAGCAACAGAACCTCCTCCAAAATGCCGAAGTTCCACAGCGGAAGGTTTTTGGACAACAGGTGCTCCTTATGGGTGGGGTTTAGCAGGTTGAACAGAGTATGGTTGTTGGAAACAACCACCCTGGTGATATAAACCTCCTCGTTCACCGCAATTTCAGCTCTGCAAGCGTCGGCTTCCCCCTCATCTACTTGGTTTGCAGCCATCTTCTTTTGGCCAAGCGTTTCGAGAGCATTGTGCAAGATCTGGATGGGTTGCACGGAATCTAGATGAGTTGCATGGAATCTGGATATGTTGCGTGAAATATAGAAGTTGGGCAAGAAATCGGAACAGTCGACACAGAATATCTCGGGTTTGCACGTAAATACGGCCGAAACTCGGAGAAATTACGTGCTGCCAAAGCGGGTTTTATGCGCAGGTGCAAAGGCAATTTCACGCACGAGATCTTTGAGCTTATCGCGCGAAAAATTTACGTACGGATCATGGGACCCATGGCCCCTTTTATACTCAAAGTCAGGGTTCTGCGCCACGTGGAAAGAAGATTCCGCACCAAGCCGGAGTTTTGCGCGCCGTAACATTTTCTTCACATAGGGGGCCTTCGAAGCCCAACCCTTCGGCATTTCGGTGCTTCCCTTGGAATCCGATTGTTGCCGCCTCTCGCCTATCCAATTCCGAGGGGGGGAATTTGTAGACGTCGAATAGTCCGTAATTCATAAAGGAAGTTTCTAAATGATGAAGCGAAGTCATATTCGGACCCATAGACCCGGTCCGGAGGGCCCAGAAGTGTTTCACGAAATAAATGGTAATGCGGGTGAAAAAATCTGGGCCGTACAAAAGGGGTCTGGGTTTCGCTAAGGGATCCCGGCGTGGGTGTGCAAAAATTGCGCACCCACGCCTGCACGGCTAATGTTCCACGCCACCATCTTTGGTGCGCAAAATTTCACGCACCACCTGGATTCCGCGACGCCGGAGGCTTATAAATAGAAGTAGACACCTTCCATTTAAAGGTAGTGGAATTTGAACCGGCTCTCATGCGCGAAAAAGGAATTCCGTGCGTGCAATATGGCATTCTGGTACTGATCCTTTTCGTGCCACCTCTCCCCGAGATCCACCTTTATGCGCAATCCCAATGGCTTAAACATAATTCCAAACCCTTCAGGGTTCCTTCCTCGTGCACAATTATTTCCATTGCGTGCAAAATGGTCCAATTGCACGTAATCCCTTTACTGGGTGTGGCCTTGCCTTTGGGTGTGGCCTTTTCCACTCGCGCACAATTCATATCCCTTGCGCACGATCCTCCTAGCCACACACAATCCCTCTTCCCCAATTACGCGTCATCTTGGTGTTTTACACACAAACCATTTATTTGTGTGCAATCCCCGGGATCCCTCACCTCTATGCTCCCTGGGTGCCTCCATGCATAGGCACCTGATGTCCTCCTTTTGTATTCCCCAGGCACACACATCGGACATACCCACCATGTGTTGTTTTCTCGTACGGACTTCCAGGCTCGTACGAAGTAACCTCAAGGTCCCTTGGAAGGTTTTTCCCATTGCGTTTCTTTGCCTCATGCTTCTTCACATAGGCACGCTAACGGTTATTTCTTCTTCACATAGCCTCGCTAACATGGACCCCTCGATGGTTCACTCCATGACCCCCCTTCTAAATGGCCTTTTTGATGCCTTCCCTTCCACAAGGGGCAGAGGGTACCAGTCGTGTAAGTCCTAGGGGTGTGGAGAAAACCCACCTCGTCTGAGATGCAGGACATTAAACTGCCAAGCACCTCGTCCTCAACACATGATGTTAAACTCTGATCCGGCCTTGTGCCTCACACACAGGGTCCCCCCGTCTCAGACATTCTTTACGCCGCTCGTCTCCACGGGGATGGGATCACCCCCTACCTGGGAGGGTATCCTTCCTCTCAGAGTGTCGTTTGTCCACGGGGGAAGGGCAGCCAACTTGGTGTAATCCCCTAGCCTCTCGTGCAGAAGGTAGCACCAATGCACCTCTGTGCTTCCCCACCGCCAAGGCCAGTAGAGAGCATGATGGGAAGTGGGATTCCTCCTTTCTTCGGTCCCAAATCCCTCTCCCTATGCACTTTGTCGCCATTCGGGCCTCCATCCTAGAGTAAGCCCCGACACCATGGGCCCCTCAATACATAATCCCCTCTTCGCTTCCCACGGATGTACCCTTCGCGACGTGAACGTCTGGCCCCTGCTGCCTCTTGTTTCTCACAGCGAGCATGACTCATGTGGGCTTAGAGTAAGCATCGACCATGATATCCTCTTATGGGACGCCTCAGAGCGTAAGCCCCATCCCACCGAAATATGGGGACTTTGATCCATCTCAAGGCATGGTACGTAGGAAGCCTCCACGAGATTCAAGCCCCCCACCCAGTCGTTCCGACCTCTTCACATCGGTTCACCAACCATTATGGGCCGCCTTAGAGTGTAAGCCCCATCCCAGCGAACTACTAGGACTTTGATCCATGTCAAGGCATGGTACGTAGGAAGCCTCCATGAGGTTCAAGCCCACCACTCGGCCATTCCGACCTCTTCACGTCGGTTCACCAACCATTATGGGCCACCTCAGAGCGTAATCCCCATCCCAGTGAACTGCGAGGACTTTTATCCATGTCAAGGGATGGTACGTAGGAAGCCTCCACAAGGTTCAAGCCCACCACCTGATTGTTCCAACCTCTTCACGATGGTTCACTAACCATTATAGTCCGCCTCAGAGCGTAAGCCCCATCCCAGCGAACTATGAGGAATTTGATCCATGTCAAGGCATGGGACATAAGAAGCCTCCACGAGGTTCAAGCCCACCACCTGGTCATTTCGACCTCTTCATGTCGTTTCACCAACCATTATGGGCTGCCTCAGAGTGTAAGCCCCATCCCAGCAAACTATGAGGACTTTGATCCATGTCAAGTCATGGTACGTAGGAAGCCTCCACAAGGTTCAAGCCCACCACCCTGTCGTTCCAACTTCTTCATGTCGGTTCACTGACTTTATGGGCTTCCTCAGGGCGTAAGCCCCATCCATCCATTATGGGCCACCTTAGATCGTAAGCCCCATCCATCCATTATGGGCCGCCTCAGATCGTAAGCCCCATCCATCCATTATGTGCCTCCTCAGAGCGTAAGCCCCATCCATCCATTATGGTCCGCCTCAGAGCATAAGACCCATCCATCCATTATGGGCTGCCTCAGAGCGTAATCCCCATCCATCCATTATGGGCTACCTCAGAGCGTAAGCCCCATCGATCCATTATGGGCCGCCTCAGGGCCTAAGCCCCATCCATCCATTATGGGCCGCCTCAGAGTGTAAGCCCCAAATGCCCCCGTCCTGCATGACGTTAAACTATACACCTAAACTACATGGACTTTTATTCCCCACAATGGGGATACGTAATAATCCTCCATGAAGTTCAAGCCCAAAACCCATGTATCATCCTGACCTCTCCCTTGAGCCCACGTGACTTGGGAAGTTCATGCCCTAACCCAGAGGTTTTACTCCTTCTGGGGCCCACCCATGCGTTCATTCTCATGGGTTTCCGTTTTCAGGTGTCCCACCGTATCATTAAACTACGCAGACTTTGATTCCCTACCACAAGGATACGTAGGAAGCCTCCACGAGGTTCAAGCCCCTTCACTTCATCACCCATCTTGATTCTTACCCGGGCCGCCATATCCCGGTGGGATCATGCCACCTCATTCCACTCCATAGTATTTGGGAATCCACCCACATGCTGTCCCCAACATCAGAGTTCCCTTCAAGGGGTTCTTTTATCTGATCCACCCTTAGTGTTCTGATCAGTCCGATCCGTCTCCGCAGAACATTAAACTCACGGCATACCCCATGTTAAACATGGGAAGCTGAGGAAAATATCAGATACATGCCTATGGCATACAATTCCCCACATTTGATGTGGGATTCCTCAGGATTCCATGCCCTCGAGAAGCCCTATAATAAGGGACAGAAGACATAAATGCCAATCCCCCCAACGTCAAGACATGATAACGAAACCTCATCATGACCACTCCCCTAACCAAAGGTTGTTTCCCTGACCATACCCCTTGGAGAATCTCAACGGAAGAAGCGTAATTAACTGGTGTCCATGAAGATATGGCACTGGGAATGAGATTCACAAATATATCTTAAATCTATGAGGGATACCTGAATTAGGTGATGAGCTCTGAGGAGGAATCCACGGAAGGAAGAACTGCCATCCTATCATCCCGGTTTCGATCAAGGAGTAGACATCCCTAAATAAGTAATGGTTGTCACTCGCCTTTAGAAAGCAAGAATGCGAGGATACAAGCCGCACATCCTCTCCTCACAGACGGATGCACGCACCCCAGCGAAAGCACCGGAAAGAGTTACGTGTAGTTATGTAGTAATGGTTTTATGTGCTTCAATGGGACTAGGGTTGATATATGATTTTATGGGACTGTGATGTTAGTGATAGGGATTTCAATTTAGCCATCCTCTGTCATGTTTCACTGCACTTTGGGGTTGAGACTTGGTTTTTTCCATGGGGATATTGTGACATGGTAGATAGAGGTGTACATGATGCTCCACATGTTTGGTTTTTGAGGATATGAGATTGAGAACATTGGATATGATTCCTTGTATTAGTATCGATGGTTTGTTCATATTTTGGGTTCTAGGATGAGCTTCCAGACATTATTGATTATTGATGTAGTTAAAGACAGTGCTCATGGAGTTCCATGGTTATGATTGGGATTGGTGTACATGGTGTTCCATGGGATATGATGGATTGGTGGACATGGTGTTTCATGGATGAGATTAAGATTATTGGACATGGAGTTACATAGATATAGATGAGGTTGACGGACAATATATTCCATATATATGGTTTAGGGTGTTGTACATGGTGATCCTCATCCATGTTTTGTAGTGTTGAATATGGTGTTACTCATCCATGGTTGAGGGTGTTGAACATGGTGTTCCTCATCCACAGATTAGGGTTCTAGACATTGTGTTCCTCATCTATATTTTAGGTGATGGACATGGAGTTCCCCATCCATTGATTAGGGTTCTAGACATGGAATTCCTCATCCACAGTTTAGGGTGACGGACATGGTACTCCTCGTCCATAGATTAAGGAGATGGACAAGGAATTTCTAATCCATGTGTTAGGGTGTTGGTCATGGTATTCCTCATCCATGGTTTTGGTGTCAGACTAATTCTCTAGTAACTATAATATTAATATATAGTTTACATACTGGACTAATTCTTGAGAACTATATTTTTGTTATATGTGGTAGATGTTGGGATAATACTCCAGGTTATAGTGGTACTTCAGCATGATATGAGTTCTTGATATTTATTTATCTTGGTACAGAGTAACAAATAATGGGAAAGTCATGGGATCTAGTTGGGGATACCATAGAGTAGATCATGTATATTTTTTGGGATGTACGGTCATCGAGACATGCTCAGATACACCCTAAGGTTATTTGAAGAAAGTATGGTAGATTGAGGTCACCGATCCAAGGATTAAAAGTGGTTTTATCTATTTTTTAGTTACTTTATGTATAGGATTGGAATGTTTCATGATCATATATTTATGGAAGTATTTTACAGGTCCACTATTTGGGGTGACCTATTGAGATTTATTTCTCACCCCCTATACATGCACCTTGGTGTGTGAAAAGACATTGTGTCTTATTTTAGGTAGACCATGGATGCATGATATATAGGTTGAAGGCTCAATATTTCAAGATTGTGGGGTGTCACATGTAGATTATAATGATTAAGCTAGAGTAGCTCGATAGGGTACTAGAGACTGGGTGTGTGACATGGCTCAGAGTTTGTATTAGTGCTCGATGTATTTATTTTTCAATTGTGATTTTTTTATATGTGATCAGTTTAGTGGGTGATTAATATTGTTTTTATGGAGTGGTTGTTCAGTACTTTACTATATTTAATTTTATTATAGATTGTTTCGGTTTTAGTTTATTTATTCTTTTTGAAATCTCTAATGTGTATGATGCTTGGTTAATAAATTCTAGTTGTGCACTGTAATATGGGGGTATACCCCCTTAAAATTCTTTCTTAGACCCTGTTTCTAGAAAGAAACCTCTAGAATATGAGGAGGTGCACATGAGGTCTTATAGAGAACCGGGTCAGGGAACTAGCTTAGTGGAATCCATGCTGGTATGTAACATAAAGGTTTATCTTGATGATATTGACTCTAAAGAATAAAATTCATTCCATTGTTTCACCTTGGGTGTCACATGTTCTATTTATAAGTAAGGAAAATGTGAGTCTCCTGCTTTCTGTTAATTACTAAAAAATCACCAAGTGATATTTAAGAAAAAATCTCCCTTTCCTAGGATTGATGACCTTTTTTATTATATCAATGGAGCATGGTGTTTTTCAAATATTGATATGAGATCAATATACCATTAGTTGAGGGTATGAGAGGAAAATATTCTTAAGGTTTTTTTAGCAGCAGGTATAAGAATTATGATTATTTGGTTATGAAATTTGTACTTATTAACACTTATGTTTTATTTATATATTTTATGAATCAATTCGTCCATCAGTATTTTGATTATTTCATAGTTTTTTTCATGGAGGATTTCATTATTTATTCTAGATCAGAGAAGGATCATGCTACGAATTTGAATATCATACTTAGAATCTTGAAATAGCATCATCTAAATGGGAACCTATCCAAATGTAAATTCAGGATCCAAGACGTGAGATTTTTGGTCCATCTGGTTTATTAGAGAGGTGTATTAGTGGATTCAAAAAATATTTAGGTGGTGATATCTTGGGATTATCCCAAAAATGTGTTTCAGATTTATAGTTTATTAGGATTAACTAATTATTACAGGATCATTGTTCTGGAATTATCCAAGATTGTATCTCCTATGACATAGTTGTCATGTATGGGTGTGAATTGTTTTAGAGAAATTAGTGGCATTAATCTTTTAAGAAGTTAAAAGTGATATTGAATTTAGATCCTGTATTGATTCTTATGGGGCTAGGGGTGGTTATGGTGTTTACTATAATGACTCTGGTATGAGTTTGTGTTGTGTTATAATGCTAGGTAGATAAGTAGTGGAATATGGATCTCCTCAATTATTCCCTCATGAGAATAACTATCTTTCATGATCTTAAGTTAGCGGAAGTGATGCAATCTCTTAAGACTTGGTGCCACAACCTCTTTGAGGAGATATTTATAGTGTATCCCGACCATTAGAGTCTGAAGTATATCTTTACCTAGAGATATTTTAACATAATAAAAATACATTGTGTGGAGTACCATAAAAACATTGATTTTGATATTATATACACTACTAAGAAAGGAAACATAGTCACAAATTCTTTGAGAAAGAATTTTTTGACTCAAGTAGTGAAATAATTAAAGGAATAGTGGTCATTGGTGGGCTTATTTTTTGAGATTCACTTTGATGAGGCGTTATTACTGGTGGTTGGGAATGAGGTGATCGATTTTTAATTTTTTTTATTGATGGATTATGTTCCAGAGATTTAAGGTGGAACATGATATTTCTACTCATTTTTTTGTAACCTTTACCCATTCTAGTATGGAAGTGGGATGAGATAGTTGTGGACTTTATGATTAGGCTACCCTGAACTCCTAGTGGTAAGGATATGATACAGGTGGTTATTGACTGGCTCATGAAATTAGAAAATTTCATACTTATCAAGGATTTGATAAAGGTAGAGGATCTTGGTAACTTGTATATGTGGGATATTATCATACTTCATGGTGTTCCATCAACTATCATTTTGGGTAAGGGCCCTCAATTTATGTCCCAATTTTAAAGAGGATTACAGGAAACAATGGGTTATTATTTGATTTTGAGCATAACTTATCATCCCTAGATGTATGGCTAGTCAGAGAAAGCAATCTAAATTCATGAAAAAATACTTCAAGAATATGCTCTTTACTTCAGTAAGTCTTGGGAGAAGCATCTTCCATCATTGAAGTTTTCAAATTAAAATTTTTATCATAAATTTATTATGATGGAACCATTTGAGTTTTTATATGTAAGCCCATATAAATCACTTATTTATTGGTCAAAGGTTGTAGAATAGTCCTTGGTTGGACTGAGTATCATGCAGGAGATGATGAATATTGTATATTTGATCGAGAAAAGGTTAGTGATAGCTCAAAATCACTAGAAATAATATGTTGATCAGTATCATCATTAATTGGAGTTTGAGGTAAGTGATCAGGTTTTCCTTATAGCTTCAACTCAGTTTGTACATAGACATTTTAGGAAGTAGGGTAAGTTATCACCTCATTATGTTAGCCCATTTGAGATTGTGGAGAAACTCAGGAAGGTATTTTATTTATTGGACTTACCTACTTGTTTTAATTATATCCACGATTTATTTCAAGTTTCTAAACTATGGAAATAATGGGAATATCTATCTCATGTGATCAAGTGGGAAGAAATTTCAACTGGACCTAAAAACTTAGTGTTTGAAAGGCTTGTTCTGATAGTGGACTAAAATGATTAGGTACTACATGGAAAGAAGATCTCATTTGTTCAAGTGGGATAGAAGAGTTCTAGGGAATAACATGATACATGGGAGTGTGAGGAATTTTTGACATAGTAATAACCTTATCTATTTTTATATTTCTGATACAAATCCTTTATGGGGATAGAATGATTTTATATTGGAGAGAATTATGATGCCCTTTGAGTCATATTTATGCTTAATTTCAAGCATGGTTTATATTTTGTGATGTTTTTTAGGCTTTCTATAGTTAAGGGTTTTAAATTTGGATATTTGGAGAAAATATTTTTAATGAATGGTCTATGCATGGATAGAAGTAACCACTTTTTTATATGGATATTTGAGTTCCAATGGCGATTTTCATGGTTTTTGTATGTTTTTTTACTGTGTGAGTGACCAAGAAAATCATATGAGAGGATGGGTTTTGGTATTTTGGATAACACATGACTCAAGAATGTGTTTTCTAACTATATAATTATTCACAAGAAACTGTGAAATTTTATTCTTTAAGGGAAATGGATATTTCACGGTTAGCGCATGATTTTTCTAACCATGTGTCCTAACCGTGCAACTAGATTCAAAATCCTTAATATAGAAAATTACCCTAATTAACTTGTTGTTTTAACTCTAATATTCTCCTAATCCATACTTTTATCAATATATCCCCTCTATGATTTTTTAGAGGACTATTTACTTGATTACCTAGAGATATGTTATCATTTTAGGTGGATATTGTCAAGGTATGTTCAAGTTTTCTCTTGATTTATCCACATTCCTCTAGATCTACCCTCGATCTCTCTTCCCCTTGATCTTCTAGAACCCAATTGGGTTTTGATAAATATTTTTTTTATTATGAATATTTGATGCTTTTCTATAAATATATAAGCTTGTGAGGATTAGATCTCTTCATTTCCCATAACTAGTCTAGAAGGAAATTAGGTTTTCATTATTATTGAGGTATGTGTCTCCATACTATGGTTTTTTCCTAGTATTTTCTTATGTTCTTATGATATTTTTTTTGTTTTAAATTGTGAAATTAATGAATTGAAATCCATGATAGGTTAATATGATCTTTGATGGATATAGAAAATGATTTCTAAAAATCTGTTTTTTTAAACTATTTTGATACATGTCATGTGTTTTGTAAATTTCCTCAAAGATGATTTTGGGAAGGAAACACTCTCCCAAGCCTATAATTGGTGTGGTGTCACTATAGAATTTTTTTTATGAAAATGTGGGCCTAAAATAAAATTCATTTTCCTTGGAATTTTTTTAAGAAATGTGAACTTGGTTTCTTGAATGTAATGATGGTTTATTAGAACATTGTTAATATCTTAGGGTGTGGGGGAAACTGGAAATATGCAAACCATAGTAGATTTAACAATCAATGGGTGAGTTTCCCTCAATGCCATGGTCCTAAGGTGTTTCCTTTCTGGGGAACTGGGGGTCTTGGTCATTATAGTTCACTTATACTAGCTAGTGTGTATTGTTTGTCTTAGTTGTGTAAATGAATGTGTTTTGATTTTTCCTTTGGGGCATTGAGGATACATTTCATGATTTTTTACTTCATATTTCCATTTTACCACTTAATATGGATATTGATACTTCAAACCTATTTATTTCATCTACCTATGCCTCATGTATAAATTTTATGTCACATTACTTTGTTTATTGAATATGGTATATTTTTTAAAATAAAAATGAAAGATGATTTTAAATGGGAAAATGATTTCTTTTGAAAATGTTTTAAAAATATAATTTATATAAAGAACTAATGGATTCATGTGCATAGAAATTGTATACCTATTTTATGGTATCCTACTGATCTTTAGTTATCTCACCCTAATTTTTTCCTTTTGGAATTTATAGTCGTGATTTTATAGGATATTGGTAAAGGGAAGTGTATCATGTAGAGAACGACTCTCCTTTTTTCTGTTTCCATTATGGGGTATTGGGATTTTAGTGGCATGTTTTCATGATCAGATGGACCCATGAGTTACTTCGGGTTCCATGTTGATGATCTACTAGCTTTTTGTCTCTACCTTGTTATCCAACTTTTGGATGTACCTTTGTGGTTTGGTTATTCTTGATATATGATGTAAATTTGGGTATCAATTATGATACTCTATTTGTTTCTATCTTATCATAAGTCTATTTATAGTGAAATCATTCCCATGATATTTATATGATACTCTTGTTCTTGTAGCCACCCCATGGCGACCGGGAATGCACTTTGGGCCTAATGGTGGGCCAATTCAGATAGCATTATTGGTTGAACTGTGTTGTTTTGTTTATACTATTATTTTATCATCCAATTATCCTTCCTTTCACGATTTGTGATGATGTGGTGATGAATTTTCACGGAAGGTTTGAGGGTCGGTGGAATCGCCTATTAATAGACCTCGACCCCCTCGGGAGAAATAGAGAGTGTTTTCGAAGAAAATATTTTGCTCTCAGTTCGCAAAGGTGGTTCATTAAGACAGTGTGCTTCGCGGAATGAAGGAGCTTCACGGTGGCTATTCTAGCTCCACAAAAGCTGTGTGCTACACATTGGACTAGTGAGCTTCGTGAGGGAAGTTGCTCAGTGACGACTTGAGCTTCGCGACAGCCTAAACTCTGCGAAGGCATGAGCTTCTCCAAAAGGCAGGAGCTTCACGAAGGCTTGTTTGAGATTTTTGAAATTAGGAGCTTCGCGATGTTGGGTGCTTTACGAAGGTAATTCCAAAGGTATTTTACTAGTGTTCAGAGGCAAAGTGGTATTTATCTATGGATAAAAGTTGGACTTCAACAGAGCATATATCTACAGTTGAGGATGCATGTATTCATGCAAATGAAGAGACCTACAGGTTTATAAATTGTGAGTGGATCCCTTCCAAGTGCAGTGAGCCAAGGATGAAGAAGAAGGTAATACTCTCTACTGGCAGTGAGCTAGTGAGAGAGAAATAGGGTGTGACCATTAGGAAAGCAGTGAGCAAACCCAAAACATTGTAAAGGCAGTGAGCCTGGGCATAGAAGTGATCTATCCCGAACATCATTGGCAGTGAGATTTAGTGGATTTGGTAGAGTGGTACATCACCGTTGTATTCTCCTTAGATGTATCCCAGTGAGGGTGAACCAAGTAAAAAATCTATGTGTCTGCCTGGTTTTTTCCCTGCATTGCATCTAAATCATATCCATCAGATAAATATAAAAATAAGTGATCAACATAAACACATAAGATCAAACAAAGTGACCCTTATAATATAGAGATAAAGATCCAATGGGGAAAGAAATATTTTGAAATAGAATATCCATACCCTGATTCACCCCCCCCCCCCACTCAGGGTATCTAGGCCCCTTTTGGTCCTGACAGTGTATCTGTCTATTTCTCCTTCTCTCTGCTTGCTCTTTAATCCACTATTATTAATCGTGAGGGGATTTATTTAGCATATTTAAGGGGAAGGAGGAGGAAGATCAATAGTATAGGTGATTGAGTCACCGAGGTATGGGCCCATGGGAACTCCTTTTAGGGCAGTGGATGAGGTCTTTGGGTCCCCAAAACTATCCTCGGGTTAGAGGACCATAGTGGAGGATAAGGTGGTATGAATTCCTTGATCATCACCTAAAGTCCTTGCTTATAAGAGGGCTGATATGTTCCCTTCACCATCTATATAGAGGAAGAAAAATAACCAAAAAATTTGTTCTAGAACATGCATTGTAATAAGTCTTTGTGTTGTCATTTGATAACATGACTTGTTCTACATACTCTTCTCACTATGATTTCCTTTTACAGAATCAACATCATTTTCCTCCCTTAAGGGATCTGGAACTGATCCTTCTAGGATCTATGGGGACACCCTAGAGGAGGCAAAAACCCACACTGATGAATCCATCATCTTGACAGATGAAGCATCATTAGATGTATCCACATCTTCCCCCATTCCTGTAGAGAGGGGAGACGGCCATGAGATTGTCAGATTCACTCCCTAAGGTATCATTTACTATTTTGGAATTTCCTCTCCTAATGAAATTTCATATTTTTTTCCTACACCATAGGACCTTGCAATAGTTAACTTTGGTCCCATTATCACTATTTAAGGGGATGACATAGATATAGGATGGTCTGATAAAGGTGTTGATGTTGAACCTAACTCCACAGGGTCTAACGATGTTGTTCATATTAATAATTTAGCAGATGGGGTCAATGCGGAAGCCAATTTGGGTCTTGAGAAACATATCTCAAATACCCCTACCAGTGAGGATTTTGTGATACTTGATTCCATGTATCATGAAATGATAGATCTAATTAATCTATACATTAATATCTCAGGTTCCCTTAAGGATTTTGAGGATTTCCATAGGGAATTTTACATACATGATTTTTATCATTCTTACATTATCCAAACATAGTTTACTTTCTTTCACCTGATATTTCACATCAAATATCAACTTGTGAAGCTTTTTCTATGGAGAACTTTGCCAAGGAACTTCCAGAACAAGGAGTCCATGTCCACCCTACTCCTATTACCGAAAGAGTGAAAGTTAGGAATCTTGAAGTGGTAGATCCAAAAGAGCCTCTGATCCAAGATTCTAAGAAAACACGATAGGATTCTTCTCATCATTAGGTCCTCGCTCTGATAGTTGAGGTTGAGAGTTTCTAGGAGGCATAAATCCCAACAATCGATTCAACAACAGGTGAGTGTTATTAACTATTTTTGTTAATTCTCCACATTTATTTTCTATTGACCTCTTGGTATTGATGAGAAGTGTCACTTTCAATTTAGTGCCATTAACTTCGGTGACTGGGATTAAAATGGGGGCTTTCATGCCAATTCAACCAATGTTGGTAGGTGAAATAAGTCTATTTTGGAAGGAGCGTAACAAGGTGTCTCATTGAGTTCACTAATCTCAAATTATGTTTTTACCTTTGAGAGTGTCTCTAATTATGATCTAAAGATGTATGAGGATTTTCTCAATAAATTCCATATTGTATGGGGGGATATCTGGAATATAATCTAGGATACTCCTCTTAAAGACATGTTGTCATGACTTCACCAACTTTTATTCAAGATTTTAATATTGGGACATGGAGGATTTAATTACCATGAGATCCATTATGTGGTGAATTTTATCATTCAATAAGGGTAATAGGAGAGAAGATCGCATCAAGCTAATGTGTAGTTGGCTGGATAGTTTAATAAACTCATAACTGCCATGAACCAAGTTGAGATCAGCCATACCAAGAAGGTGGATGAGTATCAAGATCACCTTAATGAAATATCTCTCCAAATGGTGTACCTTAAAGTAGTAATTAAATGATATAAAGGAATTTTTAGTAAAACTCCATCAATCCTTGGTTAGGGCTTTGGAACAGAGAAGGGATTTCAATGCTACAGAGCATAAAAAGCACCATGATGTTGAGGGGGATGTTGATAAAGAATCGGATGAGATCTGGCAAGTTGTAGAGAATTATTGAGCTAAAACTCATTTAATCAAAGCCTACATTGAGGTAAAACTAAAACATTTTCTAGATATCTCTTGTATGTGTAAGTTCCCTCATGCAATGGAACATAAATGAATATGTTTTTTGTTTTAAATCACATTTTCTTGCATTTTTCCTCATTATAATCATAATACAACACTGAAAATGATGCATTTTAATGAATGTCATCACGTTATAATTACCATGAAAATTATGATGGAGTTCTATAATGTTTTCCTAAACCATGGGGACTAGCAAGAAAGGTATTAATATTTATAAGGTTATATGGACAACCCTAAAAACCTTGTGTCTTTGGTGTCATCACCCTAATTTTTTCCCAAGTACAATATAAGGAAGACTTATCATGTGAGGATTTGATTTTTCTTAGGCTTCCCTTTTAGATTTTTTACCCTAATAAGTTTTGTTTCTATTTATTTTAATTGCTCTATTTTTTCCTAAACCCCATGGGGTATAGGTCTAGTAAGGTGATAATCGAATTTTGTAAAGATTTTCCTTAGTGGGATTTCAATCTGGTGAGTACTGTCTCTTTTTTGTGTCAAGCTTAAAGTCTTTCAAGTTGGAATAGTGTGACTAGTGTTTTAGGTCATACATATTTGACCATGAGTTCTAGGATGATGGATCAAACAAGGATTGTTGGCCAAGAATGTTCCAACATTCTTCAGATTCCCCAAGGGGAATTTTGAGTCATGATTTTGTGATTTATGAACCTAAAACATGATATTTGATAATAGAGGAGGTCACTCCTGAGTAAAAAGTTACTGCCAATTGAAAACCCCATTTTTTGGGAGATTTTTTTCAAATCTGACTAGGGAATGTTATAGTATAGTCAAATAGTGGCATCCTTTGGCTAAAAACCCCATTTTTGGGTGACTTTATGCATAGCCAACTAGGGAGTGTTACATCATAGTTAAACAAGGTGTTGTCAAAAATTCGGACCTTCTATTATTAATGGATAAAGAAAACTTATAAATATTTAGATTTCTCAAGAACATAATGGGTGGTTTTACCAAGGGAAGATGTCTAAGAATGTAGGGAATATTTTTATTGGCATTGGATATGAATGGTAAACTGCTCCTATATACATTTTTCTTGTGTGAATGAGGGTACATTTTGTTAAATAACCAATGTCAGAGGGAATTACCCTTTTTGACAAGGGCTGAAGTATCTTGCAGTTTAATATCATGTGACCAGAACACTAAACATATAGTTTAACATCTTATGATGAGGAAGTTGTTGTATAGTATAACATCTTGTGAATGTTACATTATGCTATTCATTTTAATGTCATGTATCAATGACATTGGGGGGGCTATAATGTAAGGTATTTAGATTTTATTGAAAGGTTAATAACTCTCCCCTTTCATGGTAATCTATCTTGGAATGCACTATCACATTTAGGTATGAGGATGGGAATGTTGTAAGATGTGATATAGGGATCTCCGGATCCGAAGAGTGTTATGTAGGAAAAGGGTTATGGAAATAGAGGAGGTATCTCCTAAGTATGAAGTTATCGGTGTTTGAAACCCCCATTTTATGGCTACTTTATGTAAATACAACTAGTCATGTTATAGCATAGTCAAATAGAGGCATCCTTTGGCTAAAAACCCCTTTTTAGGTGAATTTATGTATATACATCTAGGTTGTGTTACAGAATAGTCAGGAAAAGGAGTTCTCAATAATTCTGACATTCTATTACTGATGGATAGAGGATGTTTATAGAGATTCATATTTCCTCAGAAATAGAGTCCAATTTTGTGGAAGGAAACTACTTAAACACAAAAGGAAATTTTCAAGTCAAAATTACCAAATAATTGGAGGAAAATTTTACAAAACATGTATGACCAGGCATGGAAATATGGTGCCTGTAATTTTAGGTCATACAACTAGGATCCTAGAATTAAAGAAACAAATAGGTGATATGTGCCCTACCGAACCAAGGTCATTCTGGAATACTTTAGACATGATGGTGGATATTTTAAACCAAGGTATTGGGGGTATCATATTATGAGAAGGTATATGGTAGAAATATACAATGGATTACTGTGAACTAATTAGAATCATTGGTTCCAATATATTGTCATCAAATCTTATGAGGACAGAAGATACTTCTCCTGAGGGTGAAGTTATCGTTGGTTGAAAACCCCATTTTGGGGGAGACATTATGAAAATAAAACTTGGGTGTCTTGTTGTATATTAAAATAGTGGAATACTATAGCTGAAAAAAACTATTTTTTGGGAAACTTTATGCATAGACAACTAGGGAGTGTTACTGCATAGTCATACAACGTAGTCCTTGGGTATCATACATTCTATCATCAAGAGATGGAGAAATATTATGATGATTTGAGAGTGTCTATGAT
Organism: Viscum album; assembly: GCA_963277665.1. NCBI lineage: Eukaryota > Viridiplantae > Streptophyta > Magnoliopsida > Santalales > Viscaceae > Viscum > Viscum album. The sequence continues at coordinate 1,784,526,173 of OY728125.1, forward strand.
TAGGAGATGACGTGTGGAAGGGATATGTATGAGCATAAAGGAAATGTTTTGATTGATATTTATCCCTGAAGTGCAGAACCCACTGTATAGATATGACTCATGTGTATTAGAGGATATCTTCGTTTTCTTAGTGGACACCCTAATGGGGGGATCTAAATTAAGAGATCATGCATAGATCTTTGTTTTTACATAGGAGATGAGCCATTTTTATTTTCCATGTGGATGGGACTAGGACATAAGGCCTCGGTTTCACTATGTATCTCATTATAATGGGAATCAAGCTACACATAGTTCTTGAGGTACCATAAATTTTAAAGTCATGTGGCTAGGATTTTATCCGTAGAGCTTAACAATATGCGGTAAGGATGTCTAGGTAGAAGGTTCTCATATGTGATTGTGGATGGACCAAGGTATAAAATATGGTTGTCAATACATATCTTGTTTTAGAAATAATCAATCCACACATAGTTAAAAAATAAATATCCTATGTATTAATTGAATTCATGTGTGGATGGAAAAAGGGGGGATTTTTTTAATACGGGCTCATACATAGGGTGAGAACCCATATTGGATCCTCTCATATAGATATGAATCATTCATATAAGAGTGGGGAAATTACCCATATTGAATTAAAATTGGGTCTAGGATTGAAGATCTATAAATAACTATATATATCATTGTAATGTTAATCAATCCACCCGTAGTTCTTGAGAAAATTTTGTAGTTTATCTTCATGCTATGAGGACATCAGGTGTACCTTTTACAGTCCTTGTAACGACCTAAACTTTTTTGAAAAATAATTGCTTCTTTAAAATGTAATTTATATTAGTTTGTACTCAAAAAAACTATATCCCTTTATTAATGAAATGAGTATAATTGAAATGATACCATTGGTTTTCAACTGTTATTTGACCATTGGTTAATATGACAGTTGGAAACAATACTCTTAATGTTAAGATTGGTGATTATAAATAGAAATGATAAAGGTTATTATTGTAGAAAGTAGAGTCGATGTCCTCATCTAGTAGACTCGGTCCATATGAAGCCCATTTTCCAAAGCTTGAGAAGGAGGTGGCATTGTTAGGCTTTTCTCTGGACCAAGGCCAAGATGAACTTCAACATGTTTAGCTTGAACGGAATCTCCTACGGGAGAAGATCATGTTAGTGGAGATTACCCCTTGGGCGATGCTATCCGAGCCACCCCAAGAGTCCATCACCATCACATTCCTTACCCTTAGGTTGTATGCAGTTGTTTTTAGGGTTTATGTTTCAAGGCCCCAGTTACTTAAAATTTAATCCCAACATTTTAATAAAATTGTTATTTCATCATCTCCATTTTAAGAATAGTTTTTCTTAAAAATTATGATGGAATTTGATAAATTGATTTTTTTCAAGTAAAATTGTACTTTTATTAATATATTAAAATTTATAGTTATGAATAATGTTTTTATAATAAAATAGTGTTTTTAAAAAACTCCTTTTATTTACAAATGATAAAATATTTTTATTTTTTTTAAATGTCGAAAATTTTACTATGCATGTCACTATGCATGTTATGTCTGCTATTATTTTTAATAATAAAGTATTTTTATAGTTAAAAGATAAAATTATAATATTTAGATATTTATTAAGATAAAATAAATTTCATTTTTGAATTCAGAACATTGATATTAGGTTATAGTGAGTTTGTGATATTTTTATAAAATATTTTGTTTTTCGGTGAACAGTAAAAATGCAGTTTTGAATTTTTGGAAAGTTTAATGACATCATAGCTATGTAATCATGATGTAATAATTCCAGTCAACTCATAAGGAATAAAATATGATATGAGTTTTCCCAAGTGGCTAATACCATGGGAAATCCCATGGTTTTGCAAATACTACTAAAGTGGTGTCCTTTGAAATTAATGAAATATTCCCCTAGTTTTGATATAAATACCCACCCATTCCTTCATTTTCATTCATTCCCAAATCATTATTAGTGAATTTATGTCTATATTTCTTCCAAATTAGTCTTCTAAAGGTGTCCTAAATCCCTCAAGGTCCTGATCTTAGAGTTTTAGAAGTCACTCTTCCAGGTAAGGGGACCTTTCACCCTCCTCTTTTAGTCAAAGAATTTTTTTATGTTATGTATTTTAATTTATTTTTTTATATTTGGATATGTTCCTTTATATCCTTATTTCTATCCATATTATGTAAAAATTATGAGAGACCCATTTATCTCTCATCAACTCTTTTTCTAAAATTTTCCGTTAGGCTATCGAATTTTTGTAAAAAAAATTCTCCACTCCTCTTTTCCTTTCAAGTTTGCTTTTATGTGGTATATATTGAATGTTTCCATAATATATTTTTATTCTTATTTTATTATGTACCTATAATATATTCTGAATATTTTATTAATGGGTGACCTGTGTCCCCTCTCTTTTTAATTTTTTCTAAACCCATGTTTCATAGCCATTATGCTACAGAAGTTTCGTCTCAAAATCTCCCTCTTTTTCTCAAGAAATTGCCTAATTTTATTTATGGAAATACACAAACCTATTTCATTTCCATATGTATTCATCAAGAAATAAAAATTATACATTTTATTCTTGAATTTAATTACATAAAATCCTCGTTCACTTTTTGTGGGTTATAAATGACATAATGATCATTTTTAATCACTTTTTAAAATGTCGCCATTAAGATATGAAACCCATTTCTTTTATTATTTTTGGGTTATTTATGAAATGTATGATTATTATATATGTGTCTCACATGAAAATAAATACATAATAATGGTGAAACCTGATAGAGATCTAATGCGTTGGGTAAATAAATTAATCTCTAAAGATGAAAGGTTTTACGATACCTTGGTGAATAACCATGGTAATTTTTATGAACCCATGGGGATGGATGTAGACACCATGAAATGTGTTGTATGAATTTCTCCATAATTTAATATGTATTTCCCTGTGCCTCAACTGAAAATGTTCTCAACTAGGCTAAAAAAGTTCATGGTGAGACTCTATATTCTTCAAGGGGGTCAGTGACGGTAGAGAAGGCACTAGCTTGAAGGGTCAAGACCGCAGCCCGACATTGATACCATGAAGGGGTGTGGGGGCACAACCCTCGTGGTATGGAGAAATTATTTGGATAAGTCCCTAAATAGGTTCCCAAGTTCCCTGCATGCAAACACTTGCGCACCACCATGCTGGAGGAGAGTGAAACTATTATTTTTGCCAAGTCCTCAAAGCGGCGCTCTTGTTAGGACAAATCACTAGCAGCACGCAAGTCTACTTGGGTGCCACCCATCTGGAACGTAGCCACTTGCACACCAAAAAATGTTGTGAAAGTTACTTGCCCGACCAAACTCCTTTCACCCAAGGTCCTACTTTTGCCTATAAATAGACCCCTAGGGCCCTCATTTGTACGGACAAATTTCCCCAAAGCTCAATTACTTCTTTGTTCACCCTACTACTACGCCCCAGTATTATGAAATATTTAAGGTAGTTTTTCAAATACCTTGAAAGGAGGATTTAAGGGAGGATCATTTGACTTAAGTCCTTTTAGTATTTGAAAACCATAACACTTGCGCGCCTAAAGAGCCCAACCTCTCCAAATCAAAAATTCTTGCACGCCGACTATTCCTTTCATAGGAACTTGAGTGCCCTACTTTTGGGATCACCTATGAATACTCTTGAAGGCTTGAGCAAGGTCTTGCCCAAGTATTACCATATGGGTAGTTTGTCACTTAAGTGAACATAAAGTCACCCAAGTCTACTTGTGTGCCCATACTTGTGTTCCCTTCTCTACTAGGGTTCCCCTCCTTGATTCACTTACTTTCTCCACTCTATTAAGTCCACAAGCCATCAAGCCTTCCTCAATGCCATTCATGTGAAGGCATATTCTTCATTGGATCCCTTATCTGGAATGGAATCTGTTGAGACCTCCATAAAAACCTCATGACTTATCAAACCATTGGGAAATACACATCAGTGTCTCTCCTATTTGGGTTTGTATATAAATAGTCAGAGGTTTCCCACATTTGTTTCGCAATGGGGTTAGGATTCATGGAGTGTCTGTGGGTTTTTATATCCACAGTCACATGGACCTTTCTCCTAGAAACAGTGTTGGGATGTTCCCGGTTTAGAGGAGGGTTGGGTCCTGGACACTCCCTTCTCGAAGAGATTACTCGGAACCTTAGGTATATGGTAGGGGAAGATACGTTGTATAACTACTTTTTCTTCTAAAAATTAAGGAGGAGTCTCCCTCCCCTTCAAGGATCAGTTTTAGGGAAACTAGTTTGGCGTAAGCCCCTAGCTTTTCTTGCAGGAGGTATCATCATTGCTCTTCCTCTCTTCTTCAGTTCCAAATACTAAAGGGGAGATGCACACGGGGAATTTAATTTCCCTTTTCCTCTCTCATTGGGCTTGTTCACCATGGCTATCCATCTTGTTGTAAGCCCCTAACCTTCATCCCTTCCTCCTTACATTAGACCCTTGTCCAATGTAAATAAAATAGAGGGAAGGCTTGTCGCCTTTCCCTCTTCCATGGTCACCTCGACCTCATCCACCCTCACCGCTATAGGTGTTCCCTCTTCCACCAGTAGAGGAGGAAAAATTTGAAAGTGATAGTGTCATTGTTGAATCTTTCACATCCTCTTGTTTCTCACGCTGAGCATGACTCACGAGGGCTTAGAGATTCGTGATGATTAAAACATGTACACAAACACTCATGAAAGAATGAACTATGAGAACTTTGATTCCTGTTAAAACCAGGATATATAGGAAGCCTTTTCAAGGCCCAAGCTCACTGGATATCCTCCTTAGGAATCCAACCCAAATTACCTTAATATGGGAATCCTCCTTAAAAATAAGCCCCAAATTAAACCCAAAATCATCAAGGCATTCTTTTCAGAAAGTAATCCCAAAATCAACTCTCTCAAAGGACCATACTCTTATATGAGACTTATCGAACTATGTGGTCTTTCATTCCCATCTATATGGGATACATAGGAAGCCTCCTTGAGGTTCAAACCCAATAATTCAAAAAAACCCTAATCTCCTTGGGCCATATTCCTAATAGGGTATAATCTTACTTAGAAACCCATATCCTTTCCAAGTTCCTTGGGAAAATTTAGCATAAGTCCCACACTAAGTTTGGACCAAGCACCTTCCTCTTAGAGGTCCTTATCACATTACCTTAAAAGGAATTATGTTTCTCATTAAGCTGAACCAAACTACGAGGGTTCGGATTCCTTTCACAAGGATATGTAGGTAGCCCATTTTATGGGAACGATCCTAAGATAGAAAAAAACATTTGTCTCCCTGGATGACAATAAATTCTAGAGTGACCCACTGAGTGGCTTAAAAACCAGTATCATCATAATGATGATTAAAAGAATCTCTAAGTAGTATATGAGAGGATACCATTGATGGAGAACCTCAAATACATACTGATAATTTTTTTAAACCTTTCACATGAAAAAATAAATGATTGAAAATTCCAAGGTATACTTATGATATACTTGGTGAATTAATCATGATTCATGAAAATATATTAAATTTACAAAGAGAGTCCCATAGTAGACACCAATTCCCCCCCAAAAGGGTTTGATGATCCCAACCTCCAATCCTCTCGACCAATGCACATTCTTTAGTATCGTGAAGTTTAAACTTAACGAATGCCAGCCTTTGGAAAGTAGGTCCACTTTGGATAAAGAACTATTGGAAGTTTCTGGTACAATAAATAAATCCAATGGAAACCACCTAGAAGAATTGATTCTTAAAACTATAATACATGTTTCTAGGAACAACGAAACAAAAATAGTGAACCTGACATGAATCCTTAACCATGTTAATAATGTTACCCACCTGTTAGGCCCCTATCAATTGATAAAGGAAGGCCATAAAAAGGAATCAATCATGCATGTATCCATATAAAAACATGTTGCTTTAATAGAGTGTGTTGTTGTTTTCATGTTTTTCTCCTCAGAATTCCCTTAATTCCAAAAATGGATTTCTCTAAGAAAACATCTATGAACATCCCAACCGCTACTCAAGCTGGATCTCTATCCATGAGAAGGATGGCATCACCAACCCAGCATCTTCAAAACTGGGTCTCTAATGTGCTGGTAAAGGAATATCTCTGGCATGGTACAATCGACTTTGGAGGCTTCCCATCAAGCCCTCCAGGTCAATAACAATCCTCGATCATCTAGCCAACAATGACCAATGATCATGAATTAGACGGTGGCAACCACTATCTTTAACCATTTCGGGTCCTTATCCTAGGAACGCAACAATCAGTCCCTCCCATGCTATAGGGAGGTGGATCAAGAGGTCACTCAAGGCCTCAATTCAAGAATGCATGAGTCTTTCCTGAGGACTCCCACCAATAATCACCACCAGCAGAATCACGTGGTAGTAAACCCTTAACATTATGGGGTGTTGCCTTTGGACGTTCGGCCCAGGTCTCTCAGACCCTGGCATGCAAGAGGAATCGCCAGGGACAACATCCGGTCAACAGGGAGCATACCTCTACCCCTTCCAGAAAATCTCATCAACCTAACTTGATGGAAAACAATGAATAGGCACATACACCCGTCCATCCTAATTTTTCTATTCAGTAGACTCATCTGGCAGCAACCATCCAATACCACTAGATAAACATGGTGGAGTACCATTAATAGGCACATACACCTTGTTATAAGTTATCATCCAGTCATAAGGCTTGTTTGACTACATTTCAAAAATCTCTTCAATCAAATGTGGTGGATACTGGTAAACAAGAACACACACCTATTTAAAATCACTAATTCTGTAAATAGTCTCATATTCCAGTATCGATGAAAGTCTATCTACCATACTTGATGAGAAACAACCAGCAAACACATACACCTACAAATGTTCATCAATCCTGCCAACAGTCTCATTTGGTAGAACCTGAAAAAGTTAGTCATAAAGATCCGATAACAAATTTGGGTCAGACCCAACTCTCTACCCCCATGAATGAGTACTATCAATATCCATTGATAGGAAAAGGAGGATAAGAGTAGGCACATACACCTACTCCAGATACGGAATGGACGTATATTCCTATTCTGGATGCTGAAGTAACCAAACATGTCTTATCAATGGTGAAAGGGATGACACAAATCCCTATCCATATTCTAGAAGCATGCCGGGATATTATAACAACTACATCAGAAGTATAAGGGGAGAAAACACATAAATTTGTCCCCACACATGGGATGACACATCAGTAACCCGTCCCAGAGTAGATAAATAACTATGTTCCAGTCCAGGAGGTTCATGGGGCATACTCCCCCATATCATATGGACAAAAAGATTGGGAACATACACCCTTTCCAATTAGAGGTAATCGGTCCATTTCGATAACCACTCCAAGGCAGGCACATACACTAGCCCATGATAACCACTTTTCTCAAAAAGTGGCTCCAAATAAGTATAAGAGAACATACAAGAAGAAGTCTCACCAAGCACTATTGGAAAATCAAGAGTCAAGCTTCGATTTGGCTCCTCTTAATGCTGGAGTTCTTGAAGCCCTCTGATATTTATCTATTGTAGCTCAATATTTTACCCTTTAATTACCAAGTTTTGGGAGTGTTAGTTGTAATTATGATGTTCCTCATAATAAAATCCATCATGAAGGCTTGCTTCATGAAAATTCAGTCAATCTAGAGTGCTTATCTTCATATGAGAGCCACGAAAACCCTCAGTGTGGCCAGAAGACCAAGGATCCAGAAGATTTATCCCTTGTTGAAATCCATCATGGTGATCCTCCCCATGATGGAATTCATTGTGAAAGTCCTCTCTGCAGTAGTATTTTGAATTGTAAAAAAATTATATAATTAAAAATGTAGCAAAAATAAAGTCCTCTTATCTTAAGGCACTTGCAAACACAAGGCCAGTCATGTTTGATGCCTTGTCCTTGACAGGTGAAACACTTTCTCAACCATAAGACATCTTAAGGGAAGAGTCATTCTCTGAACCTCCCTTGGGTCATTTTTATTCTAATATAGAGCATCAACTTTGGTCAGAACAAGTAGAGAAACTTGTAGTAAAACATGGTGAAGATGTGTTAAACATGAGGAAACAATTAGCTAAGGGAGAAGTACCAGTAATGTTCTACCTGTTGGAAAATTATCATTATAACATTACAGAATTGACTATAGAAGATTGCATTCCTGATATCCGCCTCAATTTATGGAATAATCTTCGTCATTTTAAAACCAAAGTATTACCATATGATTAATATTAGAATCATGTAAAGGTAATATAAGGGTTTCAACACCAAATTGACTTTGTGTCTCTCTCAGTTTCCCAACATCCAAAAGTTGAAAAATAGCATAGAATATTTCAGCACGCATGCCTCAATGGTATAAAGAGGCTACGCTGGTTAATTTCTGATTCCCCATCAAGTGTTTGTATTAGAGGATGGATTGTACATGGAGCATTGTATTTCACTGCACTCCAAAATCAGCAAAGTCTGCCAAAAGTGGTCTCATTCAATGTTATTACCCATAGTCAGCCATAATCAATAGATTTTGTATGTAATCGAATGTATTCTCAAGAATAAGCCTTAACCAGTTCTCATCAGAGTCAGGCCCAAAGAAAAGAAGTCCTTGAGTTGATTTTTCATCAAGAATCTGAGAATATTGAGTAGGCATCTTGTTTAGAGGATGTCAGTCGTCAGAGAATGAAAATGTCTGAAATAGCACAACGATCTTTCGAAACATGTGATTTAAGTGGTTGTCGGATGATGCACCCAGCTAATGTCCGAACCAAAATCTGCAAAATCAGAAGAGTAGTTGCACGAATTTCAGCCATAGTAGTTTAAGAATCCCCCCAGATTCCAAGGTTGGGGGCTCATTTAATTCAACCTTCAAATTCATTTTACAAAGTTCAAATATTTGAATAAGAAGAACAGAAACATCCCCAACCTATAGGGCTAGGGGATTTTTCACATCTGCAATCTCATCCTCAACCAAAGTCAGTTTTCTCCCGATTATGAAAAAAGCCACAAGGAGAGCATAGAACTGAACTATCTAAGGATTCCCTTTGGGTTACTGTTTTCCAAACAGTTCCAGTAAATTCATCATACATAAGAACAAAGTATCATAGAAGACACAAAAGAAGATAACCTTACAAAAACACTGACAGAATACCATAGATTCGTTATGAATTAATAAATTTCATTAACACCACTGAAGAAGATCCTCCAGAAAAATGAGTCCAATTCAGGGGAATCATAAGATGAAGTTCTTTTCCATAATATGGAACACACTAAGGAAAATGAAGAAGGTTTGTGCTCCTGAAATCATAGGCTTACCCAGAGTCTAGGTATTCCTTCAAATAACCAACTCCCCCCTCTCTGAAAGGCATCTAACAAGGGGAAAGAAAAAAGTCAGATCGCATCTTCCACTGGATAAGGTCAATCTCTTTCGCTTGAAGATATATTTTAGCACTAAGAAAAGGAAATGAAGGAGTTTAAAATACTCAATATAGAGTTACTTCGAAACAACATTTCTGATAGAAGTACTCCCTAGGCAGGTCTTTAACTTGAAAATTCAGTAGGATCTCCCCAGAAAAGAGGATTAATAGTAACTATAGTTTAGGATAATGAATTCCCTCCACTGGGTACACAATTATGGAAGAATAAAACACATCCTAATAGGCCTGTTCACGTGGGTTATCCAAGACAGGTATCAGCACCACCATCTGTGGTTTTGTCGGTCGTTGCACCGGATCAAGCTCCAGTTGTTATACCTGCACAAGTTCCAAATCATCCAGATGTTCCCTAAATGCTTATGAAAACAATTGAGGCTGTAATGACTCAATTGGAAGCTATGGAGGAACGACGTGGACCATTTCATCTGAAAAAAAGAGCATACCCTAAATAGGTGGATGCAATTCCTCCCCCACCAAAATTTTTGAATACCACATTCCCAATTTTTAATGGTATAAGAGATCTGGAATAACACTTAACACATTTTGTTTCTCATTGTGATCCCATTATGAGAACTTCTCAACAACAAGAAGCAGTTAAGCTTGGGTGTTTTTTGTAGTTATTACAAGGACCAACTTTTGTCTGGTATACAAGTTTACAATCTTGATCAATTACTGGATGGGAAGATCTTTTTGTTAGAAATTCATTCTTCAATTTAGCTCAACATTACCAATGATGACAGTTTTTGATCTTACCAACTGTAAACAAAGGGATAATGAAAGAGTTGCATATTTCATTGCTCGCTGGAAAGTATTAACATATTTATCAATTCTAGAACTCCCTCAAGATAATTTGTTGCCAATTTGTGTGGAAAATCCACGTGATGAGTTATTCACACCATTGATCCCTATGAAATACACATGAGGGTTTCAAGACCTTACTTCAATCGCTCAACAGATAGAAGATTCTATTATAGAAACTAAGGATAAAACTCATGTAATTCCATCAGCTTTGGAGAGGAGGATAGGAAAGGCATAAGCAACTATAGTCACACTCAAACAGGCACCTATACCTGCTTCTACTTTTAGACCTTCATCATACCAAAGGGATCCACCTCTTGAGCATCAGCAGAAACGACCGCCTCATCAAAATGATCAAAGAGATCAAAAGCGAAAACAATTTGAGTAATTAAAGATCAAATTTTATTCTTTCCGGAATGAAAAAGTGCATGGTTACTTCATCTCTGTTCTGGCAAACAATTTGTTTGAGTTTCCAAGGCTGAAGAAACCAAATAAAGGACATGAATATCTTATGAATTATTATCCCTTTCACAAGATGTTTGGAAATCCCATCTAGGAATGTTTTGTTTTCAGGTACCTCTTGCAAAGGATGGTAGACTATGGGCAAGTAAAACTGAAAAGTTCATCAGCTCAAGTAGCATGGGTTACTTCTACTGATCCAGAGGAAGAAGGAAAATGGAAAGAGGTAAAAAGAAAAAAATGTGCAGAAATATGACAATTAGATGATCAAGAAAATGATCAACCAGACTTATTCCATTATACAATCACAGTTGAAACAATTGATTGTGTATTTTTCTACTCCTTCTGCAATAAAAAAACCTTCATCAAAAGGTCATTACTCAATAAAATGAAGTGATTATAAAGATAAAGAGTTGTTAGAAGAAGACGACATCGTGTCAAGGCCAAAGTTTTCCTTGAACTTGGAAGATTTTCTGTCATCTATTTCAAAAGCACGGGCACCGCCCCACTAAACAACACAACAAAAATTAACTTTTCAAGAAGAATCATCATCAAATGAATAATTGATCTTTGGTTCTATTAATGTTATCCATTTAACAGATCCTTATGCCAATTTTGATTCTGATTATAATGATCCATAATTCCTTGTACCTAATTGGGGAACTAGAGTAACAGGCCAAGGTTGAGGATACTGGGGAAGACATGGGAATTATAAAAATCACCATTTTAACTCTACCCCTAATCGAACCATATATGTGGCAGAAACTCATGGAAGATCTCTTTTGTGGGATCAACAAGAACAAGGAGTTTCTTCTAGGAAAGACAAGTTTGGTTCTGACAAAATTATTTTGGAAGACCGATTAGAAGATACATCATCTTCTTCCAAGCAAGTGAATAGACCTAGTCAGTCTAATCTACCAAAGCCAAGAGTATTTCAATATTTTTATCCAACAAATAATACATCTACATCAGAAGCATCAACTTCCAAAGCACCTATAAAACCGCATTTCCATGCTGTAAAATGCATACCTTTTGACCAAAAGTGTGATGTCTTGAAACAATTGGCCCAAGTACTAGCCAATTTATCAATTCTCGATGCTTTGAATCTATCAAAAGATTTTTGAGAGGCACTCATTGTGGCTTTTCCAAGTCCTCAAGAGTTTGAAATTGAAGTTTCTACTGTTGGGGTTTACCGTATAGATAATGATCCTACAGAATTTCATCCAGTAATATATTCTGTAGATGAAGATAAATATGATGTTGTGCATGGAAATATCAGACCTTTGTATTTTTCTGGAAAGGTCAATGATGTAGACATCCGACGAGCCTTCATTGATAATGGTTTCGTGGTCAACCTCATTCTCATTCGTACACTTTGTTGATTGGGCTTAACAAAATCTGATTTATCTCCATCCACTTAAATGTTTCAAGGGTATGACAAGAGTGAACAAGAACCTATGGGTGATATTACACTCAGAACTCAATTTGGATATCTTGTGTCTAATTCAGATTTCATGGTTGTTCGTTAGGACACAACCTTTAAAATTCTTCTTGGAAAGCCTTGGATGCATCAACATGCTGTCATACATTCATCATACCACCAATGTCTTAAGTTCTTTTTCAATGGTCAAATCGGGATATTGTATAGTGATAAGGATCCATTTAAAACATGTGAATCTAAATACATTGAGGCAGAGTTTTATCACACAAAAGGAACGAAGTCCATGACAGAGGAATTAACTAGAGTTAAGTATCCAAATGGACTAGAAAAGATCCTAGAAAATGCATTTATGCATTTGAGTATATATTATTTTCTACCCATAAATCAAATTGAAAGGGTAAAATCAAATCTAAGTACTTATCCAGTAACTTCAATAATTTCAATTATGAAAACTAAGCCTGATAACATGGGTGAAATTACTAATTCACCAAGTAGTGATGGAAGCGTAAATGGAGATGTCTTCATTTCATCCACTGAATTACACCAAGCCTTTAATTCATTAATTACAGTATAAGAAATTGTATCAATGCTAAAAGAAGAAAAATATGTTGATTCTCAATCCATCATTTCCTTTTTATTATGATAGAAAAACCCTTCATCATTAGTAGGGTCAGATATGGTGGCCTCTTCTTCCAGATGTTCAAATACTGACACCTCCCCTAACTCTAGAATTTTTTCCTCGTCATCTACTTTGAAAGTGGAAATAGAAGAGGTAATTTATATTGAATAAGAATATGAAGATCTCATGGATGTTCCTCTAGAATTTGAAGAAGGTGTCTCTACCACTGTGGATGAGCTCAGAGAAATAATTAGGCGTATATAAGAAGATCCACACCCAACTCTAATTAGTGCAACCATAACCTCTAAAGAGAAAGAAGTGTATACTTAATTTCTAAAGCAACATCGAGATATATTTTCTTGGAATTATACAGAAATTATAGGTCTTAATCCTAATGTATCCACTCATCATTTGGGTTTTCCATAAGAACATCGTGGATTCAAGTAGGCAGCACGAAGAACACACCTGACTCATTCCTCTAAAATTGAAGCTGATGTTGATAAGCTTATAAAGGATAATTTTTTCAGGGAAATTCAGTATCCCAAATTGTTGTCCAACATTTTCCTAGTGAAAAATAATAATGGAAAAATTGGAGTTTTCATTGATTTCAAAGATCTTAACCGGCATTGTCATAAAGATGATTTTTCAGTTCTGATTACAGAGCTTTTAATTGATAAAATGGATGGCTATGAAGATATTTCCTTCATGGATGGCTACTCTATGTATAATCAAATCCATATGGACCCAAAGGATGAAGAATCTACAGCCTTCAAATCCCCTCAAGGTGTGTTTTTCTATCGGTTAATTCCCTTTGGATTAAAAAATGCAAGTGCAACATACCAATGTGCCATGAACCATATCTTCAAACCATTCTTAGGGAAATTTTTTGAATGTTATATGGATGATTTTGTGGTAAAATCCATTAAATTTTCCAATAACTTGGTTGATTTGGAGACTATATTCAATAAACATTGGCAACACAGTTTGAATATGAATCCCTTGAAATGTGTTTTCGGGGTAACCTCAAGAAAGTTTCTTGGTTTATTTGTACACCATCATGGTATTGAAGTTGATCCTGAGAAAATAAAATCAATCCTTGGTATGTCACCTCCTCAAAATTTGAAATAATTAAGAAGACTCTAAGGACACCTAGTCTATATTTTGAACATTATCACCAATTTAGAAGGCAAGTGTTTGCACGTCACCAGATTAATGAAGAAGAAAATCACCTACCAATGGACTGAAGACTGCCAAGAATCATTTGATACCTTCATTAAATATCTCTTGAGTCCACACGTATTAATTCAACATGTTGGAGGAAGACCACTTATTCTCTACGTGACAGCTTTAGAGCGATCACTAGGTGCCTTCCTCGTCCAAAAGAATGATGCTGGGAATGAAACCCACCTTTACTATCTCAGTCGAACTATGCTTGATGTGGAAACTCAATATTCAAGTATTGAAAAGTGATGCCTAGCATTAATTTTGGTAGTTCAGAAATTGAGGCACTACCTATAACATCAAGAAGTCCAATTGGTGTCTTGTAATAATCCACTCAAATTTATCCTCAGTCATCCTATGCTTACTAGGCATCTGGCATGGTGGGTAGTTATTTTTCAATAGTTTGATATCCAGTTTGTGCCTCAAAAGGTAATAAAAGGACAAGATATGGCTGACTTCCTTGCTGAGCATCCATCTACAGAAGATACATCTTTTAATACTGAATTTCATGATGAAGAAGTCTTCTCTATTCAGGATAACTCCCAAACATTGGAAATGTACTTTGATGGTGCTTCTAAAAATTCAACAAGGAATAGAACGGAAAACCCTAAACTCAAAAAATTTCAATTAGGAGTTGTCCTTATTTCCCCAAAAAGGAAGTATTTCCTTATTCCTTCCTATTGTCAGAAGGTGGTACCAACAATGAGGCAGAATATCAAGCTCTCATCACAGGTTTGGAATTGGCCCTTCAGATGCAAATTGATAATTTAAAGGTGAGATGTGATTTAGAATTGGTAATCAAACAAATTAATGGGGAATATTATATCAAAAAAGAAGAGTAAATCCCTTTGTGTGATTAATTCAGAGGGTTAATGGATGAATTTACTTTATATCTGACATTGTCTTATGTCCTGCGATCACAAAATGACCAAGCAGATGCACTGGCTAATGCAGCTACGGCTTTGGAAAATCCATATTGGGATGAGACAGTCATTAGAATAGCCCATCATCATGTGGTTTTACCTTTTTTTAAAACCATAATAGGGGAAATTAATGAAATTAGCCCTATTTTTAAATCATATGGTCATACTATGGGATGGAAAAAATCCATCATAAAATATCTTCAAAATGGGATACTTCCACCAGATAGGGCTGAAAACGAACAGATCCAATGATGTGCATCCAATTTCATTATTTATGATAGTCTGTACCACCAAAAGATCCTGTACAAGAGAGGATTTGATGGAATCCTCTTTAGATGTATTGATGTAGAAGAGACTGCGGGTGTCATGAAAGAAGTACATTCAAGAGTTTGTGGTGCCAACCAGTTTGGGCATAGACTCTCTGAATAGATCCAAAGACTTGGATACTTGTGGCCTTCAATGATACAGGATTGTATATATTTCACTAAAAAATTTCATCCTTTCCAAGTTCATGCAACTTAATTCATCAACCCCTGGAGTTTCTACATACAGATAAATACTCCTGGTCATTTTTCACATGGGGAATGGCTAGCCACACCTAAATTGTTCAAGTATATTCTCACTGCTAGTGACTTCTTCTCTAAATGGGCTATGGAAATACCTCTCAAGGATGTCAGAGCCAAAAGCATTGTTAGTTTTTTCAAAACTAATATCATCACTAGATTTGGTATCCCTCATTCTATTTTGATAGACAAAGGCACCATTTTTTGTTTGCTGAGTTAAAAAAGTTATATCTGGAACATAATATCAAATCCAACCATTCATCTCACTATCATGTAGTGGCCAATGGAAAGATAGAGGACTTGAATAAGACCCTATAAAATATACTCCAAAAAATGGTGGATAAAGATAAGAAATCATGGCCTGATAAACTTTTTAATGCTTTATAGGATTATCGGACAACTCCCTGTACTGCTACCCAAGCAACTCCTTTTTCATTGGTATATGGAACAGAAGTAGTTTTTCCAATTCAAATGCAATTTCCTTCACTTAGAGTTACAATCTATGATCAGTTGTCTATAGATTAGTGGTCTCAGAAATGGTTCAATGAGTTGGAATGATTATACAAGAAAAGGTTTCATACTTTACATCATCTAGAAGTCTATTGGAATATAATAGCATGATATTTTAACAAGAAAGTTCGCCTCCATTCATTTATTCAAGGAGAATTGGTATTGGTCCTTAGGAATCCAATGATATTAGGAAAGAAACCTCAAAAGATTGAGCCAAAGTGGGAAGGATCGTATTCCATACATAAGGTATATTCAAATAGAGATTATGCCTCAATCTCAATGGATGGAGAGCTTATTACAACTCCAACCAATGTGAGATTCTTGAAGAAATACTTTGTGTAGTTGTGCACATTCATCTTCACTGAAAGACCTTAAACTGCACAATACAACATCCTCATTGCAAGACATTAAACTGCACAGTACAACATCCTCACTGTATGATTTTAAACTGCATTGTACAATGTCCTCATTGCAAGAATTCAAACTGCACAGTACAACGTCCTCACTTCCAGACTTTAAACTGCACAGTACAATGTCCTTGCTGCAAGACCTAAAACTGCACAACCCCAATGTCCTAGTTTCAATACATTAAACTTCATAACAACTATAAGTGTCCATGCTACATGATGTTAAAATGTGTAACATATTCATCCTTGTTGCATTATGTTAAACTGCATGACATCATTTTTCCTCGTTACATGACATTAAACTATACGGCTAACGTTTTCTATATTTGATGTTAGAAGCTTCCATAAGAAAGCATAATTGACATCATCATAACTCCTTATTGGCACATGAGTCCCTCTCTTTCCTATGTCTGAGTTAGATTTCATAGAGACCTTATTTCAAGAACTATGTATGGCTTGATTCTCATTTTCCAATGAGATACATAGAGATGCCTAAATCTCCAATTTTAGGCCCAACCACAATCACAAAATCTTCTTATTTTCTTTTCTCTTTATGTATATGAATCAGATTTATACATAGTGTTTCCTTAAGATATATGATTTTTTCTTTGTACCATTTTATGTCTTAAGATTTACCGTTCTCTTAGAATGTGTCAAAATCCCCTATTCTTTATATCAAACTTGATTAGCATGAGGAATGATTGTTTAAAGAACTACGTATGGCTTGATTATCATCTATTTGAGATATGTAGAGATTCCTAGATCTCCTATATTGGGCCCAAATGTGATAAAAACACCATTATTTCTTGTATAAGAATCAAATCTGCATAGGGAATATTTTAAGAACTATGTATGATTTGATTCTTTCCCCAACAAGACACATAGTGACACTTGGGTTTTGTCCCTTAATCCAGTTACAATATGTCTTTCCTTTCACTTTGGTTCATTTTCATCCTTACCGCATGACGTTAAACTGCATGGAAATATAGGAACCCTATTCTTCACTTATGTCACCTTTTCACTGTAAAAGAAACCCTTACTACTCCTTGTTTTACATACCAAGCATAGCTCACATGGGCTTAGGAATTGGGTAAATGGATTCTTTATATAAATAAGGTGTTTCAATTTCTTATGGGGCTATCAATGTCCTCACTGCCTGACTTAAAATAGTATAGTATAATGTCCCCACTGCATGACTTAAAACTACATAGTATAATGTCCTCATTTCATGACTTAAAACTGCACATGACAATATTAATTCAGAGGAAACAAAGAGAGCATTCATTTTACATATGAGTCAAAACTATGTAAAGGACATCAAACTCATGGCCAATATTGATTCAAATATTTCCCATGTGCATTGAGAAAAATCTCCTTCCATATTTCACACTCTTAATCATGAATATTTACAGATCTTCATAATCTTTCTTACAGTTTTTAGTGACTGAGTTTATAATATTTAAGAACTCTTTCGTTTGACTATGAAGAACGTTCCCTTAGGTGGCCTTGCATAGGTTGCCTCCATAATAGGCTCGTCAGTCAAAAGATGCCACTATTTGGCTATGTAGCATATTCCCTAGTTGGCCCTATATAAGACAGACCCCATAATGAGTTTTTAAAATGATGGAAACTTTGTTCTTGGTTATATTATCTGTTTCTCTTTTAATCTTTGATGACAATATACAAGAATCTGTATTTTAAAACAGTCATTCAAGTATACTTGTCCCATTATCTTTCTCACAATCTGAAAGACTTCAAGACCATTGTTTACACATTTCCCTAAACATGTGTTCAATACAATATTAAATAAACTTGAAATCACTTGGCCATATATTATATATTGTTTCCATTTTTTGTCTTAGTTGTATAACATAAAACTACAAACACCATAATTCCTACATTTGGGTCAGACCATCATAGGAATCCCATTCCTCTGATTCTTTGTAAAATATTGGTTGGAAATACCCTCTCCATATTCAAGTACCTTTCCCAGTAAACCAAACTCCGTGATTCGGAAAATATGAATCACCATAATCTTTCTTCAACTTTTAGCAATATAATTCCAAACATCAAAGAGATCTTTTTTTTGACTATGCAACACATGCCCTTAGGAGGCCTTGCATAAGTTGCCTACATAACAGGCCTATCAGTCAAAAGATGCCACTATTTAGCTATGCATCATATTCCCTAGTTATCCCTCCATAAGACAACCCTCATAATGGGTTTTCCAAATAATGGTAACTTCATTCATAGAAGAGACTTCCTCTAATGCATTTAGACCTTTTTCCATACCATCATTTGGATTAAAAAAATCCCAAATTACAATTTACCATTTTCCCTTCCAAACCTGAACATGAGAGTATATTTCCAAAAAAATTATAAAGAAATTGGGAGAATCTCATACATTTGGTCAGAGCTAAAGACCTTGAGTTAAAGTCACACAATGTCATCACTTCTTGACTTAAAAATGCATAGTACAATGTCCTCACTGCATGACATAAAACTGCACAGTACAATGTCCTCACTACATGACTTAAAACTGCACAACACAATGTCCTCACTTCATGACTTAAAACTGCACAGTACAATGTCCACACTGCATGACTTAAAACTGCACAGTACAATGTCCTCACTGCATGACTTAAACTGCACAGCACAAGGTCCTCACTGCAAGACTTAAAACAGAACAGTATAATGTCCTCACTGCATGACTTAAAACTTCACAGTACAATTTCCTCACTACAAGACTTAAAACTGCACAGTACAATGTCCTCACTGCATGACATAAAACTGCACAATATGATGTCAAAAAATCCACTTTCTGATAAATCTTAACCATTCCTCATGCAACATTTTTTTATAGAAATGGTTTTCTTATCCATGACATATGTCGGTGCAAAATAGACCTTTCATTCTTAAAATCCTTTTCCTTGGAAAACCCAACCAATGTGGTCTTGAGTCACCCAAATCTTATTTTTCCCAATCTATCAACAACAAAATGTTAAGCTTCAAAGAGCTCTTTTCTTTGACTATACAGCACATGCCCTTAGGTGGCCTTACATAAGTTTCCTACATAACAGGCTTGTCAGTCAAAATATTACACTATTTGTCTTTGCAATATATTCCACAGTTGGCCCTGCATAACACAGCCCCCATAATGGGTTTTTCAAATAATTGTAATTTCATTCTAGGAAAAGACACCCCTTATGTTGATACAGGTTCTAAATTTGGTGACCATAAAAATCATGGCTCAAGAGTACCCTTGGAAATATTTAAAGAATATTTAAGCAATTCTTAGCCACAAAGTTTTATTTGGGATCTAATTCAAAGTTTATAGTCAAAGCTATTAGATCCTAAATATTATCCAATTATAGTCGAACATGCATGACTCTAAACTTCCAAATAACAAAAGACTTGGTACTCATTTGATTGAGAACCCTCAAAGGGAACACTAAACAAAAGTTGAGTCCCAACTCACTAAATGTTCATTTTGTATGGTTTAGGTAATATTGAGCAATAAAAAGTCAAGAGATATAAAGTTTGTGGGGTTATCCATATAACCCTATCAAAAAAATCAAACTATGCTCACTAAGTCCCCATGGCTTAGGTAAAAAAAATTTCAGCATCCTTCCAAACTCAACGTAGCTCCAAATCTAACAAAATGATGTGGGAATGTGTAAAAGTGCCCTACTGTTACCTTAGAACATGATTCTTTTCATTCTGAATGAATGAAATTATAAGGTGTATTTTGTAAACACCATGAAATGTGTTTCATGCACTTCTTCACAATTGAAGATATATTTCTATGTGTCGCAACTGAAAATGTTCTCAACTGGGCTGCAAAAGTTTATGGTGTGACTCTGCATTTTTTATGGAGGTCAGTGATAGTAGTGAAGGCACCGGCCTGAAGAGCCAAGACCGCAGCCTGGCACTGATCCCAAGTAGGGGTGTGGGGGCACAACCCCCGTGGTAGGAAGCAATTATTTGGCTAATTCCCTAAAGAGGCACCCAAGGTACCTGTGCGCAAACACCTGTGCACCACCATGCTAGAGGATAATGAAACTATTATTTTTGCTAAGTCTTCAAAGTGGTGCTCTTGTTAAGAAAAATCACCTGTTGTATGCAAGTCTACTTGGGCGCCACCCATCCGGCACGTAGCCACTTGCGCACCACATAATTTCGTGCAAGCTACTTGCACGACCAAACTCCTTTCACCCAATGTCTTACTTTTTCCTATAAATAGACCCTTGGGGCCCTCATTTGTATGGACGAATTTCCTCGAAGCTCAATTACTGCTCTAGTCACCCTAGTACTTCTCCCCAATCTTTTGAAACTTTCATGGTAATTTTTCAAATACCTTGAGTGGAGGATTTAAGGGAGGATCATTGTACTTAAGTCCTTTTTGTGTTTGAAAACCATAACACTTGTGCGCCTAAAGAACCCAACCTCCCCAAATTAAAAATTATTGTGCCCTAACTATTCCTTTCATAAGAACTTGAGTGACCTACTTCTGGGATCACCTGTGAATACTCTTGAAGGCTTGAGAAAGGTCTCACCAAAGTATTACCATACAATGTTTTCATCGCCTAAGTGAACCTCAGATCGCCCAAGTCTACTTGGGCGCCCCTCAAGCCTATAAGCCATCAAGCCTTCCTCAAAGCCATTCGTGGCAAGGCTTCTTCTTCATTGGATCCCTTGTCTAAAAAGGATTCTGTTGAGATCACCATCAAAACATGATGACTTATCAAACCTTTGGGAAAGAAACATCAGCGTGTCTCCTCTTTGGGTTTGTATATCTACAATCAGAGGTTTCCCACATTTGTTTCACAATGGGGTTAGGATTCATGGAATGTATGTGGGTTTGTATATCAACAGTCATATGAACCATTCTCCCAGAAATAGTGTTGCGAAGTTCTCAGTTTAGAGGGTTGGGTACTGGCCTCTCCCTTCTCAAAGTGATAACCCGGAACCTCAGGTATATAGTAGGGGAAGATACGGTTCATACCTATTTTTCCTTTTAAAAATAATGGAGAAGTCTCTCTTCCCTACCAAGATCAATTTTAGGGAAACCATCTTGGCATAAGCCCCTAGAATTTCTTGAAAGAGGTTTATTCATTTCTCCTGCTCTCTTATTCGGTGCCAAAGACCAAAGGGTAGATGGACACAAGGACTTTTATTGCCCTTTCCCTCTCCCATTCGGCTTTGTCACCATGGGCAACCATCCTGGTGTAATCCCCTAACCTTCATCTCTTACTCCTTACATTGGACCATTTTCCA
This sequence comes from Viscum album, assembly GCA_963277665.1. NCBI lineage: Eukaryota > Viridiplantae > Streptophyta > Magnoliopsida > Santalales > Viscaceae > Viscum > Viscum album. The sequence goes on from OY728125.1 coordinate 1,784,547,845, forward strand.
ATGTAAATAGAATAGAGGGAAGGAATATTTCCTCACCCTCTTCCATGGTCGCCTCAACCTCATCCACCCTCGCCACTATAGGTGCGATCACTTCCACCAACAGAAGAAGAAAAATTTTAAAGTGCAAGTGTCATTGTTGAATCCTTCACATCTTATTATTTCTCACACCAAGAATGAATCATGTGGTCTTAGAGATTCATGATGATTAAAACATGTACACAAACACTAATGAAGGAATTAACTATGAGAACTCTTATTTCTATTCGAACCAGGATACGTAAGAAGCCTTTTCAAGGACCAAACTCACTGGATATCCTCCTTAAGAACCCAACCCTAATTCCATTAATATGGGAATCATTTTTAGTAATAAGCCCTAAATTAAACCCCCAATCATCAAGTAATACTTTTCAAGAAGTAATCCCAAACTTATCTTTCTCAAATTACCGTACTCTCCTATAAGACTTATCGAACTATGTGGGCTTTGATTCCCATCCATATGAGATACATAGGAAGCCTCCTTGAGGATCAAACCTAACACTTAAAATTAACCATATTCTCCTTGTGACATATTCCTAACAGGGTATAATCTTACTTGGATACCCATATCCTGTCTAAGTTCCTTGGGCTGCTTCAGCATAAGTCCCACACTACGTTTTGACCAATCACCTTCATCTTAGAGGTCCTTATCACATGACCTTAAAAGGTGTGATGTGTCCCATTAAGCGGCACCAAACTACGAGGGTTATGATTCCTTTCACAAGGATACGTAGGTAGCATATTTTATGGGAACAATCCCAAGATCAAAACAATCATGCATATCCCTGGATGAAAATAAATTCTAGAGTTCCCCATTGAGTGGCTTAAAACTAGTATCATGATAATGATGATTAAAATAATCTCTAAGTAGTAAATGATAGGATACCATTGATGGAGAACCTCGAATACATACAGATGATTTTTTTAAAACTTTTCACATGATAAATAAATGATTGAAAATTCCAAGGGATACTTATGATATACTTGGTGAATTAATAAGGATTCATGAAAATGTATTAAATTTACCAAGAGTGTCTTAGAGTAGACAATAATTCCTCCCAAAATGGTGTGATGAGTCCAACCTCTCATCCTCTCGACCAATGCACATTCTTAAGTATTGTGAAGTTAAAAATTAATGAACGCCTGACTTTGTAAAGAAGGTCCCCTTCAGATAAAGAACTATTGTAAGTTTCCAGTTCTATAAATAAATCCAATGGAAACTGCCTGGAAGCAATGATTCTTAAAACTAGAATACACATTTCAAGGAACAATGAAACAATGGATGTTGGTGATATGATTATTAATGTCTAAATTAAATTTTGTAGCCACATATTCAAGTTATAATTTGTTTTTTTTATTATATTCCTCTTTTTCATTTATGTCTTTATGTATTTCATCAAGTTCTTATTGATATCACATAAAAACTATTTCCCTTGTTTTCCATTATAGGGCCTTCTGCTCACCCTCTCCCTTGATGTATGTCCCCAGGTTATGTGATGTAGCAATTGAACTTAGGATGAACCTATTATGAAGCCTTACATGTGGATTAGAATACTTATTTATGTTTTCATGTATTATATTCCTGATTTCCAAGACACTAAACTTTAAAGATCCTTTCTTTGTAAAATGTAATAAAAATTTATGTAATAAATAATAGAGATTTCATAGTGGGTATCAAAGGATAGTTTAGTTATTTTTAGAAATTAGGATATGGAAACTTTATGAAGAACCCTATAGAAAAGTTTAAATATAGAAAACTTCTTGGTATTTTGGTGTAATATTAAGTAAGTGATTTATGAACAAATAAATCATTGTCTGGATACGAACAAGTGGATGTGGTTCTAACACAGATGTATCTAGGGGTAAAACCAAAAAAGACTACTTTGATCTTAACTCAAACGGGAACTTGTGCCTGATAATGGGACTTGTTGTACACTTGGTTTGACACTCCCAAGGGATATTTTTGGTTAATCCAAATCTTTTTATGAATCATTATGAAATATTTATAGGAAATGTAGTTGTTAATATTGAATAACATGTTTTTAAATAATTTTTTATGATTTAAAAATATTTTAGAGTTATAAGATTCTTAAATGAAACAAGTTTCTCACTAAGGTTTTATTATTTAAGAAAATGGTGGGAAATTGGAGGAACTGTGCAAATGGTGATCGCAATGGACCAGGATCTAATGACCCTCTGATGGAAGCCGAAATGGAAGGTTTCATGATAATGATAACTAAAATGAATCAAGTTATGGTAAATAATTTGAATCAAGATATGAGGCTGATTTCATGAAAAATGGAACAACATTATGTTGAGTCCTTTATGCGTCAATGACCACCAACGTTAAATGAGTCTATCGACCCATTGATTTCAAAGTAGTGGATAAGCTCTGTAGAAAAGATCTTTTCTGCACTTCTTAGTTATGAACAAGAGAAAGTAATCTTGGGTGTTTATCACTTAGAGGGAGAAGTTGATCAGTGGTGGGGAATGATTAAAAACAAGAGGCCAAGAGGGGAGTTTGAAGTTTTAGAGTGGGAACAATTCAGTGGGATCTTCTTCGATAAGTATTTCCCTCGTTCAATGAGAAAAAAAATCGAGAAGGAATTTCTCAAGCTGTAGTAGAAGGAGAATGAATATGTGGGAAGCTATGAGATGAAATTCACAAGACTTTCCCATTACACTTAAAACTTTATCATAGATCCTAATGGGAAGGTTGATATATTCTTTGGTGGACTAAGATCTCATCTGTGAAAGAATCTAGAAAATTGGGACTATGATAGCTATGAGGAGATCATGGGGAGTGCTATGAAAGTCAAACTAGAGTTTAGTGAGATGTAGTGGTCTCAAAAATAAAATGAAAAGAAGAGATCAATGGATCCAATATTGGGGAGGATATTTGATCAGGGAAGAGGAGGAATGAAAGTGAAACTCACCACATGTAATAAATATGTGGAGAAGCATTCGGGGAACTGCATACTTAGGAGAGATAAGTGTTACAAGTGTGGAAGAGATGTCCATATCCCTCGGAATTTTCGTAGTGAGGTGAATCCCCAAATTCCCAAAACTAACAATAAGGGGAAGATGGGGAATTCCCTACCTAAAGTCCAATGCTTCAAGTGTGGACAGCTTGGGCACTTTTCCAATCACTGTCTGAATCTGAGGGCAGTGGAGGGGAATCACCATCAGCCACAGAAAATGCCAAGGGATAAAGGTCATGATTTCTCTATCACTAAAGCTGAATTTGAAGCTCCAAATTATGTGGTGGTAGGTAAAATTTTTGTTCTCTCAAATCTATAAAGTACTTTATTTGATTAAGGTTCTATGCATTCCTTTATTTCCTCCATGTTTGAAAAGAATATAGAATCAATTCCTGAACTAATAAAAGTGAAGTTATTATTCAAGACTCTTGGATGGATTATCCAAGAATCAACAGTGTATATAAACTCTAGTATTTCCTTTAGTGATCACAATATTATCTCAAATCTAGTAGTCATTACCATGTTGTAATTAGACATTATACTAGGGATGGACTGGATCTAACAGTATAATTATATTATCAAATGAATAAGCAAGGAAATATCAGTAGTCTTGAATGTAAAACCTATAGTTATCTTACAAAGAGAGATATCTCAACCTGATCTTTGTCTAGAATCACCTTCTATAGCCTTCTTTATGGAGTTTATTGGTGAAGAAGAAGCAGGAAATGGGAGTATAAGGATAGTGAATGTCCTCATCATTCAGAAATACATTGAATTATTTCTTGAAGAGTTACCTAGACCTCCCCTATAAAGATTTCTAGATTTATCTATTGAACTCATGTATGGTTCCAAGTTGATTTTAAAAACCCCGTATAAAATAGAGAATGTGGAGCTGGAGGAATTAATGAAGCAACTCCAATATATTTTGGAGAAGGGGTTTATTCAAAAAAGTGTGTCTCCTTGGGGATCACCTATTCTCTTTGTGAAAAATAAGGATGTATCAATGCAGTTATGCTTTGATTATAGAGAACTAAATGTGATCACAATAAAGAACAAGTACCCTCTTCCAAGAATTTATGACTTATTTGACCAACTTCGTGGGTCTCAATTCTTCTCCAAGATTGATCTTTAATGTGGTTATCATCAATTGTGGGTGAAGAAAGAATTTATTCCAAAAACAATCTTCTGATCAAAATATGGGAATTATGAGTTTATTGTTGTGCCCTTCAGTTTGACTAATGCTCCTACTATTTTTATGGATTTGATGAATAGAGTTGTTAATGACTACCTTGATAACTTTGTGGTAGTTTTTATTGATGATATTATGATATATTCCAAAGGATGGTAGGAGCATGAGGATTATATAAGGGTTATTTTTCAAACTCTACACAAGGATCATATTTATGGAAAGTTTAGAAAATGTAAATTTTGGTTAAAAAAAAGTTTCTTTCTTGGGGAACATTATAACCAATGAAGGAATATCAGTAGACCCTACAAAGACAAAGGTTGTGGAGGATTATCCTCAGCCTACAATAATTACTAATATTCATGGTTTCCTTATTTTAGTAGGATATTATAGGAGGTTTGTGATAAACATTTCAAAAATTTCTAATCCATTAACCAAGTTAACTCAAAAAGGGGTCAAGTTTATTTGGACAAAGGAATGTGAGGAAAGTTTCCAAGAGTTGAAGAAGAGATTGGTTAATACACCCTTGTTAACTCTGCCCTCAACTAGATAAGGATTCCTTATTTTTTAAAATGAATCTCTAAAAGGAATTGAGTGTTTCCTCATGCAAAATGATAAGGTGATTGCTTATGCATCTCGACAGGTAAAGCCTCTTGAGAAGAATTATCCTACACATGATCTGGAGTGGGTTGCGGTTGTTTTTTCTCTGAAGATTTAGATGCAATATCTTTATTTAGAGAAATGTGATATATAAATAGACCATAATATTTTGAAGTATATTTTAATGCAAAAGGAATTGAACATGAGACATAGGAAATGGTTAGAACTTCATAAAGACTATGATTGTTCAATTCATTATCATCCAGGAAGAGAAAATAAAGTCACTGATGCATTGATTCAGAAATACCTAGTTGTGATGGCAATGATTAGGATTCAGAGAGATCCATTGATCAATGACCTAGTAAAATTGGACATGGGAGTCTTAAGTGAAGGGACGTCATAGACCCTATCCCAAATGATTTCTCAACCCTCATTACTAGATAATATAAAGAAAACTCAAAAATAATATCCTTTGTTATAGAAGAAGTTTGAGGATGTGAAAAATGGGATGTATCATGAGTTCAATACTGATCAAGAAGGTGTACTAAAATTTCTTACAAAGATATGTGTTCCATATATTCCTAAAATAAAGAAGGATATGATGGATGAATGTCATAGATCTACATTCTATATAAATCCTAGAAGCACAAAAATGTATAGGGACCTTCGTGATTATTATTGGTGGGATTACATGGAAAGGGGGATTCCAGATTAAACTAAAAGGTGCCTAGTATGTCAGCAAGTGAAGTCAGAGTGACATATTCCTAAAGGGGTATTACAACCACTACCCATAACAGCATGTGAGTGGCATAATATCACAATAGACTTTGTCACTGGTCTCCTGAGAACATCCTAAGGAAACAATGTGATATGGGTTATAGTGGACTGGCTCTCTAAGACTACCCATTTTACCTCTATTCAGGAAGATTTATACCTTGATAAACTTACTAGGATTTATGTGATGGAAGTGTTAAGGATACATGGGGTACCACTCTCCATCATATCTGATCATGACCCAAGTTTCACATCAAAATTATGGAGAATTATTCAACATGCTCTGGGTACCGAATTGAATTTCAGTATGGCCTATCATCCCCAAACTGATGGCCAATATGAAAGGACTATTAAAACACTCGAGGACATGCTGAGAACATTCTGAATAAAATTTAAAGGTGGATGGGATCAACATCTCCCATTATTTGAGTTCTCTTACAAAAATAGCTTCCACTCAAGCATTCAAATGGAACCCTATGACACTCTATATAAAAGGTGTTGTAGAACTCTTACTTGTTGGGATGGAGCTGGTGAAAAAAATCTTATTGGGTCTGATCTTATACAACAGATGATAGAAAATGTTCATGCAATCCAACAACACATTAAGGCTTCTCGGAGTTTGCAGAAGAGCTATACCGAAAACCATGGAAGAGACTTGGAGTTTTATGTTGGTGAAAAAGTCTTCCTTTGAATTTCTCTATGGAATATATTCATGCCGTTTGGAAATAATAGGAATCTCATCCCCAAGTAAATTAGCCCCAATGAAATCCATGATTACATAGGAGTAGTGGCCTATCGGCTTGCATGTATTACAAATATAGATCAAGTTTATGATGTCTTTCATATATCCCTCTTGAGGAAGTACATACATAACCCTTCACATGTACTAAATTTTAAGGTGGTGCAACTGGAACATGACCTCTCTTATTAGGAGTAGATAGTGGAGATATTGGATCGTAGAAACAAGGTTCTACGCAGTAAGACTAACCACCTTGTTAAAGTGTTATGGAGGAACTACAAATACAAAGAATCCACATGGGAACTAGAGGAGATTATGAGGCAAAACTACCCATACCTTTTCTATTCTAAGGGAAAGAGTTGAAATTTAAAGGATTAAATTTTTTAAGGGGGATAATGTAATGATCCAAACGTTTAAAAAAATAATTGCTTCTTGAAAATGTAAGTTATATTATTTTTTACTGAACAAAATGATATACCTTTATTAATGAAGTGAGTATAATTAAAATAATAATATTGGGTTTCGACTATTATATGACTGTTGTTCAGTATGACCATTGGAAATTACACTCTTAATGTTAATATTAGTGATTATAAATAGAAATGATAATGGTTATTATTGAAAAAATGAAAAGTTGATGGCCTCATCTAGTAGACTCGGGATATATAAAGACCATTTTTCAGAGCTTGTAAATTAGGTGGCATGATTGGGCTTCACTCTGGACCAATCCCAAGCTGAACTTTAGCACGTTAAGCTTGAACTGAATCACTTATGGGAGAATTTTAAGTTAGTGGAGATTACCACTCGAGCGATGTTATCTGAGCCACCCCAAGAGTCCATCACCAATGCTCACCTTACCCTTAGTTCATATGAGGGTATTTTAAGGGGTTATATTTCAAGTCCCTGGTTACTTAAAATGTATTTCCAATGTTTTAATATAATTTTTTATTTAATCTTCTCCATTTTAATAATTGTTTTGCTTAAAAATTATGATGGAATTTGATAAATTAAATTTTTTCAGTCAAAATTGTACTTTTATTAATATATTAAAATGTTTAGTTATGAATACTATTTATTATAATATAATAGTTTTATAAAAACACTCATTTTTATTTACAAATGTTTAAATATTTTAATTTTCTTAATTGTCGAAAATTTTACTAAGCATATCACTATGCATTTCTGTTTACTATTATTTTTAATAATAAAGTTTTTTTAAAGTTAAAAGTTAAATTTATCATAAAAATAGATTTATTAAAAATTAAATAAATTTAATTTTTGAATTCAGAATTTTTATATTAGGTTACGGTGAATTTATGATATTTTTATAAAATACTTTGTTTTTCGGGGAATAATAAAAATACAGTTTTGATTTTTCGGTAAGTTTAATGACATCATAGCTATGTAATAATGATGTAATCATGATGTAATAATGATGGTAGACTCATAGAGAATAAAATATTATACAAGGTGTCTCAAGTGGCCAATACCATGGTAAAATACCATGGGAAAGCCCATGGTTTTTCAAATACCACTAATGAGGTGTCCTTTGAAATTAATAAAATATTCCCTCAGTTTTTCTATAAATACGCACCCATTACATAATTTATTTTCATTAAAAAATAATTATACACGAATTGATGGTTTTATTACCTCACAATTATTCCTCCCAAGGTTACCTCAAGCCCCCAAGTTCCCGATCTTAGAGTCCCAGAAGTTACTCTCCAAGGTAAGGGAACCTTTCACCCTCCTCTTTTAGTCAAAGACTTCTTTTATGTTATGTATTTTAATTTTTTTATGTTGGGATATTTTATTATATATCATTATTACTGTAAATATTATTTCCAAATTATGATATATATTTTTCACTCTCATCAACTGGTTTTCTAAATTTTTAAGCGACGTCGTTAGGCTACTGAATTTTCGTAAGGAAATTATCCACACCTCTTTTCTTTTCAAGTTATCTCTTATGTGGTATGTATTTAAAGTTTCTATACCATGTTATTATTTTATTTTTAATCTGTCCCTATACTATATTATGAGTCTTTTATGAATGTTTGACCCATTTTCCTTCTATTTTTAATGTTTTCTAAAACCATGTTGCATAGCCGTTATGTTGCAGAATTTTCGTCTCAAAGTCTCTCTTTTTCTCAAAAAAAATATCTTATTTTATTTATGTGAATGGAAAAAACTATTTAATTTACATGGTTATTCATAAAGACATAAAAATGATATATTTTATTCTTTAATTGACATACATAAAACCCTCATTTCCTTTCCGTGGGTTATAAATGACATAATGATCATGTTTTTAAGCACTTTTTAAAATGCCATGATTTTGATATGAAACCCTTTTCTTTTATTATTTTTTGGTTATTTATGAAATTTATGATTATGATATATGTGTTTCACATGAAAAAAATACATACTAAGGGTTCACCTTGATATTGTTCTAATTCATTGGGTAAAGAAATTAATCTCTAGAGATGACAAGTTTTATAATACCTTGGAGAATAACCTTGGTAATTTTTATGACACCTTGAGGATGGACCATGGTGATATGCTTCTGAATGTATAAATTAAGTTTTTTTAGCCATATATTAGTGTTATTATTAATTTTATTTTTATTATTATTTTCCTCTTTTTCCATTGCTCATGTCTTTATGTATTTCATCATGTTCTTAATGATATCACAAGTAAATTGTATACCTTGTTTTCCCTTACTGAGCCTTTTGATCACCCTCTCCTTTGATGTATGTCCCCAGGTTATGTGATTAAATAATTGAACTTAGGATTAACCTAACATGTAGCCTTAAAATTGTATCAAAATAATGTTTTATGTTTTCATGTATTATGTTCCTGATTTCCAGGACACTAAAATTTAAAGATCCTCTATTTGAAAAATGCAATGAAAAGTTATGTAATAAAAAGGAGGGATGTCATATTCCTACATCTAGGACCATGATAGAACCAATAGGAATTAATATTCCTTACACATTTAGGGAACTATTTTACCAAAACTCTTAATCCCACATGAGAAATTCTCAGTGTGAGAAATAGGGAGTGGAAAAGGTTTCTTCCTCCACACAAAGGAAATACAAGGGAAGTATGGGGGAATTTAGAATTTTTAGTGGCTATAATAGGATGTGAGATATTAGTGTCACTACATATCTCATCATAATAAGAATAAATACTTATGTAGTTCTTAAATACCATGCATTTTAGCATTATGTGGTGAGGATGAAGATGAACCGATGTTAAAAAGAGAAAATGTTGTGGTTGGGCCCAAGGATGGAAATATGGGCGTCACTACGCATCCTATAATGGTAGAAATAAATCCACACATAGTTATTTAAATATTCCATTTGTATTTTTAACCCATACATAGGGAATGGGTGATTTTGTTTATGGTTGTAACCCGGATGGGAGGTTCGGGCATCACTATTTATTCATTGGAATGAGAATCAAGCACACATAGTTCTCAAAAAATAATTCCCCACGTCAATCAGGTTTTAACATGGGGAAAAATGGTCTTTGATATTTTCCAGAATAATATAGAGTCCTAATACATAGTGTCTATATAGTACTATATATCTCATTGTAATGATAATTAATCCATTCAAGTTTTATAAAATTTCCCTGTGTAGGTCTGTTTCGTACATAGGGAAAAGTGGGGTTTTTTATCACAGATAGACTCAGGATGGGTGGTATGGGAATCACTATGTATCTCATTATAATTATAATCAATCCAAACATAGTTATTTAATAAAGGTGTGGTAGTGGCACCAATACTGAATATTATGATCTACTCAAACATGGATCGAAATGTTGCGCAGTTTTACATCATGAAACAAGGATGTAAAACATGTAGTTTAATGTTATATGGGAAGGAAATGATAATTTTGGGGCTTATACCTATAATGGGGGGGGCAATTTATACTGTTAATTTTCAATTATGTGAGTGGGGATTTCACATGGGAGCTTCACGTCCTTTCTTCCTCATGTCTGGCCAAGAGGGAATCTCGACCCACTAAGGGGTTATAGGGATGTGATTGGGATTTACACTTGAGATAGAGGCCTATATACAAGAAGGTATTAGGATTGTATCGGATCATGGTATTTTTGGGGTTTCTAAACTTTTAATGAGATGTATTTTAACCATTTATTTTAATATCATACGGTGACGATTGATTTTGTATTATAGTTTTAGGTCATACGACTTGGACTATATGTCATGTAGTTTATCATTGTGCATCATGAACGATGATACCATGCAGTTTAACATCTTGTAGAATATACTTTATATCATTACTTTTAAGGTCATGTGATAAATACTAACTATGTAGTTTAATTTCTTAAAGATGAGATGAACATGGTGTGATTACATATGGTAGCCCACCTTTTTATTACATAACTTTTCATTACATTTTACAAACATAGGATCTTTAAAGTCCAGTGTCTTGGAAATCAGGAACAACAAAACATGAAAACATAAAAAAATATTTTAAATACCATTGAAATATTATTGAAAAGTTCATCCTATTTACAATTAATACATCTCATAACTTGGAGACATACATCAAAGGAAAGGGTGAGCTGAAGGCCTAGTAAGGAAAGCATGAGAATCTGTTTACTTGTGATGTCAATAAGAACTTGATAAAAACCATAAGACATGAGCAATAAAAAAAGAGGAATATCATAATAAAAATAACTTGAATCACAACTTAAATATATGGATATATCATTTCATTTATACATTCATTAACATATCACCAAGGTTCATCCCAAGGTTTCATAAAAAAAATACCAAGGTTATTCACCAAGGTATCGTGAAACTTGTCATCTCTAGAGATTAAATTCCTTACCCAATGCATTGAAGCGCTATTAGGGCGCACCCATAATGTGTATTTATTTTCAAGTGAGACACAAATATAATAATAATAAATTTCATAAATAACCCAAAGAGAGTAAAAGAAATGGGTTTCACTCCAAAATCGTGACGTTTTAAAAATTTTTTAAAAAATAAGACCATTGTGTCAATTATAACCCATGGAAAGGGAGTGAGGGTTATATGTATTTCAATTCCAGAATCAAAAATATAATTTTTATGTATTTATGAACACCCAAAGATACTAAATAGGTATGGATATTCACATAAATAAGATAAGAGAATTTATTGAGAGAAAGAGAGAGATATTTTGAGATGAAATTTCTGCAGCATAACGGCTATATAACATGGTTTTAGAAAACAATAAAAAGAGAGGGGACAGGGGTATCCCATCCATAAATGAATCATTTTAGAGTAAAGTGGAAAAATAAAATTGAAATAAGATCATGGTGTGGATATTTTAATAACATACCACATGAAAAGGAAACTTTAAAGAAAAGAGGAAATGCGATTTCTTTTACGAAAATTTGGCAGCCTAACAGCGTCACTTAAAATTTTAGAAAATCAATTGATGAGAGTGGATAGGGTATCTCATCATTTGGAAATGAAAAGGATAGTAATGAGGATATATAATAACATACCCCAACGTAATAAAATGGAAACTAGTAGACATATCATAAAGGAAGTCATGACTTAAAAGGAGAGGTTGAAAGGTTCCCTTACCTTGAAGAGTGACTTTGAAAGCTCGAAGGTTGGGACCTTGGGGACTTGAGTGCACCTTTGTAGGACTTCTTGGTAGGTAAAAAGACCAGAGATACATTGAGGATGATTTTGGAATGAAATGAATGAGGGAATGACTTGGTATTTATATGGAAAGAGAGAGAATATTTAATTAATTTCCAAGGGACACCTCCTCGGTGGTATTTGCAAAACCATGGGCTTACCATGGTATTTGCCCATGGTATTTGTAACTTGGGACACCTCATAAAATATATTACTATTCACAAGTCGAACATATTTATTACATCATGATTACATTATCAATGATGTCATTAAACACCCGAAACTCAAAACAATTGTTTGTTATTCAACAAAAATTCATCTGTTTCAGAAAAATACAAAAAATTTACCCTAACCTAATATCGATGTTTTGAATTCAAAAATGAACTCTATTTTATTAAAATAGTTTTTAAATATTTTTAATTTAATTTTTAAATAAAATCATTATTTATTCAAAAAAAACTCTAAAACTATAACTTGTTTTGTAACACCTTGAAAAAGTAATCAAGGTCCATAAAATAATCGTATAACCATAAGACAATAAAGTAACATTTTATGATTACATTTAATGAAAATAAATTTTCATTTTAAATTATTAAATTAATTATAAAATTGTTAATAAAATATTTATGACATAAAAAAATACTAAAACTTATACTATGATCGTTTTTCACTTTTAAGATGTTCAAATTATATTTATACATTCATGGATGAAGTCTCTAATTTTTGGCCAATTTACTATTCGTTACTATTCATAAGGGTATGTTACTATTCATACATTACTATTCATTAAAATCAATTTGATCTTTTTAGACTATAAATTTCTTACTGATCACAAATATAGAAGACCATTTTTCAAAAAACATTTCACATTATTAATTATTTAAAGTATACAAACATATTTTAAAATTCCCTTTTTCCAAAATTCATCAATAATATTGAAATTCTATAAATTCATCCTAAATTTATCCAGATATTTGAAATTTAAAAAAATTACCATAAGAAGAAATAGAAATTTCATTTATACCAATAGATTACAAAAGGTATCTAAGGCCTCGTTACATAGCCCCTTATAACACCTGCATAGGACCCAAATGTAAGGTGTGATATGGTGATAGAATCTTGGGGCGGCTCAGACAACATTGTGTGAGTGGTGATTTTAATCAGCTTCAACTTCTCCCTTAGGTGATTATGTTCAAGCTTCACATGTTGAAGCTCATATTGGGTTTGGTCCAGAGAAAATCCCAGAGATGCTACCTTCTTCCCAAGCTCTGACAGATGGGCTTCGTATAGCCTGAGTCTACTGGATGAGGTCATCGACTCTTCTTTCTGTATTAATTAACCATGATCACTTGTATTTGTAAATAATAATTTTAACGTTAAGAGTTTAGTTTCCAATGGTCTTATTGACCAATGGTCATATAATTGTCGAAACCTAATGGTATCACTTCATTAATTAAAGGATATAGTTTGTGGAGTATAAAATGAAATAACACACAAATTTCGGAAACAAATATTATTCAAGAGTTTGGGTCGTTACGTAACATGAAATATTTATTTGGGGATCTTGCATTTTTTTGGGTCATAATGATCTCTCTATACATTGATATCAAGGAATAAGATCTGTTAGAGTAGATCTTGTGTATAGAGTAAGGTTCCTCCCACTTTGGTTCAAGATTTAGAAGCTTCTTTCTGGGTATCAAGGGATTCCTAAGGACCAATACCAATTCCACTTGGAATAATGAATAGAGGTGAACCTTCTTTTTAAAGGCTCACACTATCCAATTTTAGTATACATTCAAGTGATGCAAGGTGTGAAGTATTTTCTCACCAAGCCACTCCAATTCATCTAGTTTTTTCGGGATTTCTCATCTATGGATAGTTGATCATAAATGGAAACACGAAGCGATAGCAGTTGGACCTCAATGGATAGGACTACTTCAATTCTATATACCATTGAGCATGGGGTCACCCGTGTGGTAGTACATTTTGTAGTCCAGTAATCCCATCAGGCATGTAAGATTTTATCAGTCCAGGACTTATTATCTTATCCACCATCTTTTGTAGTATGTTTTACAGGGTCTTGTTGAATACCTCTATCTATTTGTCAACTGTTTCATGATAGTAGGAAGAATTGTTGGATTTGATATTGTATTCCTGATACATATTTTCCACCTTAAGATAATAGAAGTAGGGGTTTTTCTCTATTATTATTTTGTGAGGGACACCAAATTTGATAATGATGTTGGCTTTCATGAATCTGAAAATTATTTTAGCCCTAACTTATTTTAGGGGGATTTCCTCATCCCACTTGGAGAAGAAATCCATAACAGTTGAGATGTATTTGAACTACTTGATCATAGTTGGAGGGTATGGTCCCACAATATCCATTCCCTATATGGAAAATGGATAGGAGTATTTGGATATATGAAAAAACTCCAAGGTTTAAGGGATGAAGTTGGAATGTGCTTGGAGGGAATGAAATTTCTTGGTGAATTCAATGCAATCGTATGTCATAGTGGGTCAGTAGTACCCAGGCCTTAAAATTATTGGGAAATCTTGATCTATAACTGGTGGATACCACAGGCGCTGATGTGAACTTCGTTTGTAACAACATTGGTCTCTTCTTCATCAATTAAAATGAGAAGTACTCTCTCAAATCCTCATTTGTAGAAGAATTTATTGTGATTTGGGCCATCATAAAGAGTGAAGTTAGTTGTTTTCTAGTGGATTTTCTATTTCCTAACTCTTTCTGACATAAGTATTCCATTTTGGAGGTATTCCATGATGGGTATCATCCCCCTAGTGGTATAATTATATAGATTATGGATAAGACTGATTTTGTTAATCTCTTACATTTTAGCTTAAACAAAAGGTGATACCATTTAGTGATGCATAATACTGATGATTGTTTCATCCCAGTTTGAATCTACCAAATCAATAACTACATTTGCTGATGAATCTTCCCGGGAATTCCAAGATTGTGGGATGTGATTCATTTTTGGATCTGAGGATAAATCTTCTTTTAACCCTCAAAAATAGTCAAGAATGGGGATTAACTCCTCTTTTTTGATAACATTATATTTTTTGATATGTTTGATTACCAACTCTAAATCTCATTTCACCTCAAGGTGGTCCATTGGTATTTAGTGTTCTAGTTTTATGCCTAAAATGAGGGCCATATATTATTCTTCACTGTTAGTACATCCTTCTAATAATAAGAAGGATTACAACAAGACTACTTCTTCTAGAGAGATAAGCAAGATCCCTAGAATGACATTATTGAACTCAGGGTCTTTTATTCTCCTCCCCATTGGGATACTAGACGTTCCATAAAAAACATTTCCCATGTTTGGGGTCCACCTCAAATATAGAATATCTACTCATCTATAAAATCATTATTTAATGATTTTGTTTCTAAAAACAGGTGTTCTGCAAGAAAATATACCCTGTCCTAGCTATCAACTTCTTTCTAAGGCATGAATTGTATAAAAAACTATTTCAGAATAATCAACCATTATTTCAGACACCTTGTCAATATAGGATAGATGAGGATTTATTTGAGTGGTTTATTGTAAGAGACCAAATGGACCTCAGGTTGCTGAAGGTAGTGCCTCAATTTCTGAACCATAATGATTAATTTCAAACATCTCTTCCTAATACCTAAATAATGAGTCTCGGAATTGAGTATGGTTTGACTAAGATAATATAGGCTATTTTCATTCCCATCATCATTCGTTTTCATGAGGAAGGTTCCCAATGATCACTCCAAGGATGTTAATAGAATGAGAGGAACTCCTCCAATAAGTGGCATTAATACTAGTGGGATCAAGATGTATTTCTTAAGGTTTTCAAATTCTTCTTGAGAGTCATTGTTCTAATAATATGTGACCCCCTTCTACATCATTTTGGTGAAGGGAAGACACTTTCCTATAAGGTTGTATATAAAGCACCAGTTATAATACAAGCTTCCATGAAGCCCTCTCAACTATTTAAGTTTTAGAGGATGTTACATGCTAAGGATAGATTTTTTTCTCAGGGCCAACTTCAATTTCATGATAGAATACAATGAAGAAAAGAAACATTCCTGAGGTTACTACGAAGGCACATTTTAAGGGGTTCATCTTTGGGATATGATTTTGTAACTTGTTGAAGATGGGATCTAGGTCATCCAGGTGTTCAAAACATCATTGGGAGTTAAAAATTGAATCATCAATGTAATATTCTAAAAAATTCCCCAATAAGGGTTTTAATATGTGATGGATTGAACGTTGGTATGTGACACTAGCATTCTTCAAGACAAAGGGTATTACCCGGTAGTATAATACTCCCTATATGGACTTGAATGAGGTGGATTCTTCATCTTATGAGGCTATATGAATTTGGTTGTTCCCTTAATATCCATCCATGAAGGAGAGGTCTTGATAACTATCCGTTGTATCAATCAAGATTTCGGTGATTAGAACTAAGAAGTCATCTTCCGGACAGTGATTGATATATCTGAAATTGATGAAAAATAATATTTGACCATTATTCTTATTCATATTAATATTTTTGGATATCCATTTTAGATATATTAAATATTTGATGAAGTCTTCCTTGATGAGATTATCCACTTCAACCTTAATTTTGGATGGATGAGTTAGGTGTGTTCGTTTGGATTCCTATTTGTATCCCTGATGGTCTTTTGGAAAACCCAAGTGGTGGGTGTCCACCTTGGGATCAATTACTAGAATCTCTATTTAATTATAGATGAACACATTCTTTTTCTTCATCAAGTATGAGGTATATACCTATTATTCTTTAGAATTCATGGACGCACTGATCAAAGTGGGTCATGGATCTTCATTTGTACCCATATTTATTTCTATGAGTTCATCAAAAATGGTGGAGACACATTCCTAAAACGTTGTAGGTTTATCCATAAGGTTTTCCTCCTCTTAATATTCCTAATGATTTACCTATTTTGTATCTACCTAGAAAGTAGGATATGAAGAAATTTTCTGAGATTTAGGGGAGGAGTTGACATTTAGTGCACAAAAGACAAAGCAAGTATTTCTATCTCAATTGATGGCATGAGGCCTTCTTGAAGATCCAAATGGAAGAAAATGGAATGAGAATGGGAATATTCATATTCCCCCATTGACATGAAAACTTCTTCTAGTCTAGTTGATGGGACATGAATTTTATAATTCTTAGAGGATTGAATGAATAAATTTTCATCCAGACATTCATTACTCTTTAGAGAGTCAACAAATTCTCCAGTGCTATTAGAATCACTTTTCATGACTAACATCATGGGAGTTATTAAATGTGTGCTTGAATTTAGATCCACCTCTATGATTTTATTAATGGGAAGAACATACTCCATGCTAATATGGTTTAAAGGGTTAGACGAAATCATCACCAGACCATTTGGGGAATTGATTCAGAAACATCATAAGTCATGGATCACTTCCCTTCCCTTTGGTAGAATCATGTGTCAATGTACTATGATTCACAAAATTTAAATGGTTCCTTTTCACCATGAAATGTCCCAATTTGACCATTGATAAAATATTTGGGGAATTGGTAGTATGAAGAGGGGATAGCCACATGTTGATGTAGTTTAGGTCATCCTAGCAGAATGTTGAAGGCTTAATCCTACCTAACAACCAGTAATTCTAAGTTAGACATGATATCCCCAAACTATGTCCTAAGTCTTATTTCACCAAGATTATTTTTTTATTCTTTTCATAACCCTGTAATATTAAAGTGGAGGGGGACAGGTGAGATTCATTGAAACCCATTTTATGAAGTTTTCGGATTGGAATGAGGTTGATTCATGATCTATTGTCGATGAGGGATCATTAGATATCGATTTCATTTATCCTTCCATATATATACAAGGGTCTGATGTTTCCATGTATGATGGAATCCTCATCCTATTCTGTGAAAGAGATGACGGTTTGGAATTTTTCGGGATCATTCCTTGCATGATACACTTCGTAAAAAACAACCTCAACTTTGAATTCTTGAGGGCTTTATAAGGCCCTTATGAGTGCTTCCTGGAGATATTTTGATAGAATCAAAGAATCATGGATTGAAAACTTTTCCATCACTACCGATATTTACATTAAAACATCATAATATTGATCCAATGTTCTATTATTTCCAGCATGGATACACTATTTTGTAGGTTTTTTAGGAGATAAAGAACTTGATGCAGATGGATCATCCCTTGGAACAAGAGGTGAAGGTGATTCTACTCTCAGTGGATTAGACTAACTAGGTCTGTGTGTATGACAAGGTTGATTAGGATATGATGTTTCCTATATCCTATCTTCTAGGATTATTATGTCAAGGAAGATCCATTCATGTGTGGGGGAACTTATTTTCTTCTATTGATCTCATCGGAGAGCTCTTCCATGAGTTTCGGCCATATAGACAGTTCGAGCAGGGACGTGGTTAGAGTAATGGCTCCTAGAACCACCACATTTTCCCCTGTATCCTCGAATCTGAAGGCCTCTTACCCTAGTTTCCTAATTGAACATAGAGAATTTGAGTTCATAATCACACTCATAATCTAAAAATGGATCCATTATGTGAATAAAGTTAATGGAACCAAATATCAACTCCCCATCTAATAAAGATTCCATCTAGTGGATTGACCCTTATTATGCCATTTGGGAGGATGGTGCATGTGATCCAGGGACTGTAGGAATGAAGTATACTAAATTCAAATCCTGTTTTGGCCTTGTAAAAGGATCATATTTATATGTTTTTTTATTACCACATAATTTTTTTGAAGAGTATCATTCGGAGGACTAAGTTGTCAATAGAGTAGGCTTTGTTGTATAGGAAGTGGTTGAAGGAAAAATTTGTTGTTTCAATAATGTTTAGAGGATAGTATGATTCGATTTGATCAGTTTTATAACCATCCAATTAATTAACTTATATGTACTTTTTTTTAACTTCCTTATGTTCATTTTTCTCCACCGAATTAGGGGTAGAGACTCATTCTACTTGACTAGATGGCCTTCCCAGATTCTATTTCCTGGAGTCCACCATCCTTTATTGGATTTATTTGAAAACAAATCATTTCTGGATGTTTTTTCCAAGTACTTTATGAAAGGGGAAATATTTTAACAGATATTATTCTCTATCCTTTCTTGGTTTCACGGGCTTTAGAAACCTGATCAAGTTGTTTTCCAATGAAAAGATGAAGTATCAAGGGACTTGGTCACTTTGAAAGGAATATACTTTGTTTTCCATCTTCTCAAACTATTTTTTCCTCTACTCTCTTTGATCATCCTGATGAGGTGGCTGTTGTTGTTGAAACTCAAGTGGAAGAACCACACAATACAATGTAGGCTTTGGTGGAGGAGTTAGTATAGGGGCCTACTTAAGCATGATAGTGGTGGCCTCTATTTTCCTCATTCTCTTTACCTGAGCTAATGGAATTACTAGAGACTTATATTTAGTCCATATAATGGAGTCCTCTACTCTTTGAGATATCACAGAAAGATCACAAAATCCTCCTGTATATTTCACAGGGATAAGTGGTGTGCGCAACTCATCACACAGATTCATTATAAATATAGGGAAAAGTCTTCTTATAAAAGGGGTAGGTTTAATGATTATATCAATCCATTCCACTAAGTAATGAAATATGATACCATTTCATTCTCCCACTGTTTTTAGTTTGAAAGGTTGAGGACCCTTATCTTCTACAACATCGAGATGAACTGGAAGAGAAACTTCTGATATGGGTCTTCCCACCCTATAATTGACTGAGCTGGCAATCTAGTATACCATATCAAGGTTGTACCCTATAGTGATTATATGAAACACCTGAGTTTCACTGCTTTCTATTATATAGGGGTCCCCATCATGGTATCACGGTGAGAAATAATTCTTCAAATGTTCCTCCAGGTATCTCGATCAATTAAAAATTAAAAATGTAAGGCTCCCAAAGTTCATAGGTGGAAGAGTCGGATCTAACAGTGCTGGGTAAGGCTTATTTTCTTGTTGTATTGGCACACATCATCCATCTATGGAATTAAATTAATCCATGAGTGACTCAAAATCATTCATGATCCCTCAGGGAATTTCTGATTGTATTGAAACTTGAACTGGTGTAGCAGCTGGTAGATCCATCTATGACAGAATTTTTGGTATCTGCCTTGGGTAGCCTATAGGGGAAGGCCTATAAGGATGTACCTAAACTTATTCTAGTCATTCACCCAATGGATGGAATTATCAATTTTCTTCTATGGGATCTAAGTATATTGGTGGTTGGTATCCCATGTTGAGAATATGTTTTAGATCCACATTGGTCACTACAACAAACCCTCTTTTCTGAGGTATTCCTGTTGGGAGTGTGAGTTTAGGATCTTCTTAGAGAACATACCTAGTAGGAAGGCTACCTCAGAGTAGTTCTACATTGAGTCTCCAAAATTCATTCATCTCTTCCTCTTATAGAGAAAACATTTCTTCAAGTGAAAGGTAATCAACCTCTTTAGGTGGTATGTGAGTCACAGACTTACCTTTTCACTTTTCTTTATTAGGTTTTATTTGATGAGGTAATGATTGATTGTTTGAGAGAATTACTAGATTCAGGGAAAGCCTTTGGTTTTCATTACATACACATCCTTCAATCATTTTCATTTAGATAGCATTTTGAATTGAGGTTTCCTCCTCTAGTTCATCCTCTTGATTGGACTCATGTCCTATAGGGTATATAGGGGAAATGTTAATGAAATTAAATGATGCAAAATGGATTACAGACATTTCATTAGTGTCTTTGTGATACTATCTTTTTCTACACTCCCACGAGGCCTTTTCTTATCCTTCACTGATTATCTAAGAGTCATTTGAAGAATGGTAATTTGAAGGGAATATCTAGACAGTTTGGTCATGCACATCCCTAATGAGGGTGCTAAATCATGGGATGGGACGAACTAAAAGGATTCATTCAATTGAGTTCCCCCTAATCGGTATAAAATAGGTTTCTGCTGAGGAATAGGTTGCTGAGGTGAAAAATCCCCCAAAATTAAGGGATGAGGCTACTCCTATTCCACTTTCACAACACTTCAGACCCAGTTTTATGACCTTAAAGGTTGTATGAAAAATTACCCCAGCCCTGTAGGTTGGGGATACTCCTAAACTACCACAACTTCTACTTCTACGGCTACCCTTCTAATTTTATGGAATTTTTATTGAACATGGGATGGGTGCATCATTAGGTAGGCACCTGAAGCACCTACTTCTAAAGATTGTTGTTATATTTTATAAATTTTTGCTATCTGACAACTTCCTTTTATTAAGTGGGAATTTGGCTCAATATATTCATATGTCTAATGAAAAAGTATCTCAATATCCTTCTCCCTTTTGGACCAACATTGGTTAGAGCTGGTTGGGGCCCATTTTTTGGAATATAATCAGTTGTGTATAGATTATATTTATTTAATTCTCCCTAAAGATATGACTTTTCATGATACTACTTTTGGAGAGATTTTCTGGTTGGGGAGTTTAGAGAAATATAATTCCCAGTGTTCACCCTATCCTATAATATGAGAATCATATGGGGCATTGGTGATCAACCACAAAAATCTTTCTAATGTTATTAGGTATGTATGTTTAAGGGATCCTTGATGTTTCTCAAACTTTGGATGTTGTGCAGCTAGTAGAGCTGCCAATTCAATTTGGTGTTTCATCTCTTATATTAACTTGATGTGACCCCAGTACTCATTATAGGGTAATACTTTTTCTATCAATTGAAAATGAGTTTTCCATATATTGATGCAGATTTCATGCAAAAATTCTTCCAACAATACCTCTATAATGATGTATTGATGGGTGGAAAAAGGCCAGAACATGACTGGTATATCGTATTTAGCTAGCTATTTCCCCATGTTCAGCATGTCATCTTTGTCTTTTTTTTAGAGGCACTTCAACCTGGTCTGATCATATTAGATTATTTACCACTGTTTTATCATAAAAAAATATTTTTAGGGACTCCCTCTATTATGTTGGAAGATAGGTGACCCAAGGGTCGTTTGGATAATGACTATCGCCTTGGGATACCTATCGACTAGGAAAGAATTTCACTCTTTAATGATAAGGAATGAGACATGACTGACCTTATTTTACCAAGTTCATTGTGGTAGGATGGATTTCTAATCACCGTATCGCTAAGGGGAGGACCCC
Organism: Viscum album; assembly: GCA_963277665.1. Lineage (NCBI taxonomy): Eukaryota > Viridiplantae > Streptophyta > Magnoliopsida > Santalales > Viscaceae > Viscum > Viscum album. The sequence continues at coordinate 1,784,570,020 of OY728125.1, forward strand.
TCTGAAAAAGTGAAACACTGCTATAGAGAGAACTTTCATATTGAACATCATCTTGGGGATGACTACCACAATGGATTATAGTAATGGGAAGACCCTATTTCCCTTTGATCTTTTGGATAAGTGGAGGGTTTTTCTAAATCTCATCAAGAGATAAGATCTTTAGACCGACCAGGTTATGGTCGTGAAGAAATCCTTCATGGTGATGTGTCTAAGGAGGAACTTGGGAATTACTGTTACCCCCTCGTAATTTAGTAATGGGAGATTAGAATCATGATAATCCATAGATAAGCATATGAGGTATTAAATAACTCCAGAATTAAGTAGAGTAGGATAATATATTGACTCTTCATTTTATAGTGATATCTGGTGAGGATTATTTTGGGATTCATTCTTTAGAATGATTGGGGCCACTTGTTGGGGGAAGTGGTTTTCCAGTATGGAAGTTTGCTTGACTGGATCTCATGCTACTGCTAGAATTTTCTGACAGTCTTATGGAATTTGGTAAGGGTCTATGCCTTCCTAAAGTGGCCATCAGAATAAGCCTATTTCCTCCTATTGGAACTAGTGTATGTTCTCTGACCAATTTTCCATATATCTCACGGGAGTTTGCACCATGACCTTTCTAAATGGGAGAAGAGGTATGTGTCTGCTCCAGGGTGACATGCTAACAAGGCACCTCGTTTGTGGGGATATAACTGTGTGTTATCCCCTCTATCACTATTATTTTTACTTAAATGATGTCATGTAAAGTCTTTATGATGTGGGAATGGATTTTTATCCGCCCCTTCACCATTGTCCAGATATTCTTTGCTTCTTCAGCGATCGGAATAGGGATATATTCCCATTAAAAATATAGATAAGGGGTATGTTCCCACTCTTTTACTTCATTTCCTACCATTTGATACTGATATTACTCAGTTGTGGGGGCATGGGTTTGATTCTACCACATATTCACCATTGGGACTTTTCGACTGATCTCCCCAAATGCTACTAGATGAAACTATAGGAATGATTGAGGAATAAAGGTAAGTGTGTGTGCCTGCATGTTGTTTTCCAACAAACATGGCTGGTGGGATTCTTTGAGCACATTCAAGTGAGGATACAATCAGGCTTGATGGATGTGGGTAGGGATTTTTTCCTGCACATAGATTTCCACTGAATTCAACTGGAGGGATTTATGGGTGCGAGCAGGCATTTGTTCCTACTTATTATGTGCCACCATATTTCATTGGTGGGATTGTTTGAGTGCATCTAGATGAGTCTACTAGAATGATTGACTAGTTAAGGGAGGTTTATGTTCCTGCTCATGGTTTTCTACCAAATTTGAATAATGGGATTCATTGGATACTGTCGGGTGAGTCTGCTGGCTAGCTTAATTAGGGTGGGTGGGTGTATGTTCCCACTCACCGTTTTCCACAAATTTTGATTTGTGGGATTATCTGGAGGGGACAGAGGTGTGTCCATGCTCCCTATTTACCTTTTTCCACCACCAAAGGGTCATCTTGTATGACCGGTTCTATATTACCTAGTCCAAACTTCCAAGGATGGTACCCTCATCATGTTGATGGTTCACTATCGTGCGACATTAGTGGAGGTGATTTCTAGCATGAGGCCCATGCGAGGACACATGTGTCTTCTAGATGAGGTCATATATGGCCTCTTGATCCACCTATTTGAGATAAGGGAGGGACTTTTTGTTGTGTTCTAGGGATAAGCTCCCAAAATAGTTGAAGGTGACAAAAGGTTCCATCTGCTTCTAGACCACAAGTAATCACTAATTGGAAGATTGGTGAGGCTTTGTGAGATAGAGGGCTTATCAGGTAGGCTATAGGGTCGAGATTTTACCTTTGTTATGATACTCCTAGACCAATGAATTCAAGACCCAATGTTAAAGATGTTGGGTTTGTGATGGTGTCCTCTTCTTGGATGAAGACCGGACGTGAACAGAATCTGGAGCACACATTTTTAAAAAACAAGAGTATTCCATTGGATTGAAAGAAATTTTGAGATAAAATCCTTGGATATAGATGAAAAACACAAACAATAAACCTAATCAAAGTATCATCTCATTAAATGAACACATACACGATTGATTTTCTTATTGGACTCTCTCTTTTTTTGAACAAAAAAGGGGACTGAAGGGTGGGTGACACCATCATCTTAGTTAAGGATTCACATTGGGTTCACCATTTTTTTGTTTCCAAAGGTAACATGTTTAATGATGGTTGATTTCAAGGGGTTGAGTTTTGTTCAATCATTCATGTTGGTTTCACTATTTCTGAATGGTTTCCAATAGTATTTATTCATGGAACCAAAAACACCCAATAGTTTTATTTATATGAGGGGACTACTTTCCAAATATAGGTTCACGTTAGGTAATTTGGGAAATGATTCTTATGAAATTACATTGGTTAAGAGGACAAGAATTTAGGATTATAACACCCTTTTGGGGTGTATTTTTTTCCTACTTTGGGACTCTCTTATATATTTAAGATATTTTTGTGAATCCTTCACTAATTATAAAGTATTATGTGGGTCATCCTTGAGTTAAAAATAAATTATTTGCATGTATGGAATTTATAATTATCTATATGTATTTGAGGTTCATCATCAATTGAGATATCTTTATGTATCCAAGGTTCTCGATTAATGTTTTCCTCTTATGTAATAATTAGATATTCATTGGTCATTATTACAATGATGTTGGTTTCCATCAACACAGTGGGGTCCTCTGGAGTGTATCGTCATCAGGGATACCAGAGTTGTTTTGATGTTGGGATTAGACCCTTGATATGGGCTTCCTACATATCCGTATAGAAGGAATATTAACCCATGTAGTTTGGTACTTTTTAGCAGGGCACATAATACCTTTTAATATCATGTGATAAGGACCAAACCATGTAGTTTAGTTTCATGTGTCAATGATGTATAGGAAGAAGGTGACCAATAAAATTTTGGTGTGGGACTTATGAAGAAGAGGCCCAGGGAACCTGAGAGGGATATGGAATCCCAGGTTGGATAAAAATCTATTGAGAATGTGTCCTATAATAAATATAGTTTATTTGGGGTGTTGTTTTTGGACCTTAGGGAGGCTTTATAAATATTCCATTTGGACGTGAATCAAAGCCCATGTAGTTTGGTTGTGAGGACCCATGCCTATGGAGTCCCTTAGGTTTGTCTTGTAGGGTAGTATGGCCCTTTGAGAGGATTGAGTTGGGGATTACTCCTGAAGAGGATTCCCTAGGAAAGGAAACTTGTGGGATGTTCTTAATCATGGGGATTTGTATATTTTGTTGGGGACTACTCTTGAAGATTATTCCATAAGGTTTTTTTATGATTGAGGATTACTCTTGAAGAGTATTCCCTTAAGTTTTGGATTTCAAGACTTATACCAAGTAGGAGGCCCAAAGAGTTCTTAGGACTTACACTTGGAATGATTCCCAAATAGTCTGGGATCATGTAGATGTCATGATCACCACCAAAATATAAGCCCATGTGAGTCATGATCAGGGTGAGAAACAATAGGAATTAGTAAATCTAGGGAACCACACAATCTGCTTTTCCTTGAGGTTGGATACATGGTCTTGAGGACCCACACTTATGGAGGCACTTTGAAGTAATGAAAGAGGAAGATCATAAAGAAGATTATCTGCCAAAACACGCACCAGATCATGCAAAAAAACATGATCATAACAAACCACTAAGACCACATGATTCATTATTGGTGTGAGAAACAAGAGGAATTCAAAGATCTGGAAAACCACGTGATTCCTATTCTATTGGTGGAAGAGGTTGTGGTTATGGAACTTCCCTCCTTTCATTGTACCCTAGACCCAAAGGGAGAGAGAAAGGGATTTAAAGTTCCCATATCCCCTTTTATTTTGGTAATCAGGATAGTCACATTTAGTGATCTATCCAGCTACGACCCATGGGTATGGACATGGAGAAAAGAAAAAAGGATGAGAGGTCCTGCAATAAAGACTTGATGATTACTCCATTAGGTATTTCCTAAAATTGGTTTTAGGAGGAGGATCTCATTCCCTATCAAAGGGAAACGAAAGTTAGATCCTCACACTTCCCACTTATAACTAGGATATCCCTAACACCTCCCCCAATTTTGGGGTCCTCGTGACCATGGGAATGTATATCTATATGCACCATGGGTTCCCTCACCATCGGGTAGGACAAGTATGGGATACCTATGACCAAAGGAATGCATATCCAAATGATATACACATCAGTGTACCTATTTCCATGGTTTTGCAAGACTTGAGGTTTCAGTGGAGGTTTTTATTTAGTCCCCCTATGATAATGAATCCAAAATAAGAGGATCCCTACCATTGCTGTCTTGAAATAGGACTCAATAAGGGGGGCTCACGTAGGTCCTAGAGTAGAGAGCGATGGTGCCTCACATGGGTCCTAGGAGGAACTGGAGGTTCTTTACATAGGGGGTAGGCTTGCATGAGTTGGATATGCCTTGGGAAATGGACCACCTAGGAAAAAACACTTGGGATAGGATTTATCCTATGCACCATGAGTCTCCTCAGGTGTCCCTAGATGGGTCTTGCGTAGGTCCCTGATTAGGGAAGGTCACTTGTGTAAGTAGTCGTTCACTAGGGGAGAAGTGGTCCTCGTGTAGGTGTCTTGTGTTTCATACCCTGAAGGAACTTTGATCTCAATTATCCCCATCAAATCTCTCTTTTATCAGGTTGCATAGGGCTACCTAAGAGGTTTTGGAGTTCCTTGGTGAAGGGGTTGCACAACCAGAGCTTTATAGATTATTTAGTTTTTTCAGTAGTGAAAATGAGTATAAGCGGATAGGGAATCTTGGTCGAGGGAGGTTGTCCATGTAGATCCACAGTGAAGGTTCCTATAAAAGGTAACCTACTCATGGGTGGCCTACCTTTAAATACCACATATGGGTGATATGTGGTCCATCTAATGCACAGGGGGGGTACGTGCACAGGCCTGCTTGGGAAAGTCCCTTTGATTTTTCTGATGGATCTTAACCTCTTTAACATTCTTGAGGAACTCTTAATAATCTTTTCAACCCACTTTAAAAAATGTAGTTTCAACCAAAGTGGCTCATGTTTTCATCTATGTCATGTAATTTTCAAAAAATGTAAGAGGATGAAGATGACTACAAGATACTGACTCATCTACAAGAATTATATTATGAGAGATCTATACAAGAAAGGTATGATGATTCCAATTCCCTATATAAGTGAAGACTAGTAGAAGGGAATCAAACATAACCTCATTTACTCAAGATTATTGGGTACATTGAGAGGCTTGAAGACCTTGGGTTTAAACTGAACCAAGAACTAATGAAAATCCCATTATTTCCTATTTAACATCAAGATTCTCAAATTTTATAGTTAATTACAACATGAATAACATAAAAAAGTTTTTCCTAGATATTTTGAATTTAGTTCACCAGCTAGATAAGGATATGAATAATTCTAATCCTTTGGTTCTTATGGTGAACAATAAGAGGAATAGTAAGGAGAAAGGGTCTAAGGCTAAGTCTAAGATGAAGACACTAATGCACCATACTTCCAAGAAGCTAAGGATACATAGTTAAGGCAATGAGAAGGAAGATTTTTTCTTTCTATGTGGCATAAAAGGCCACTGAAATAATAATTTTAGATCTGGAAAGAAGCAAGGTGATGCTTCTACTCAAGGTATTTTTTTCATTGAATGTAATATTTCATTATCTACAAGTTCGGTATTGGATACTACATATGTCTCACACATTTGTATTCATATACAACAACCAAGTATATTTAAGAGGATTTGAAAAAGGTGAAGTGGATATTTGAGCTACAAATACAATGAGTCTACCAGCCTTAGCAGTGGGACATTATCATTTTACCTTTCCAAGTGTTTTCATTATTATATTAAGTTATTGTTATTATTTACCTTCAGTAACCAGAAATATAATCTCAGTATCAAGTCTAGACACAATGGGATTTTTTACATGTTTGGAAATACATATTTTCTATTTTAGAAGGATAACATGTGTTATGGTATGGTGAATCTTAAAAATGTATTATATATACTTGAACTTGAAAACCCAATATTGAAAATCAATAACAAAACCAGTGAACCTAAATCATATAACACTAGCCTATGGAAATTCAGGCTTGTTCATATAAATGATAAGTGATTATAGAAATTACATCAAGTATGGTATTTACAATCTACTGAGTTAAACCCCCCAGATATATTTCATGCTTGTTTACAAGGGAAAATGACCAAAACACCCTTTTTAGGAAGGGAGAAAGAGCCACTGAATTATTGTAATTAATTTATACTGACATATGTGGTCCATTTCTAGAAGAGGAAAGTGGTGGGTATTCATACTTCATTACTTTTACTGATGAATGTAGTAGGTATGTCTATATATACTTAATGCGGTATAAATCAGATTCCTTTTAAGTGTTTAAGTAATATCAACATGAAGTAGATAACCAGCTTGGAAAGCAGATTAAGGCACTCCACTCAGAATTAGGTGGAGAGTATATTAACCAGTATTTTATTAATTTCTTGAAAGATTGTGGGATAGTATCCCAACTCACACCACCTTATACACTATAGTGGAATGGTTTTAGTGAAAGGATAAATCAGACCTTTATAGACATAGTCATATCAATGATGAGTTGAAGAACTCTTCCATTATACTTTTGGGGATATTACTTGTTGATAATGCAATATACCCTTAATTTAGTACCATATAAATCTAAAGATGTGATTCTGTATGATTCCTAGTATGGAAATAAATACAGGTTGTCACACATACATGTATGGGGATGTGAGACTTTTTTCAAGAATATACCTACTGAAAAATTGGCTTCTCAAAGCATGAAGTGCATCTTTATAGGTTATCATAAATAAAAAAAATAATATTACCTATATAACCCTTTTGATATAGAAGTAATTATGGAAAGAAAAGTCACATTTCCAGAAAGGGAACACATTTCCAATAGAAATAATGGGAGAAATATTGACTTTAATGAAGTTGGTACTTTAAATGCACAAGATTTGGTATGGGAACAATCTCTATAAGAGATAATGGGAGATGAAGAATTTACTGAGAAAGAAGTACTGCATAGGTCAACTTGAGAGGTTAGAGAACCATTGAATTATGGTTTTCTTATCACTAAGTTAGGTGACGCATTACTCCTTGAGGATGATGAACCTATAACATACAAGGAAGCTATGGAAGGAGAGTATATTTTAATTGGAATGATTACATGTATTCCGAGATGAATTCCATGTAGAAAAATAATTTTTTGACTTTGGTAGACCCTAGAGATAATATAAAACCCATTGGTTGAAAATGGATATTTAATAAAAAAAACTAGACATGGATGTTAAGGTCAATTCATATAAAGAAATACTGGTATCAAAGGTTTTCATACAACATCAAGGAATAGGCTATAATAAAACTTTCTCACGGGTATCAATGCTAAAATACATTAGAATACTACTTGAAATAGAAACCATCCATTATTATGAGATTTATAAAATGGATTTCAAAAATGATTTTCTTAATGGGAAGTTGGTTGATGGTGTCTATATGATTCAAACCAAATGTTTTGTTATTTTAAAGAATGACAATAAAGTGTGAAAGTTGTAGAGATTCATTTATGGGTTAAAGCGGGCATCATAGTCATAGAATGTTCACTTTGACAAGGCCTTAAGAGAATTTGGTTTCCTTAAAAACAAAATTGATCCTTGTTTCTATAAAAATTTTAATTGGAATGTAGTTTTTTTCCTAGTTTTATATGTTGATGACATGTTAATTATGGGAAACAAAGTATAAGTATTATGGTCAATTGAGACTTGGTTAAATGAATGCTTCTCCGTGAAATAATTTGGTGAAGTAGGCTACATTATAGGTATTAAGATCTATCAAGATATATATTAGAGGCTACTTAGGATAAGTCAAAGTACATATATTGAAAATTTACTCAAAAGGTATAGTATGGAACAATATAAGAGAGGGTTGTTTCCTACGTCACATGGTATAAATCTATCCAAAAAATGTGTCAAAAAATAGAGGAGGATATTAAAATAATGAGTAGAATCCTTTATTCCTTTACAGTGGGATCTATCATGTATTCCATGTTATGTACTAGGTTTAATGTTTCCTTTTATTTAATAATGGTTGGAAGATATCAAGCTAATCAAGGAGAGCTGCACTGGGCAGTAGTAAAAACAATCCTTAAGTTCTTGAGGCATATAAAAGATATGTTCCTAGTGTATGGAGGAGATTAGGAAATAGTATTGAGAGGATACAATGATTCTAGTTTATAGACAAATCATGGTGATCATAAATCATATTTATTCTACATATTTTTCCTAAATAGTGGTGCAGTGATCTAGATAAGTTATAAGAAACTTGTGTTTGCTGATTCTACAGCAGAATCTGAGTATATAGGGACTTCCAATGTATCTAAGAAGGAATTTTGGATACACATATTTGTCTTGGGAATTTTTGTTGTGCCTAGAAGTGCAAACCTAGTTCCAATTTATTTTGATAATACTACAGTAGTGGTGCTTACTAAGGATCCTAGATCATGCCAAATAATGAATCATATACTTCAGAAGTTTCATCTCTTATGGGATTTTACCTGAAGAGGTGAAGTTATAGTTTGTAGAGTAGCCACATAGGATAACATGGCTGGCCCTCAGACTAAATCCATATTTTCGCAGAAACATGATTCTCATGTGAAATCTAGTAGATTGAGACTTGTTAGCAGTTGTCTCTAGTTAAAGTGGGAATGTTGAAATTGGATTCCCTAGAACCAACTTGTGATGTTCTTTAATTACCATTACATGTATATAGTTTTATATATATATGTGTGTGTGTGTGTGTGTGTTTCAATTACCATAATAGTGTTGATACTTCTGCATCCACTATATTCATGGTAATTTCCTTAGATTATATTTCGTATTACAGGGTTATAGTTGTTCCCATGCTATAATGATAACCAAGAGATTCTATGAAGGTAATATTAAAGTAATGTTATATAGTACAAATTCATCATACTGACAGGACACAGATGTTGTGTGACCATTAGGTGCTAGGGGATAATAAACATTGTTACTTATTCTCATGAATTTCACACTTGGTTATCTCTAGTAGTTGAGATCATGAGGAAAGACCCACTAATAGTAACACCACATGTTTTAGGTGTCATTGGTTATTCCTATCTATCGACATGTGTATTGGTCTCCTAACTTAAGATCATTATCAATATGTTCTATTTGATAATGTACTTTTATCCAAGGCAAAAACCATGGAAATAAATTCATGGAAAGGTATCATGTGATGGGTGTGTCATTGGTGGTATGACATTCATTGAATGATCAAGATAGAATTTGTCACTTCTGAGTATAGGAAGTGATATCTCTAGCCAAGTTGATCAGGATGGTATTAATTTTATAAATCCATGTCCATGTTAGTCAAAGGTAAGTCTTTCCAGATATTTCAAAAAATAATAAAGAAATAAAGGATGATGAAATAAGTGTGTGTCTTACATTATGAGATATCTTATAAAAATAGATTATATTACACAGTCTGTGTTCGTAGGTTGGTTTTCATTGTTATAACTATTCCTTATCACTTTATGGGATTTTATCAGTAGTTAGACTCCACTCTTGGTCTATGAATACTATTCACTACTTCTGAGATAAGGTCCTAGAGGGTCACACACAAAATCATATTTTAGAATCTTTCATATTTCAGTGAATATGAATATATGACATGATGGGCCCTACTAAGGGGTCTGAGTGTTGTCCAAGTTTTATCAATCACCAATAAATAAATAAATTAATTATTATTCAAGGGAAGAATAATTGGGTAGAATTAATTTATTAAAAGTATTTTCAAATGTTTAAGTAAATTCAAGGATTAATATTATATGAATAAATATTATTTTAATATTCTAGGTTCGTTTTATATTAATATTCTAGGTTTGTTTAATATTATCAAGATCTATGATTCAACTTAATGACTAATGTTTTTCACGTAATATATTTAATATATATTACAGGTATATGATAAAATATAAGTAATATTTATGATGTAGTTATTTTTCCATAATTATTTATTTATAACTTATATAGTGTAAATTATATATATGGGGTTCGGGGAAACCTAAAAATGAATTTATACTTCCATTATATAAGTAGAGTTAATCTCATTCCAATTAACTATTCATCCATTAAGAATTGATAGATTATATTTCCTCAAGACTCCTAGAGAGAGAGTCACTCAATCTGAGTGAACGATCCAAGAATTCCTTTGCGGATCAAAGCCTAGTGATTGTGGTGATCTTCGTAGTGTCAAGGTGATCATCAGAGCTCCACGCTAGAACCTGGAATCCAATAAATGGGTCATGCATAGATTCAAGAAGTGTTTATGAATGATCTAGGGGTATTTAGTGTCAGATCAATCGAGCAATGGTCATCAGCGACTTTTGACAGATGTGTGTGCTTCAAATCAGTATGAGGTACACAATCTTTTTAGTTTATGTGCTCTAATTAAACCATGTGAGATCCTCAGACCATATCGGGGCTCATATTTCTAAAGAAGACAAAGTTTTATTGCTTTAATGTGGAAGTTTTTTTAAATCCCTGGCCCACCAACTTTTATTTCACACCCTAGTACCAAAAGTTCTAAGATAGAATACACTTCATGATATTGACATTCTATTGTCTACTGAACTGACCCAATTAGCATATGCATAACCAAATAAATCTTGTTATGATGTTGAAATATTTAGAAAGATGAAATAATATATTCCTTTGATATATCATAGTATTCTATTCATTTATATCATCTGTATTACATTAGGATTTATCTGGTCCCGTGCTTCTTGATAAGTGGAAAACACAATATTGGGACATATTTCAATTAAGTACAGAAGGATCTGGATTATATGTCTATATACTATGAAATTGAACACTTTTCTATTATCATCCCTTAACAACTTCCTTTGGGTAGCATCCAATGTTTTCATTACCATGTAATAATCTATTCAAAATATTTTTATAACCACTTTGGTATATTTGGATTTATATATAAATGTATCATGCCTTCCATGTATCACCTAAAGTCTAAGGAAAAAGATAACTCTCCAATCATTGAAATTTTGAACTAGCACCTAATGAATTTTAAAAATTACTTTCACTATGCTTTGTTCAATCCACAAAATATTATTTCATAAAAATATATGGAAAACATTATCATTTGATCACTCTCTTTATAGATATAGAGGTTATAATTAACTCCTCCATGTTGGAAACTGGTGTTTTTCAATTAAAGATCAAGTAAAAAATATCAAGCTCTCAATTCTTAATTTATTACACACAACACATTATTTATCTATAAAAAAAATTCTTCCTTATGAATAAGAAAAATATATTACTACTCTATTTAAACATATTCTTCAAGAAATCCATTTATAAATGATGAATTGACACTAATTTAGAATACCTTGAATCCCCTATGCACTATTATATCCAATAATAATAAAACTATCTCCAACATAGACATGGGATAAATTGACTAATATACATTGATTCATTTAATCTAGGATTATCCCTTAAACACATGTCATTCATTGTTTCTAATCACCATTAAATCTTCATTCATTTTGTTATAGAAAACCCATTTGATATCGATGATGTTATTATCTTCCATCCACGAAACAACTTCCCAATTATAATTCTTTCCAATTTGGACAAACTCTCCATATATCAATTAGACCTAATTATCATCTCTAGAAGCTTATTCAAAACACTTTGGATATACTTAAGCTAATATTAAATTTTTTATAGATTCTTTATCCTATAAATTTTCACTGGTGTTTTTAGTCAATGATTAAATTATGCTCATCAAATTTTCTCTTCTTTTTAGATTCTATTTAATTGTTGGTCTAAATTCATTATACATATAATCAATGTATTCTTAAAAATATACATTATCCACTTTTCTCCCCTAGATATTCTAAAATTCTCATTACTTTATCTTTCTAGAGTAGCCCAGGAAAATCCATTCACATCCATGAGACTGAAACTTTATGTGTTTAGTATCATTGAGAATAGAACACTTACTGTTAAATATTAAAAAGTATTTAAACATTAGATTCTTTCTATATAATATCTCATATAGAGTCTCCTATTGACCTAAACATCTATTGTAAATATAGAATGGTTCCATGACTTCTTCCTTCCAAAACATCTCTTGTAGGTTTTTCTCAATAATCATTATTTTTTCCATATTGTTTATGATCTAGTTTCCTATTTCAGCCACAACATTTTATTGAGGAGTCCTCTCTATTAAAACATGGTGCCTTATCCCATGATTCTTGATATAATACTCAATATTTTTGTTGGTAAATTTCATTCCATTTTTTCTCCAAAACATCATAATTTCCAACATATACATGTTTTCAACATTCCTTTGATTTTGGGTAATCCAACTAAACACCTCAGACCTATGGGTAATGACCATCATCCATGAAATCTTGTTGTAATCATTGATAAGAAACACAAAATTTCAATTCCCAAAAATATTCCATGGTGTATAGTATACACACATAAACATGAATTTATTCATATACTATTCTCAACTTCTAATCTTTTAACTTGTATATATTTTGGTTATTCTTCCCTTTTTTAAAAAACATTGCATGTGTGTGTATAATCATATGATAGTTAAGTGATATCAACAGATCCATAATTCTTTACCATATGTCCCAAGGATTATTAGATCAAGTGACTAAGCTTTTTATTCCACAATATATTTTCTTTTTCCTTGGATATAAATAGCTTATCTTCCTTTGGACTGATGAAGGATAGATCCCACTTTGCTCACTTCCCTTTCACTATAACTAAAACACCCCTTCCATTGATGCTATAATTGTTCATGGGGAATTCATTCTATGTCCTCAATCACACTATAACACCCCAATATTTAAATATGTAATCATCCTCTAAATAATACTATGTTATATAGAATGTACTATATTCCACACCGATATTAAACAAACTGTGATATACAATAGAAATATTGTTATTTAAATATAACATAGTCGTTGGATTGACGAGTATAAATATGAGTAACATATTTATGAAATATATGTAGAAAATATTTCCAAATAAAAATATTTTGATTAATTCATAGGAAATATTTTCTGAATTTTGGGTGATAAGAATAAAATTATATAAGGCTAAGAATAATTAAAAAGGGTCATTTTTCTATAAAAACAGTTTTGTGCTATATTTTGTATTTTCATTTAAAAGATAAAATTATAAATTTTTGAAATTGAGTTTAATAAAATGGATGTCATTTTGTTCAACATATCAAAATTATATTATGATTAATATTTGATACTTTTAGAAATAGTTGATTTTTGGGTGAATAGTGAAAAATACCGATTTAAAAAATATTGTCACTTTTATGAAATTACAATGATATAAAAATTAATTAAATGTTTATAAAACATTTTTTATAGACCAAAAATATATTTTATAAGTAATATAATTTATTTGAAAAATATAATGCTGAACATAGAAATTTGTGTTTGATATTTTGGAAATCAATGTGATGTTTTTATTCAAATAAAAATAGTTTTTGGTACTTATCATTTAATCAAGTTTTAAAAAGATAAATTTTAGTTTTTAAATAATTTAAAATTAAAATAAATCTCATTTTATTAATAATAGTCCAATTAATTAAATTTTAATCAAAATTATGAAGTATTTTGGTGTAAAAATAATTTTTATGCTTAAAACATGAATTTTTCTAAAACAGATCTCTATATTTTGCGAAATTATATTAAAATTAATTTTTAAATATTATGGAAATTAAATCTTATAAAACGGTATCCATATCTTGGAATAAAAATTTAAATTTTTTTATAATTTCTAATTCATTTTTTCATAATGAATAATAACCATGGTAAATTTTTATCATTATGGTAAATGGTAAAATGGGTTAAGTAGGGTTTAAACTATAGGATAAGGCCTGAAAAATGAAAAACAGTTTCCTTTATTCCATTATATGATTTAATTTCTACCATTCTCATCCTATCATATAAATTATGGTAATATGGTTTCATTTTTATTTGATAATTATATTTATATTATTTTAATTGAATGATATTTACAAAATGTAACTCTCTTTCTTTTAATACCTAGAATATGATGTCATAGGGATGAAAAGAATTTATTAATGGTTATAAATGATTATTTTGAATATAAATAAATTATTTTTTTTATATTTATTTATATTTATTTTTTTGATGGTATAATTACCTTGAACTCTTATGCAACATCGACACAACACTTGTACAAGTAGTAGGAAAATATGTGAAAAGTCATGAAAATAACTTTAAATAATAGTTAATGTTTTAAAATTATTTTTAAATCATTATAAAAAAATAAAAATCCTATATTTACTCAATTTGATGGTAAATTTTGAATCCTTGCATTCATTATTCATGTATATTCAATTTTTAATTTTTAAAATTGCATTCGTGACCCTTAAAGATTGAATATTTGTGAAAATGCCATCAATTTTTTCCTATAAAAGGGACTCACTTCAACCATTTAAAAACAAAAATAAAGTTTGTTTGTTCTCTCAAAAATCTACCCATATCCCTCTATACTATTCCATTTCCACTTTCCTAATCCCCTATAGTGACCATAAACCTCTCCTTCAAAAGCTTTAAGCTTAATTGATAGGGGGATATCAAAAGAGGAGGTATAAGTCTTAACTGATTTATTTTAAGTTCGTTTATTTTTTTTACCTCCTTAAAACCTATCATAAATGTTATTATATAATAAAATTATTATCTATAATATGCATAAATATTATTATGTTTATTTTATAACCTTTTTCATCTCTTTTTCCATCAAATGACAAATGAAAGCATCTCTTCTGCATATGTACGGACTATTGTCTCCATAAAGAGATGTATATCATTTTTCATCACTACCTCGCATGTATAGTTAAAATTATGGATAAAATGAATTTATATAATATTTATGACATAATTATTATTATTTAAATTTAATATATCAATTTCTTTATTACCCATCCATCCATTGAAAAATTATAATGTCGTTCATGCGTATGTGTGGACTACCACCTCCACGAATCAACGTGATTCGTTTTTTCACTACCTCCCCATATGGATATTCAAAATGATATTAATAATCAATAAATATGGAATATATATAAAATATTTATGAATCTATAATGTAAAATATTATCTACTTTATTTCTTTTCCACCTAGTAGACAAATGAAAACGTCGTTCATACGAATGTACATGCTACCGTATCTATGAAATGATGTATTTTATTTTTCACGATCACCTTAAATGGATGGTTATAAAAGTATATTTTAATGTATAAAATGAAAATTATAACATTTTTAAGATTATAAAGATGATGTTAAAATAACCCCTTTGACCATGATCATCCTACCGAAGCTGTTTTTTAAATTAAGAACTATGAAAGACCTCAAAATGTCCAACATAAATTTAACTGATTTAGTAACTAAATGAAACATGATAATGATTTAATTAAATGTTATAATAATAAAATTGAAATTAGATAATAATAAAGTAAAATTTCAATATAATTTTACTATTAAGGGGTTGTAGAACATATGAAATGATTCGAGACTCGAGGTATTGGATTTTTCTTTAAAACATTGTTTAAAATGTTTTAAAGTATTTTTCCTCTATTCCCATGTTATTTTAAATACTTCAATAATATTATTATTTATGTTTAAAATATTTTTAAAGGTTATTTTCAACTAATATTTACTTTCTTTATAATGTTTTAAAAGGGAAACTTTTTAATGTTTTCCATATGGATTATTTTGACTTTTTTATAAAAGTAATAAAAGAATTATGTTTAACATTTACCCATAGAATGACTTTAACCACTATAATAGTCATTATTATTTATAAATATATCTATAAAATTTTCCATACTTTATCAAAGAAAATCATATCCCCATTATTATAATAATTTTTAGTTTTAAAATGTTTTTGAAATAAAATAATATTTATTCTTATTTTCTAATAGTCTATCTGATGTCATTATAAATTTTTTTTTAATCTATGTCAACATTCATTAAATATTATTATGTTTCACAAGAGATATTATCTAATGATACCATCCACTATATTTCTATTTAGGTATTAGTATCACATTGTTCTATTTATTGAATGAAGTAAATATTGACATTTAATATGCTAGTTTTCTTCAATATGAATGATTATATTGATTATGTATTGAATTGATATTAATTTCTTTTAAATGATACATTGTATTTAGTATGTGAATTGGTGAGTAATTCTATTATGTAGAACTATGATTAATTGGTAGATCTAATGAGACAAACTACCTTGGGTATTTAGTGTATTTCTTGCCTATTTATGTATGATGTCTTCGCATAAGGCATTGATGGTCTGTCTCTAATGTATGCAATTATGTATTTCATCACTATGAAATCAGTTATTGTTTTCTATGTGATTATATAACCCATGTATATATTTCATGATAAATTTATTATTTATATTATATATTTATTGATTATTTACTTTGGCATGATAAAAGGTTTGTTTTCAAAAAAACATGTTTTTGTCAAGAAACCCTCATGATTATGATTCTACCCTTATGCTACCTTATGGATTTTTTTAAGAAAAACAATGGGAAATAAGGTTTATTTTATTTTTAATTAAATAATTATTTTATCTCAAAGTTTATTTCATAAAAAATAACACTTTCTTTCACTACTGGAAATCGAGCCTATACCAACACTTTGTTCCCAATGGCTTAGAAAACTCGTTGGGAAAAAGAACCTATACCAACGGTTCTAGTAAACCGTTGGCATAGGCTATTATATTTTGGATTTTATCAATGGTTTAAGAAAACCGTTGAGAAAGAAAACTATTACTCATGGTTTTTATTAACCGTTGGGAAAAAATACCCAATTTAGGGATCCCTCGGGACATTTCATCCCCGCGCACTCCTCCCCTCCCTGACCTCGAGCTCCTCCCGGCCTCCGCCTCCACCTCCCAGCCTCTGCCTCCACCTCTCAGCCTCTTCCTCCACCTCTTGGACCCCTCCTTCTCCTCTGGTGATGTTTCCCTTCCCCTCTCGGCTCCTTCTCTGACGACAACGCCCCCTCCCCTCTCGGCTCCCGGCGACATTCCCCCCTCCCCTCTCGTATCCCTCTCTTGGCAACACCCCCTTCCCTCTTGGCTCAATCTCCTCCTCCGACATCCCCCATCCCCCTCTCCAGTCACATGCGAGACCCCCCATGGCCGAACACCCCATGGGATGTCCCCCTCTCTCAGCTCCCTCTCCTCCCGCCAGGGTTTTTGATGGGTACTTCCAGGTAAGAATGAGTCTTCTTTTTTAAAAAATGAGGCAATAAGGAATTCATTCTTAGGTTCATAGTTAGGATAACCATTCATATTAATCGTTAATTTTCTAGAGTTTTGGGTAGTAACTAACTCATGGTTTGGTGAATTATTGGGTAAATTGTAAAATTTTTCAAAATAGAGTCTTCTAGAAATGTAGGGATAGATTCATAGGTTGTATTCCATTCATTCGAATAGTGCATTCAATAAAAAGTTCATTAATTTTTAAAAACCTCATATTTTCTTCTATAGACTCCTATTAGACCCTATACTGTGTTGGATTTTGTTTGTTAATCATGATATATATGTGATGAAGTTGTATCGTCATTAAGATGTGCCATGATGTAGGTTAATTGGAGGTGAGTGATTCTATAAGAGATTTTATGGGTTATTGTGAGGATTTTATTTACATTTAATTGATTGGTTCATAAAACATAAGTCGGTGCAGCATATATTATGTAATTGGAATTGGTAAAGTAAAATGTTGGTCTCAAATTTCTGAGTTGGTTATTTGGATGGTATTATCTATCAAAAGTGGGTATATCTCTATTGATTATGGGTGTATTTTCCAATTGACTAATGTATTTATTAAACTGACCATGCAATACACATTTCCCACAATATAGAAGCACCATAGAAATCATAGATAGACACTACAACACCACAAGACACCCATGGGAGACACCCCTTGACATCTACGGATAGTTAAGGGGCCATTAACTTAGGAACTGAAGTCGATTTGAACTCAAGCCTTGAAAAATTCCCATTGCTGGTAGAAAAGATACCAACACCTTTATTCTTAGTATAGTATAATGAACTGGTTTACACCCTCATGACCAAGTATACCATCTGGTTCATGGATTGGTGCCCAACCAGGTTCAAGAGTAGGATCAACTACTAAACATTGATTGTAGTCCCTCTGAGGTTCTTTCCATAGTGAAGAGGGTTATGTGCACAATCTTCAACTCAACTAATGTATAATAGGTTCGTATTAAATGGATAAGTCTACTAGTATGGTGTTTCCAATGACGTTCTATATAAAGAACATATTGAAAAATGAAGAGATTATTAAATGGAATTGTTTCCCCCTTGCTTGCAGGAACATGATTTGACCCATGGAGCGGTGTGGTTCTTATATATTGGGTAGTGACATGTATAGTCACAGGATACATGTATGTTTTTGTCTAGTTTTTATTTTATTTTCTTTATCTCATTGTTCACTTAGGTATTTTACTTCTTTCTACGGATGGAGGGTAGTGATGTTATCCTGACTAGTGGACATAGATCACTTGTATACTGTAATACCATGAGGTGTGAGTGTGAGGAAACATTGGAAGATAGAGGTGCCTTGGGGTATTCTATGAGATGGAATAGTTTTTCTAAAACATTGTGTGGGAACATTTATGGATTATGTTGGAGTCATGAAATAACCCCAACCATCTCCATGAGATAACATAAATAACCCCAAGTGTCACCAAGTGTCTCCATACACCATATCATCCTCACATGGGTTGGCCACTCACCCAATCCTATCAAACCTATCCTCGTCTATCCTCTCAGTCACATAGTCTAGACTCATCTCTCGGGGATTATCCCATGCCTCGATGCACATCTCATCATCCAACAAGACAAAGAGGATTATTCACCTTATGATTGTCCTAGTCACAAAAGCACACCATGGCGAACCCATCTACATTATATTCTCAATAATCCGGTCAAGAACCTCATCAAAATCATGTATTATAACCCAGCCCCACTAACCAGGTTCCATCCTAGGCTAAATCACACCAAGCCTCTTGGCATTATAATTCCAATCTGTCCGACAATACCCAATACCCACACTAGAATCTCATCCTTCATCTCTTTAGTTGAACTCTTGAATCATTAAATGGAGTAAAACCTTTCATAATACATTTTATATACTCATAGGGACCATCCAACTCTAAGAACATACCATGATTCCAATCCATTTTCATAAGTATTTCCTCATCAAACTCTAGATGTACAATTTCCACACCTATCACTACAAGTACCAATCCTCTTAAGAATATTTTACTTGATCTAAATCCTCATCGTTAGTGACATCAATCACATTAAAGCACATAAATTTCAACTAAACCCTACATTCCAATAATTATTCATGTGGACAGGCCCCATGGAAACAGGCTAAGAACTAAAACCATAAATAATAATTCCAAATACATGCATCATTTTTAAATAAATATCTAAAGTGTAAACATAAAAACCAAGAATAATAAGACCTCATCCCTTGTATCGAACCAAACCAAACTAAGTTGAAACTCGGGCCAAATTTATTATATACCATTAATAGGAAGAGTAATTGTTAATTAATAGGAATGTACTATTTGATAGTATCATTTTGAAACATTGATCTATTTCCCCTTTTGTTGCAGGAACATGATTTGACCCATGGGGTGCTGTGATACTTATATGTTGGGTGGTGATACGTATAGTCATAGGAGACAAGTATGTTTTAGTTTAGTTTTTATTTTATTTTCTTTATCACATTGGTCACTTAGATCTTTGACTGCTTTCTATGGACAGAGGGTAGTTATATTCTGTGAAGGGTGCCAGAAGGAGTTCAGATTGATTCAGTCCAATGGCTTTGATCTGAGGTAAGATTCTATGGTTACTACTTGTCTCACACCTCATGTATTTGGGGATTTAGTGTTTTTACTCCATATTATTTTTTCAGTAGGGCGTTGGATCATTTCGTGTTGGTTCGGGTGGATTTGGTTCTCCGATGCCAATCTAGGTAAGGTTTTAATGTCATTGGTTGGTTTCTCACTGGTTATGTAGCATCCTTCATGTGTTTTAAGGTTCTTAATATCCTTTGTGTAGTGTGTTGATCCCTGCTCATTGGTTTCAAGTCTCCAAGTCAAGGGAGACTCACCTGCCTGTGCATAGGTAAGTAAGTATATGAATGTGGGTTCCCCCATTACGTGTATAGTCACCCATGTCAGTGATTATGCACGTATGGGGATAGGTGCTCCAATGTATATATATATATATAAATGCATACACGGGTGAGTGGAGACTGATATATGCATATAAGCATATGTACAAGGATCCTCTTGCACATTCTTATGGCCATGCAGGTGTGTGAATAGGGGATAGGTGTCCTTGCATGTGTGTGAAGGTGTGTATACCCAGTGGAGGAGTAGCAACTTTTAGTTAGAAAGCTCCAAGATCTGAAGTGGATGGCTTGGTTCCACCTTGAGGTAGAGTCCCTCTTGTAGCCTCTTTAATTTAAGAATGATTTAAATTGAATGTATCTTATTTCTTAATTCTTCTTAATTATATTGAATTGGATATCTTGAATAAGTGTTATTTAATATAATTGTTTCTTTTGATAAATAAAGTCATGTTTTTATAATAAAACCCCTCCAACGGAGGTGCGCTGTCTGCGAAAACTCACAGTGATAGTTTAGGGTGTATGATTCTTTTCCGTCGTTTCATTTCCCTTTAGATGTTGCGTCATTGTGCCACTCACTAAAACTTTCTGACGATCCCTTATTATAACATATTAAATAGTTGATTTGTTATATCATGTCTGTTGTGACCTTATCTTATGGTGAAACCTGTTTCGAGTGTTTTCCTAGCCTCTTGGCCACCCCTTTGGGTGTTTACCCGAGCCTATATATCTAAAAACAATGATGGTGTCATTGTTTAACACCTATCAGGCTTATGGTGCTCCCCACCATAAGCTTCATCTTAACACTATTTGGGGTGTTTTCCTGGCCTCGATGCACATCTAATTTTTTACATATATGAATTCTCATATAATATTTGTGATGCATCCTGGGATGTTAAAACATACTCAAATTCTGTTGTTCTCAAGGTGACTGAAGTTTTGTTATTAGAGTTCCAAGAAATGCATATACCATTAATAAGTAATACACCTCTATAATTTGACTCTTAATCAGTAGTTTCAACTACTTAGTACCACTTTTAAAAACAATGAATATATAATATATATCTTTATCATACCACAATCCCGAATCAAGAGTCTATTTTTTATAACATAATATCAGTTTCTATGATGTGAAGGACAACTACATAGGATTTATTTGGAATCATGGCAGGAAGATGTTGCCCCGCAGATGTCACTGGACCAGGCCAACACGTCGCGGTCACGCCGCGGTCACACTGCGGTAATGTCGTGATTTGGCCCTGCTCTATGACGACACCCCACAGTGGTTTTCAGTCTTGTTGGAATTCAATGTATGATACCTAGATAGAGTTGTAGATAGATTATCCATCCATAGTTAATGAGGAGGGAGGAGACGACCGGAATGTTTCCTCGGTTCCTCTTGCTCCCTTCTCTCCTGGCCAGAAGATGTTGACCTGCATATGTCGCTGGACTGGGCCAACACGCTGTGGTCACGCCGCGGTCACGCCATGGTCATGTCGCGGTCACGCCGCAGTCACGCCACAGTAATGCCATGATTTGGACCTGCTCTAGGATGACACCCCACGGCGGTTCATAGTCTTGTCGAAATTTGATGTATGATACCTAGATAGAATTTTAGATACATTACCCACCCATAGTTAATTGGGAGGGAGGTGATGGCTAGAATGTTTCCCAGCCTCCTCCCACTCCATTCACTCCTGGCCGGAAGATGCTACTCTGCGAATGTCGCTTGATAGGGCCAACACGCCGCGGTCATGCCATAGTCATGTCGCGGTCACGCCGTGGTCACGCCGTGATAATGTTGTAATTTGGTCCTGATCCAGGACAACACCCTGCGGCGGTTCGCAGTCCTTTCGGAATTCAATGTATAATACCTAGATAGAGTTTTAGATACATTACCCACCCATAGTTAATAGGGAAGAAGGTGATGGCCAGAATATTGTCCCACCTCCTCCTACTCCCTTCGCTCCTGGCCGGAAGATGCTACCCCACGAATATCACTAAATCGAGCCAACATGTCATGGTCATGTCGCGATCACGCCGCGGTTATGCTGCGGTCACGCCGCGGTCATGCCACGGTCATTCCACAGTCACGTTGCGGTCACACCGCGGTCATGCTGTGGTCACGCTATGGAAATTTCGTGATTTGGCCCTGATCTAGGACGACACCCCACAGCGGTTCGCAGTCCTATCAGAATTCGATGTATGATACCTAGATAGAGTTTTAGATACATTACCCACCCTCCTTCCTAGACCCCGAACACCCCCCCCCCCCCCCCCACCCTCCTCCCTGGACCCCAGACAGCCCCCCGGACAGCCCCCCCCCCCCCCCCCACCCTCCTCCCTGGACCCCAGACAGCCCCCCGGATATCCCCCCCCACCATCCTCCCTGGACCTCGGACAGTCCCACGGACAGCCCCCCAACACTCCTCCCTAGACTCCAGATCCCAATCTAAGCTCTCTTCAAGATTCACCCTAAATCTCAATGGAAAATATGGTTTTAGAGTTTCGGAAGAAGATGAGAGAAGAGTGAAAACCCTAATCGAAAAGAGGAATCAAGGAGAGGATTAGACTCACTTTGATCTTCAATCCGCACTTGACGGCACTCAAAATTCCCAAGTGACATGTACGAGTCAACCCCGCCTCAAACCGAGGCACGGTGTGGCCGGTACCACTCAAAGTGTCTCACTTTTATTTGAAATGGAAAACATTTTAAATGAAAACAACAACTGACATACGGAAAACTGATCAAATGGATTCAAATTGTGTTGAGACTTTAGAAAAATGATCCATGAGTCATTTGTGATGTGTATGAGTCAACACCGCCTCAATCCGAGGCACGGTGTGGCTGATACCACTAAAAGTGTTACAATTTTATTTGAAATGAACAACATTTTAAGTGAAAACAAAAACTAGCTTATGAAAAACTGACCAAACGCAATTAGATTTTGTTGATACATTAGGAAAACGATCCATTGGTCATTTTTGATGTGTACGAGTCAACCCCACCTCAATAAAATGCATGGTGTGTCCAGTACCACTCAAAGTGTCTCACTTTTATTTGAAATGGACAACATTTTAAGTGAAAACAACAACTGGCATACAGAAAACTGACCAAACACAATCATATTCTGTTGATACTTTAGGAAAAAGATCCATGGGTTATTTATGATGTGTACGAGTCAACCCGACCTCAATATGAGGCATGGTGTGGCTAGTATCACTCGAAGTATCTCACTTTTATTTAAAATGGACAACATTTTAAGTGAAAACAACAACTGGCATACGTAAAACTGACCAAACACATTTGTATTGTGTTGATACTTCAAAAAAATGATCCATGGGTCATTTTTGACATGTACAAGTCAACCTCACCTCAATCTGAGGTGCGGTGTGGCCATCACCACTCAAAGTGTCTCACTTTTCTTTGAAATGGACAACATTTTAAGTGAAAACAACAACTGGCATACAGAAAACCGACCAAACGCATTCAGATTCTATTGATACTTTAGGAAAAGGATCCATGGGTCATTTATGATGTATAAAAGTCAACCTCGTCTTAATCCAAGTCACGGTGTGGCCGGTACCACTCAAAGGGGTTTTTCTTTTGTTTAAAATGGATACTCATTTAAGTAAAAACAACTGGCATTCTGAAAACTGAGCGAACGCATTAGGATTGTGTTGATACTTTAGGAAAACGATACATGGGTCAATTTTTTATGTGTACGAGTCAACCCCGCCTCAATATGAGGCACGGTGTGGCCGGAACCACTAAAAGTGTCTCTCTTTTGTTTCAAACGGACATCATTTTAATTGAATACAACAACTAACAAACGGAAAACTGACCAAAGGCATTCTAATTCTGTTGAAACTTTAGTAAAACTATACATGGGTCATATGTGACATGTAAAAGTCAACTCCGCCTCAATATGAGGGCCAGCGTGGCTGGAACCACTCAAACTGTCTCACTTTTATTTTAAATGGACAGGATTTTAAGTGAAAACAACAACTGGCATATGGAAAACCAACCAAATGAATTCGGATTGTGTTGATACTTTAGGAAAACAATCCATGGGTCATTTTTGACATGTACGAGTCAACCCCACCTCAATATGAGGCGCAGTGTGGCCGACACCACTCAAAGTGTCTCTCTTTTGTTTAAAATGGACAACATTTTAAGTGAAAACAACAACTAGCATACAGAAAACTGACCAAATGCATTCGGATTCTATTGAAACTTTAGTAAAATGATTCACGGGTCATTTTTGACATGTATGAGTCAACCTAGCCTCAATCCAAGGTGAATTGTGGCCAGAACCACAGAAAGTGTCTTGATTTTCTTTGAAATGGACAACATTTTAAGTGAAAACAACAACTAACAAATAGAAAACTGACCAAATGAATTAGGATTCTTTTTATACTTTAGTAAAAGGATCAATGGGTCATTTTTGACGTGTAAGAGTCAACCCCGCCTCAATCTGAGTCACTGTGTCCGGTACCACTCAAATTGTCTTTCTTTTGTTTAAAATGGATACGCTTTTAAGTTAAAAGAACTGGAAAATGGAAAAATGACCAAACACTTTCGGATGTTGTTGATACTTTAGGAAAATTATCCATGGGTTATTTGTGACATGTAAGATTCAACCCCGCCTCGATCCAAGGCGCAGTGTGGCCAGCACCACTCAAAGTGTCTCTCTTTTGTTTCAAAAGGACATCATTTTAAGTGAATACAACAACTGACATATGGAAAACTGACCAAAGGCTTTTGGATTCTATTTAAACTTTAGGAAAATAATACATGGGTCATATGTGACGTGTAAAAGTTAACCCTGCCTCAATCTGAGAGCCTTTGTGGCTGGCACCACTCAAACTGTTTCACTTTTATTTGAAATGGACAGGATTTTAAGTGAAAACAACAACTGGAATATGGAAAACCAACCAAACGCATTCAGATTGTGTTGATAATTTATTAAAATGATCCATGGGTCATTTTGGACATGTAGGATTCAACCCAGCCTCTATCTGAGCTGTAGTGTGGCTGACACCACTCAAAATGTATCTCTTTCGTTTAAAATGGACATCATTTTAAGTGAAAACAAAAACTAACATACGGAAAACCGACCGAACGCATTCATATTCTGTTTAAAATTTAGTAAAACAATCCATGGGTCATTTTTTACATGTAAGAGTCAACCCTACCTCAATCCGAAGCACAATGTGGCCGGCACCACTCAAAGTGTCTCTCTTTTGTTTAAAATGAACATCATTTTAAGTGAAAACAACAACTGACATATGGAAAACTGACCAAACGCATTCATATTCTATTGATACTTTAGGAAATGGATACATGGGTCATTTTTTATGTTTAAGAGTCAACACTGCCTCAATCCGAGGCACGGTGTGGCTGGTACCACTCAAAGTGTCTTTCTTTTCTTTAAAATGGATACGCTTTTAAGTAAAAACAACTGGCATATGGAAAAATGACCAAACACATTTGGATTGTGTTTATAATTTAGTAAAACTATCCATGGGTCATTTTTGAAGTGTACGAGTCAACCCCTCCTCAATCCGAGGTGCGGTGTGGCCGACACCACTCAAAGTGTCTCTCTTTTGTTTCAAAAGGACATCATTTTAAGTGAATACAACAACTGACATACGGAAAACTGACCAAAGGCATTCATATGCTGTTGAAACTATAGTAAAACAATCCATGGGTCATATTTGACTTGTACGAGGAAACCCCGCCTCAATCCGAGGGCTGGTGTGGTCGGCACCAGTCAAACTGTCTCACTTTTATTTGAAATGGAGAGGATTTAAAGTGAAAAAAAACAACCGGCATACGGAAAACTAACCAAACGCAATCAGATTGTATTGATACTTTAAGAAAAAGATTCATGGGTCATTTTTGATGTGTAAGAGTCAACCCCATTTCAATCTGATGTGCAGTGTTGCCGACACCACTCAAAATGTCTCTCTTTTGTTTAAAATGGACATCATTTTAAGTGAAAACAAAAACTGACATACGGAAAACCAACCAAATGCATTTGGATTTTGTTTAAACTTTAGGAAAACTATCCATGTCTCATATGTGACTTTTATGAGTCAAACCCTCATCAATACGAAGCACGTTGTGGTCGGAACCACTCAAAGTGTCTCTCTTTTTTTTAAAATGAACATCATTTTAAGTGAAAACAACAACTAGCATACGGAAAACTGACCAAATGCATTCACATTCTATTGAAAATTTAGGACAACGATACATGGGTCATATGTGACGTGTAAGATTCAACCCTTCCTCAATATGAGGTGCGGTGTGGCCAAAACCACTCAAATTTTCTCTTTTTTTTAAATGGACTTCATTTTAAGTGAAAACAACAACTGACATATGGAAAACTGACCGAACGCCTTCAGATTCTATTGAAACTTTAGGAAAACGATACATGGGTCATATGTGATGTTTACAAGTCAAATCTGTCTCAATACGAAGCGCGGTGTGGCTGGAACCACTCAAAGATTCTCTCTTTTGTTTAAAATGAACATCATTTTAAGTGAAAACAACAATTGACATACAGAAAACTAACCAAATGCATTCGAATTCTGTTGAAAATTTAGAAAAAAGATCCATTTGTCATATGTGACGTGTAAGAGTAAACCCCGCCTCAATCCAAGTCACGGTGTGGCCGACACCACTCAAAGTGTCTCTATTTTGTTTAAAATGGACATCATTTTAAGTGAAAACAACAACTGACATGTAGAAAACTGACCAAACACATTTGGATTCTATCGAAAATTTAGGAAAATGATCCATGGGTCATATGTGACGTGTACAAGTCAACCCCACCTCAATCCGAGTCATGGTGTGGCTGGTATAACTCTAACTATATCTCTTTTGTTTAAAATAGACATCATTTTAAGTAAAAAATATTGGTATATGAAAAACCGACCAAACGTATTTGTATTGTGTTGATACATTAGCACAATAATTCATGGGTCATATGTGATGTGTACGAGTCAACCCTGACTCAATCTGAGGTGTGTTGTGGCCGACACCACTCAAAGTGGCTCACCTTAATTTGAAATGGAAAACATTTTAAGTGAAAACAACAACTCGCGTACGGAAAACCACCCAAACGCATTCAGATTCTGTTGATACTTTATAAAAATGATTAATGAGTCATATGTGACGTGTATGAGTCAATCCCGCCTCAATCCAGGGCATGGTGTGACCGGTATCACTCCATGTGTATGTCTTTTGTTTAAAATGGATATCATTTTAAGTAAAAACAACTGGTATACGGAAAACCAACCAAACATATTCGGAATTATGTATGCAAGATAATTCATTTTGTATGTGTTATAGATTCACAATTCATAATCCATTACATAATTCATTCTGATTGTATTCAATTGAGAATTCAATTATGAATTCTATATTGCATAGGGTAATTGGGTTTATATACATGATTATAATTATGGTACATTCCGTGGTTATAAGAGTATCCTGTTTTAATGTGATTTTGTGTGCTATAGCATGTGTTTTTTTCTATTAAGAGTGTATGAAGGTGTATGTAGTTGAGTGTGTAGTGGTTTTGTTTCTGTTAAGAGTGTATGCAGGAGTGCAGGAGATTTTAGGTGACTGGTCTGCCAAATTCTGGTATTACACTATACCAACAGTTTACTAAAACCGTTGGTATAGTGATATACATATTTTTAAATAGAATACTCCTATATACTAATGGTTATTTAAACCATTGGGAAACTAGAATTACACTGCCAGTATTTCCAATATTTTTCAAACCATTGGGAATACTCTTATATACCAACGATTATTTAAATCGTTGGGAAACTCTAGGATTACACTACCTTTCCCAACTGTTATACTAAAACTGTTTGTAATGGGCTATCCCTATGCCTTACATGCCAACCCTTTGCCAAACTGTTGGTATATAGTATACCAATGGTTTCGTAGCCTTTACCAATGGTTTCAAACCATTGGTAAAGCCTTAGTTTTCAGTAGTGTTTTGAGTTTTCATGATTTTAAAATGGACTAATTGGTTTCTTTCCTTTTTTTATCTCTTACTGAGATTTCTAGGATCATCCCACATTTTACAACTTTTTTCGAAGGGATTAAGGATTTTTATGCATTATAGAAAGGTCAATGGTGACATTTATTGAATGAATCAAAAGTTTCATGAATGAAAACTGAAGTGTAAACACAAGAACCTTTTTTGTGGAAACAATGTACACATAGTGGAAGTATCCACTTTGTATGTTACGCTATTCCTAATTCTATAAAATTCTAAACCTAAATGGTATCTGAGATATAAGTGACTCATTATTTTTTATTGACTTTGTAATTATGGATGGAAAAATTTGGGTTTCTTTAGTTGGTACTAAATCCAACATGTAAATAGTACAATTTTAGCACTAGATCTAGGTATACAGGTTTGGGGTACAACACACACAATTTACTTACACATAGAAAGTTTTGATCCTAACCTCTAACAACAAATACATCCTCACATATTATGTTTTTGCCTCCAAATTTTTATTGTCCAGATCTAATAATTTTCAATACGTTATCATTTCCAAATTATAAGACAACTTATTAATCGTATGTAACTACTATGATTGGATCCTTATTTATCATCATATGGGAAGTACATAAACTATCAAGAATTCAAGAAACAACATGATCTAATTCTCTTAGATAAAAATCTACAACCACTACCTTCTCAGTTTTTTTTATCCGTGTTTTTAATTCCACATATTGTTCTTAAATGTACTGCTAGACCTCCATGATCCCATTCACCTTCTCTATAACCCATGTGATTTGATTTCTAAATTCCATACCAAGAGTCAAGATTGTCTTTTAATCTTTCATTTCTCATCACAAACTCAATTATTCTCCACCAAAATTTTTTATACAACAAAATTGATCTTTCACTATGTTTTTTAAACAATCTATGATCTAAGTCTACTATTTGAACTTAATTTTAAAGTCAAAAAATTTATATAATATTTATGGAATCTAATATTTGTTATTTTCAATTTACACCTTCACCTTGTACTTATCTAATTCCTAATAATTTATATAGAGTTTTCCATTAGGAACCACTCAATTGGATTTATTCCTTTTGGATCTCTAAAATTATATTTCTTCAAGATAAAATTCCAACTCTACATGGAGATCAAATATAAATTTTACTTCCATATCATCATCATAGTTGTCTTCCTTAGTTTTTTACATCTCTATAACAACTATGAGAACATCTTTTTTGAGATATTTATAGTCTTCAATCTCTTCTGACACTATTTATTTTGACCTATTATCCTCTTATGAAAGAAGGTTATTCTTCTTGAAAAATTTGTACATATTATTGCTCTTACCTTTCACATTATCTGAATATTTAATTGTCATAACTTCATCATCCTTGTTATCATCTTAAAAATTATTTGGACAATTTTAAATAAGGTTACCAATATTTCTACACTAGAATCACATGATTGGAAGTTTTAATTTGAATTTTCCTTCCACCCTTTTCAAATTTGAGGAAATGAATGGCATGAATTCATCAACATCTTCTTCTTACTAATCATCCTACCCATAGATATTGTTCATTACCATTAATTAAAACTCCTTAAAATTCCATTTTCTATAACCTTTTTATCATCTTTCCTTAACTCATATACAACATGAGTACTATGAAGACTATATAAAATCATCTACTTTACATTTTTATTCAAAAGAACAAATATTTTTAGATTAAAATAAGTTAAAAACCATATCAATATACAATTAATGATCCTTAAATCGTCATGGGTTACTCTGAGACCATGAATATCTTCTACAATCACATTAAATCGATCAAAAAATGAATGAACGAATTAACTCAGTTGTATCCTCAAGTCATAATACTTGTTCCAAAGAACATATCATTTAGTTTCATATACATTTGTGTCTCCTTAATATATATTTGTCATCTATTCCTATATATAATGTGAGTATTTACATAGTATCACTTCCATGTAGATTGTATTGGCTAAATATCACCCTGGAGTATTGATTCCTCTAGCATCAGAATGTAATTCTTTATGGTCTCCTTCTAATAGAGTTTCACTATCCATACTGATCAAAATTCAATATATAAAAACTATGTAAAAATACATGACTAATATCATAAATATTGGTGTATTTTATACATATATAATTTAAATTTACTTTTATCAAAGATCAAACTACCTTTATGGTTTAATACTGCCATTATATCCACTTAACGGAGAGTTACATTACCTGAACCATTAGATCTGATATAAATTATTAGCTCTAAGAAATTTGAATACATTAAGGGGGAGGGGTGAATTCAGATATATAAATTTATTTTTAAATTACCCTCTCAAATGATCTTGTTTTAATGTTATAGGAACATGTCTCTCCCTTACCACAGTTATAACATGATAAAGAACATTAAGAGGGACATAAGAAATTTAACTTGGTTCACCCACACTAGGCTAATACAAGGATCATACAACTATAATGTGCTAATTTACTAGAATCGCTAATAATATTCGTATTTAAAATGTTTATATTGGACTCACTATCCCTCCTTATTTAAAATTGATTACAATTGAGAACTCACTACTCTCTCAACTCAAGTGAATACATAGCTCCTCCAGAAGAATCTTTGGATGACCTAAATCTTCTAAAAAATTATCCACACTATCATAGGTGTGACATGAACCACTCTTTTCATTAATAATATTAATTTCACTATACTTTATAATATTTGATCTTAAAAATTAACCTTTACATAAAATATGTTTCATTTAAAATCCTTCATGGAAGACTCCTCTTTGAGTTTCCCTTCCTTTTCGAATTACTTCCCTTTGTAAATTGTTTCCTTCCTGAATTGACACCCTTTATAAACTAACTCTTCAAAAATATCTTCTCTTTATGAACTAAATTCCTTCACAAACTACTTTCCTTCATGAAATTATTCATTCACAAACTGACTCCATTCATGAACTACATGGAAAATTCTTGATTTCTATGCTATTATTTCAAAAAAAACATATTATTTAACCTATTATCTAATTATTATTTGCTCCACTTATTCTTAATCAAGTGATTAGGATAATTTATATAGAAAATTATCCACAAAAAAACTTTATAATCATAAAATTACACTTAATTCCTTCCCACAACACACTTTTCATAAGATTACCTTCATGAAAGATGAGAAAAATCACAACACATTTGAAAATGACATCGGATACCCGATATGATTCCTTTGAGAGTTGCATGAAAAATACTCTAAAAAAATAAACTAAAGTTTCAAAAAACTACCATGAAAAAATTCTACATTTGAAAACCTCCCTTCACTAAAATCCTTCAAAACCTCGCTTAAATTTCTCCTTCACAATTTATAAAATACTTCTCTTGCATCTTCACAAACACCATATTTCATGTGATTGTTCAAAGTCATTTAATTTCTATGCTAATAAGTTGTTGTATACCTCTTATGTATTTTCATAAGTGCTACTTGAAAACTGTTCCTTTGTATCAAATATTTCTATGCAATTTTGCATGCACCTTCAAGTGCTTCTATAACCACTCCATTAGGAATGTTTAAAGTTATTCAAGGACCTAGAACTTTTTCAACATAATTTTTTAATAAGAATAACCTAATATCCAAGAAAAATTACCTTGATGAATTTTTTCCAATAGACATAAGGTATATTATGATGCTTAGAAAGCTGGTATAGGGTGTATTCCTATGAAAATAAGTATTTTCATTGCATAATGATCAAGAAATCTAAAACCACATTTAAATAATTGTCCTACATATAATTTATAACTGTCTATGGGTTTTCATGAATTGAATATCTAATGAAATTATCTCTTTGATGAAAATTTCATTGTATATACTGATCATAACATTTTAAATTATATATTATCACAAGTTGATATTGATTTTAAACAATGCATGTGGGTAGAGTATCTTAAAATATTTGATATTGAACTTTCAAATACATATGGAAAAGGTAATATTACATCTCACACTTTGAGTAGGAAGAATATAACTAAATCTATTATTGAATATGAAGAGTAGTGGTAGATGATGGACATGTTTGTTGATTTTTACTTAGAGATTAATAAAACAAATAGTGATATTGTAACATCCTCAACCCGGTAGTCCCTCACATGACCGATACGGGTAGTTACATGACCTCAGGTTCACTTCCTCAAACACCATAGGTTTTTGACTAGCTGTGATGGTATAAGGAATAGAGTGGGGAGAATATACCCTCTAGAACAAATTATAAATCAAAAAGGAAATAAATCAATACATCATGACATACAACTGAAATAAATGAATAATAAACACCAAACATTCCAAATAATAATAATAAATCATGTCATGTCATATTGTATGCCAAAATAAATATCATGCTGAAATTCATACAAGTTAAACAACTAGAAACATACTAAAAAATAAAGACTGCATAAACCCAAATCCCAAACCCCATGCTCAGTCCTTTCTCCATGTTCCAATCCCATCCGTCAAAGAAACCAATCAAGAAAAGGTCCTTTGGTTCTTTTCCACACCTGTATCCGTGAAATCTTCCCAGGTTCCAAATGGAAGCCTCAATAGGGTGTGAGTAAAATTTAGTAGTCTAACACCCACGATGTCTACACAATTCAGTCCAAATAAATTCTATAAGAAATAGTATGATAAATATTGAAATTAATTCATAAATTAATGTAAGTCATAAAATAAATCTGTCAACCCTTGATATCCAAGTTGAATCCTAGGCCGGCTAAACCCACTTCAGTGCAACACCATATATCTCTATCCATTGTAAAATTCACCTACTTAGGATTAATCTCCCATACCATATGTCAATTAAACAGTATAAATTCCTATTGATCGATTATACTTTCTAGGATAAATCACCCATGTCATGTCAAATAACCAAACATCTCTCCATTGAGCAACAAGTAACCAATAAATATTGGGATCTATGTGAATTTTCATGCCTGAACTGCTCACATGTTCCCAGGGAACATGACCATGCTAAGGGAAAAAAGTAACTATGTCATATTAGACTCTATATAAATTCCCATTCTAGAGTGGCTTATGTGTTACCATGGTGAAAAACCATACCAATGAAAAAATTATCACAGGAAACAGTGTTAATTCCCATGATAAGGACACTTACTTGCTGTAAATGCATCAAAATCTATGTAAATTCTCATTCTAGTGGTGATTAAACAATTAAACATCAAATCAAAATATGGTCCAATTCATTCCAATTTACCAATCATGCCAAACATGTGATTATATGAAAAAATGGTTAGTTTAACCAAATTAAAAATTATCAGCAATTAAATTCCATTATGAAAAGTTACTAATTATCAAAATAATTTTAACAAATATATTTTACATTCCATATATTCTTTTTTCCATTTCACATGTCATTATATCCATATTTTATCACATTGTTATGCCAATTAACCACTTTCAAGCCATGTGGTTCTTTATCAATCCAATTACATCAATTCACATATTAAGATAATTCATAATTTAATCCATTACATGAACAATTCCCATGTCAACTAAGGGTTCTAGGTTCATACATTCCAAGTCCCAACCAAGGGTCAAAGGTTGAAATACCTCTCAGATGACTACAAATCTTGGTCTCAATGCCAAAAAATCCAACAGAACCCATGGGAGGTCTAATTATATGGTTTCATAAATTTCAATGGGTTTGTAATTAGGATAGGTCGCATACATGGTGTTATTACATGATTTCCCATGTTGCACATGCTAGAGAAATCAAAACAGACTTTAGGGGTTATTTTATACCACCCACCTCAAGAAAAGAAGAATATGGAAACCAAGATTGAGTATTAGATCAATGTACAACAAAAAAATACCCTATGGGAAGTTATAGACACACACCATTAAGGCTATAATAAGAGGATCCAAAAGAAGACAAGAGGAAAACATCAAATCTAGGAAGAACTCACTATTTCATGTTGTCTGGATTAGACCGAGGATCAAAGAACTAAGGAATGGTGTTTTAAAAGTCTCAATAGACTTGGATAGGCTTAAAAATCATAAATCCCAATCTATGATCGAATTAAGGGTTAAGTGGTATTTAAAATAGATTTCAAGTAGATAAAATACAATATTTTCACTCATAATTCTAGCCCATCCCGATACCACCGGTTGGTCGGTGGGAACCACCAGCTGACCAGTGGTATCCTCTAATTCCAATACATGGCTGGAAACTACAATGAAGGTATAGTAGGTCTATTATATATTTACCAAGATAATATAAACCACATTGTTTTGTTGTTGGATTTGTAGTACCGCGAAAACTACCGGCCACCACTAACCTTCTATTAACTCAGTTTCTTGAGCACCCAAACCCTCCCAAAAAACTCTTTACAACAAGAACTAGGCTTATTTAACAATATTAAAATGATTTAATAGTAATCAAAGAGGTTCAATCAAAAAATTAAATAGGAATCTACCTAAAAAAAGATGTGATCTTACAACCTCTCCACCATATAATAGCTCATCCCCGAGTTGTGATCCCATGCATCACTGTGGGGTATCTGAGAATAACTTGGACCATTGCGTCTGTATATAAAACTCTCTCTCCTAGGTATACTCTTGGATATTCCCATACTTACACTAGAGTAATGGTTTCACTTATATATTCTTATCTCTGCAGTCTATAATAAAAATCGGATTCTCCTCAAAAAATGCATTGGCATCCAACTTAACATCATTAACAGAAATCACGTGAGAAGGGTTGGGGTCATATATTTGAAGATACAATGCATTAAACACATCATTCATGGAAATTTAGTGTTTAATAAGGGATAATTATTATGCAAGTTGATCGAACCTATCTAATATCTTAAATGACCCAAAAAACATGGGCGCTAGATTTCTCTAATTCTGAATACATCATTTCCATAGCCTAAGAGAAACCCAAATAAAAATCCAGTTATCGAGCAAAAACATAAAAGGCCGTATTCAATGTTTATCATATGATTTAATCTTTCTCTTTTTAGTTACAGACCACCCACTTAAACATCTCCTATATGAGACTAGGTTCAATGAGCGCTTACTCTCTCACCTCTAACCAGAACAAAGGAGAATGGAATTACCTTATATAATAATCCATTAAAAGATCCATTTGGATCAATTCCTAGAAGTTTTTATTATAATATAACTATATGAGTATTATATGTTGATAACAATATCCACCAAAATTCAAAACATAGGCTCTCTACATATCCTCCAAATATGAATCATCAATTTAGATTATACATTAGTCTGGGTATGATAGACTATAATTTAAAATATTTATGATATCAATTCCTTCTAAAGGATCTCCAAAACCATGATGTGAAATGGGGATCTTCATCAGAAATCATACTCCTCAGAACACCATGCAATCAAACTATCTTCTTTCTATAGAGATTACCCAAAACATCAGAGATGAAGGTATATCTGATAGGAAAGAAGTGGGGTTCCTTCATCAGTTAATCCATGATCACCCATACCATATAATTCTTCCAAGATATCCTAGGAAATTTTTTCATGAAGCCCATAGTGACATCATCTCATCTCCATTCCAAAATGTGAAAAGTCTATAGTAACCCAATAATCCTTTGATATTAATCATTTTCCTAATAATAGGTGAAACATCACACCACAAAGATCATTATATCCTTATTTATCCCTAGACACTCTTACTACCTATATATATCATGATATAATTTTTTATATTAGGATGTACCACTAATTTAGAAGAATCAAATTCCAACATCATCTCCTAACATAATCTTGTAGGAACCTTGATACGGTCATGGACTAGAAGAAAATCACTGATACTAAGAGAAATACACAATAGTGGATACCCACCATATAAGATATTCTTCAAATCTAAATCCTTTTAATCAGATAACTACCCTCTATTGATCTGTTCTAGAGTCACGAGAACAATAGATTTTAATTTTAGAGTCTGTGATGCCTCGCGTCATCACGGGTTGTAAAATCAGAGGAAATTTGAACCTTTTTTCCTCCGGAGTGTTCAAGGGAGAAATAGAAATTTATCCTATAATATGATCTTGGATATTTTTTTTGACCACTACATTGGTTTTATAATAGGTTTTTTACCCTAAGACATCACTTTAGTGAAAATCTGAGTTGTTCTATTTATCATGGAATAATTAATATTTAATTAATTAAATATTATTCTCTTTTTCCATGTTAGTTTGGTGATATAATTTAAAAATAGTGTCATATTGATATTATATTTCTAAAATTGAGTATATAATGGGGGTTTTTTCTTAGGTGAGGCATAACCATGCATTGGGTGTTGGGGTCAGGCCCATGCCCCTTTTCTTTTCTTGTTTTTCTTTTTTCCCTTTTTATTTATTCTTGTTTTCATTTCCCATTTTCCCATTTTCTTCCAATGAACACCCCCATGGTCTTCCATTAACATGATTAAGATATATAGAAAAGAGGTAGAGGGATAAGGAGGAGTTGTGGCCCAAGATCCTGTCCAGAGGTAGATCAAGGATTAGTGGATGTATGGAGTGGATTCAGTGCGAAGCTTCGGCGGTCTCTATCCCAAGGTGGGAAATTTTTATGTTTATCATTTTAAATCCACATATAGTATTTTTTTTAATTATTAAATAGTTTTATGGGTTTTTGGGGACCCCTTAGGGGTCGATATGTGGCTTTGGGGGAGAAATTAGGTGTTTCAGGCCATCTGGAGGGATTTCCATTCAAAAACACATATGTACAAATCATGAGGTTTAGAGAACGCACACCATGTGTTCTTAATATTTTGGGAAGATGATTTTTTGGGACTACACCCCATGCACTTAGGTGTACATGCCTAGTTTGAACACATGGCCATGAAATTTTTTGTACCTGGCTAGGTACCTCATGTGGGAGTACATGTCCTGTACCAGGGTGACACACTGTGTACTCGTAAGGGGTACACACAGAGTGGGGATGAGGTACACAGGCTGGTACCCATGTGGGATTACACATCATGTACTGGGAGGTACATGCTATGTACTTTAGAGAAGTAAATTCTGAGTTTCATTGGAAACATGGATAAGGAGGATCTCTATGGTTACATGTAATGTACCCAAAGTACATGCCATCTACTTTTTTATACATTTCCCTATTTTTTATGTTTTTCACCATGGAATTGGAATTAGTCTCTTGATTAGTGAATTTGGAGAATTTCTCCACATAGATTGTGATGGTGTAATACTTTCATCATTTATAGGTTGTTGAGAATTTTTTTTGGATGGTAGAGACTTTGTAAGGGGATTTCTTTGAGTTTTGGTTTCAAAATACACATGGGGTTTGGGTTGTGATCTATGAGGCCTGGGTGAGGGTAGTGATCTTGTTAGTTGGATTAGGATTGTGGTAGACAAACCGATGTTATTTTAAGTTCATTTATATGGATTATGAAAAGTAAGATCAGGTAGTATTATAATGAAGATCATATTTTTCCCTTCATGATGGGACTGGTTGGTCAAGGTTAGAGCAGTTGAGATTTAGCTACTAGGTTTGAATACTAGAGTTGTTGGAACCTTTGGGATAGGTTGATGACTTTGGATAAAGGTTATAAATATCTATTGTTAAGATATTGAGATAACTCTAAGGTACTCTTATTGATGTACTTGTGGGCCAATTTTTGATCAATTGATCAATCTGTATTGTAGTTGGTAGTTTAAAATGCCTAGGTGAAGTTTTTTGGCTTATGTTGAGGAGTCCTTGTGGACTGTCCTTCTTTGAGGTGGTTATAAGGACCATTGGTAATGTCTTTGTTGGCATGCTTTCCTATTGGGTACTCATTGGATGTGTTGTTGATTGAGGATCATATGGATTCCACTAAAGGAATTTTGGGATGTTTCTTCAATGAAATTGTCCCATGATTTAGATGACCCAGAGGAACCCCTTGTAGGGTGTCTGGATTTTGTTGTGTCCTTTTTTCTATTTGAGGTTTCTTTAGGCATGGCATGAAGAATTTAGTACATCATGGGAGTCCCTAATTAGAAACCACTTTATGTTGTGACCCCAAGGACTGTGGGAGCCCCTATTTTGGTTTATCCCTAAGGTGGGTCATGGAGATATTGTAGTGGATGTTTGATAGATGTTGAGATCTAAGGGACCATAAGATCCATGTGCTTATTGGCCAAGAGTGGATTGATGTTTTTTGTTCATCTGTTTAGATGGTGGGTTTTAGGTTGGATCATCCCATTTTTTGTTGTCCTTTTTCCATGAAGTTTGAGGATTTTTCTACTCAAGAATATATTTTTGGAGGAAAACCTTAAGTTATATATGACTATGCTTTGGTTCTAAGTTTTCATTTGGTTATCTGCTCCATTATATTTATATTTTTAGATAGGCTTAGAGAGCTAATAGATAATATGGATGAGTGCACCACCCCTATATTGAGTGTGTGCCCCAGATAGGGGGGTGGATATGTTTTTTTGTGAATGTAGTGGTTCCCCTAGTGTTGTGTATGGATCCCTTGTGCAGTAAATTTTTCGAGTCCATATAGATGGATCCCATAGGGAGATGTATCTGATATGTCTATGGTGGATCCCGAGTCATTGTGAATGACTTCTGTAATAGGATAGATCTCTAACATGTGGAGGGTATATTTTTTCACCAGTTCTAATTGTTCCTTTAGATTCCTAGAGACCTATAAATGTGATTTTTAGTTTTGTGTGCTTATGGTTATGGCCTAGGGTCTGATATTTTTTCCTTTGTGTTTGGACATCCTAGATCTCCTGTTTAGATCTGGAAGATGTGTTAGTTGTTGTGTGGAAGGGTGAGTTATGTGCTTTAAATCCTATGGCGTGGGATAAATTAGGGGTAGATCTACCTTTCTGTATTAATCTAGAACATTTAGTTGGATATTTTTATTATTTTTTTACATTTCATTATGAATTTGTCCTTTTATTCAAGCTTTCTTGTCTTCTTCTAGGCTAGGCATACCACATGTTCATGCACTTATTATGAAAAAGGATTACATGCTCACCATTGGGGGTGTCCTATAGGTATTTATTTTTCACCCCTTCTCTGTGCACCTTGGTGTGCATACTGGCCTGATGTCTGCTTTCAAGTTGGATCATAAGATACATGATGAATGGGTTCATGGCCCGATGTTGTTGGATCAAGTAGAGTTGCTCATATAGATTCTGATGATCGGGTTAGTACAACTCAATCATCATGGATACTGAGCATGTGGTTCACCTCAGAGTTGGTTGTACATCAAGTTTTATTAATGTTTAGTTTTTTTTGTATATGTCGTTAGCCTAGTGGGATATTAGTTACTATATTTTTCTTACTTGTGAGTCTGCATGACTTTATGTTGCATTCCATTTATTATAGCATGTTCTGTTTCACTTTATTTATTGTTCATACTCTAATGTTTATCCCTATGTATGATTTTGTTTATTTGCACTATTATTATACTCTGACCAAAGGGTATAGTCTCTTCACAATATCTTATAGACCATCATAGCTATTTAGAGGCCTCTAGAATACAAGGAGGCATGATTGAGGCTTTGTAGTGATTTTTATTGGGTGATGTGTTAGGTCAACCAGGGATGGTTCATTAAATATGGTATTAGTGATTTTCATTTTATGATTTGGGGAGTTAGTAGATAGGTGGTCTAGAAATGTGTTGAAAATTATGAGGGATATAGAACTCATGTGTGATGAACAACTTTAATGATAGGAATTCCATGTTTCTAGGGTATGTAATTTCTATTATTGGATTACATTTTTATAGCATTGTGATTTCACCTAGTGTGATTTACTTGAGGTTTTGAATGTGTGGTTTATTGTGGTTTTTATCTCTTTGATAGTGGTAAAGTGGATAGTTTTCATGTATTATTATAGGAATGTAGGATTCACATTACATATGCATGTCTGTAGTGTTTTTATTGATGATGGTTATTCATTTTTTTATAGTGTCATCAATTTCTCATAAAGTGTTTTCTCATATAAGTAATTTGGGGAATTATACTCAACTGAACTACATGTGTATATTTTATTCTAATTAAAGGTTATTTGGATCTTATGGGAAGATATTATCTAGTGATGGTGATGTAGTCCCTTCAGCAAGGGATTCATAAGAACCCTTATAAGTCAGTTTGGGCTCTGAGTTCCATGTTGGTAGCTTGATAAGGGAAAGTATACTTAATGGATCATTGGATTGGCCTAAAGGTTCCAATAGGTGGTGGTTCCCATGAAGTCTCAGGTTCATGTTTCTTAGGAGGGAACTATTATAGGTATTTGTTGTATTTCAGTTCATGTGGTGGGGCCTATGTTTATTCTATCACTGATGTATTGGGTGGGTGTGGTTTTTCTTACTCATTGGAATTATTGAGTTGTACAATCACTGGGGTTTATTTAAGCATGTATATTCCTGGTGTTTGATAAGTGAAGAACTATGAGTGTTTCCTTTCTCATGGATGGCCTGAGATGGAAGGTTCTGTTGCATTCCAGTCCCTACTCATTTTGGTTTCCCTTTGGGTGGAAAAGTGGAAGTGGGGTTGGATGCTTGTGGTTTTTTGTTAATGCCTGATTCTCTATCAAAATACTCAGAATGATGTTAAAATGTTGAGAATTATTATCTCTAGACTATGATTATACGAATCTATTGTTGATAAAAATCACAACAAACTGATCTAAGAATGGATAAAATATTTGATTCATCAAGGCCATGAATATCATTGGTGTGTTCTTCAGACCATACTATGTCACCAAGAAATTGTACAATCCATATCTACTCCTAAAATTAATATGTGGTATATCAAACATTCTCAACCTCAATTGATGGTAACCTAATCTCAATTAAATCTTGAAGAAAATTCATGAACCTATCATCTGATCAAAGAGATCATCAATACATGGAAGGGGTACCGATTCTTGACCATCATCTATTTTAGTATCCAATAATACACACTTAAGTGCAAAGTCTTATCTTACTTCTTGGAAAACAGTATAGGAGAACCCCATGGTGAATTATTGGGTTTTATGAATACCTTAGCTTCCAGATCTTCTAACTTCACTTTCAACTCCTGAAGCTCTATTGGTGTCATCCTATAAGGTGAGATGAAAACTAGTTCAAATCCTATTCTAAACTCAATAGTGAACTCAATATCACATTTGGGTGGTAAGACTAAAAACTATTCAAAAAATACGTGTTTAAAATGATCAACTACTGGAGTCAATGTATTATGATACATCCCGCCATCATCCAAAACATGGTTGGTTATCTGAGTTGTGAGATAATCAAATATGTACTGAATTGGTCCTATATGACAATTATAATTATTCTATTATCTCGGATGGATATGACAGGCCCAAAGGTCATCATTAATTCCCTATGGTTCTATGAAAAACACAAATTTATAAAAACTCAAAATATGCAACTAGTTAATTAAAATGAGTAAAGAAGTAGTTCAAGATCAATACACAGAGAAGGTGAAATTAGTTTGATTATATTTTTAAAATATTTAAATTTATTAATTTCGATAAAATGGTGTGAGAAGATTGGTTTGATTTGATTTTTACAAAATGAATGAAGAAAGAAAAGTGCATCAGATTGATTTTTTGAGATCAAATTTTGAAAAGTGCGCTAGGAATTTGTAACTTCAGGATTTGGGTGAAATTGAATTTAAGAATATATGTTGATTAATTCATTATTGGTGTTGGATTCATGATGAGTAAGATCCAATGTTCATAGTATCCTCTCCTCAATGTAGAAATTCCCTATTTCCCTTGGTTTGGTGATTTAGGGTTTCACCAAATCAATTTTTTCTCGATACTATATTTAAACTTGATTTACCCTAAAGTTATAAATTGTCTTGCCTTCTTCAGGGTTTTTATTTGTGAAATTTTAAAGTTCCTTATAGATTCCAATATAAATGGTTATGATAAAAGAAAAATAAAGGGATTAAAAGTTGATTTCAGAATTCAAACAAACCAAATACATGAATAAATAAGATAAAATAAATTCAATGCACCATCCCTCTTCAATTTACACAACCCTAGAACAAGGAAATATTACCCACTCATCCTAGTTATGAGAGGATTAAAGGGATGGAGAAAATAAAATTAAAGCATAAAGAACAAGTAGATGAACTCGGGGAGGGCCCTTCACAATGTAGCTTCTCACTTCAAGATTTGGTCTTCAAGATATACTCAATATCATTAGGTTATCCTCAATTTATAGACTCCATATGGGATAAATTATTATTATATATCATTAATAATTGGTCCAAAGGTGGTCCAAAGTGGGCCCCATGTCAAATATTGTTTCAAAAGTTGAATGTAGAATCTGAGCTTTAAAATCTCATCCTATGAATTTGCATGTTGTGTAAATTATTACACCATTTGTACATTTTTATATTGATTTTATTCACTTCAATACATGTCCTTAATTTCATGACTTTCACTGGTGCATGACATGTAATTATTACACACCATGTAATGTCATTTTTTCGCTCTGTAATCCTTGTTTTTCTTAGGTTCTTCAGTTCTGTGCCTTAAAAGTTCTCTATGGTCATCCTCAAAAATATAATGTTGTGCTGCGAGTGAAGCGAAGTGGCACAAAGTGTCTTTAAGCTCTAAATTAACCTCTTTTTGTTCATTTTCCAATATTATTTGTATCCTTCCATAAAACACAAAACAAGTTAAACTATTTAAATATGGGAAAGAATGATCAATTAAATACATAAATCAATGTATTAAAACACCATAAAATGTATACATGAAATATAGATATCATGATATAGCCACCCCCATTTAGAGATAGAAAAATAATCTCCTCTGATAATATTTGATGTGATCCTAGTAAAAAACTAGCTAATCCATACTAAAAATCAAATAAAATTCTTCCATTTATAGCACAAATAGATCCCAAAGGAAACGAAACCCCATAATTTCAAGAGAGTGCTCCTTATAGTGTTTGATACCCTCTGATCATATCCCTAACAGTGTGTCGATGATCATAACACCATCTCACCTCTCCATGGACAACCTTAATCCATTGTAAAATTGAGTAGATATAAACTAATGTGATGCTCTTATATTAAACAAATTATAGACAAGGGTAGATGACACCAGAATCAGACCTCTGATAGTATAAGTTCCTGCATTAAAACTGGTTAGAGTAGATTGTATAGCATGCATTTGACCATCCCCTCGAACCTGGGCTCTAGTCTGACTCCCTTTAGATTCTCCCTCATTCTGATATTTACACTCATGTTTCGGGGGACCATACCATCTACCTTAGTCTAAGTGACTAGTGGAACTATAAATACACATCTATTTAGGAGTAGTTAAGTCTTACCCAGACTCTGGTACCCGCCCTAATCCTTTTCCACTACTCAACCACTGATTTATCCTATATAACAACTATAGATGACCAATTATAAGAAAATAATGATACTCTATAGTGGAGAAAGGATACTGTAATTTCCTGTAGCCATCCCTTCCATACAAAAAGCACTGCAACTGGTTGTGGTCCTGATATGATTTTCCACTCCC
The DNA here is from genome assembly GCA_963277665.1 of Viscum album. Classification (NCBI taxonomy): domain Eukaryota; kingdom Viridiplantae; phylum Streptophyta; class Magnoliopsida; order Santalales; family Viscaceae; genus Viscum; species Viscum album. Next base: position 1,784,614,040 of record OY728125.1, read on the forward strand.
CTTATTTCTCTTCATGCAATTACCTTAGCCGTAACTCTCATGGAGATGCTTCTTTCTAATATAAGAATAGGTCCCTAATCATCTTACTACGACAACGTTTCCACCACTTGGGTCCTCTATTAGGTTCCCTTCTATAATAAGATCCCAATTTTTCATTGTCATGAACCAGACTAGGTCAACCCTGAACCAGTCACCTGAGCCAGTCCACAATATGTCCAGAGGGGCATTCTTGATCCCCCTCGAGATGGAAACTATTTTCAGGCACCAAATCTTACATTTCAGAATGATTTGGAACATAAATGGAAGACAAATAAATAAATGAATAAAAATTGAACAATGCAGATAACCACTAATAGTGGAAAGAAGATAAACTGCACATACCTCCATGTGACCTTCTAGATCACCACCCAACCAAAGACCAACCTTGCTCCAATAATGAGAAACTAAGCTAGGAGAACCTGAGAAAAGTAAATCTTCAAATTAAATGATAAAATATGCATGACCACCTAAATGCTCAGTAGGGATTCCAAGAATAAACCACTGAATCCAAAAGTTCCCCTTCTCAAAACAATCCAAGAACAATAGTTTGAAAATATAGTTACAAAGTAGGTTTTTCATTTTAAAGAAAACAACATCATTTTTTCCATTTTTAAAATACAACTCATGCGACAAATTATTTTCAAAACCAATCCCTCATGTATAAAAAAATCCAAAAAGAATAAAAACCAAGGGAGTGCTAAAAATAAATAAATAAACAATACAAGATTGAAATAAACTAACAGGTATAGCAGAAAATAAACAATAAATGCAATAAAAATCATGGGAGATCCTAAACATACCTAGAATACCCTTGGATGTACTCATTTCAAAACCACCTACCAGTGTATGGTGAATCCCCTAAGTCAATAACCAACTATATTCCCTAACCTATCATCACTAGTGGCAAAGCCCGCCTAGCCTAACAACAAATTCAGGGGGTACCAACCTATCTAATCAGGGTTGATTAAAAACTATCACTTTACCCTATAAAAGAAACCCAGGAATCCATGGTGGTAGTAGTAATGATGTGCAAGTAGGAGGCCCTCGCATGCATGACTCACCTTACCTACCGTCACCGCACTTGCCTACCCCAAACATGGACACCCTATACGATAACTCATAAATGGATATCACTCCTATAGAGGTTCTCACTAGATATATTATATATATATATATATATATATATACATATAAGAATGTATATTTCATATCATCCGAGGTTCCAATCAGTACGTCACATCTCATGTACTTTTAAACCATTTTACAGAGCACTTTAAGTTTTCAACCATGTGCTCACACTTTCAAAGTGAAATAAGGTTATAATCGAGCCTTTATAACATATAACTATTTAAAACTTTTCCCAAAACATTAATCTTTTCAAAAAGACATAAATTTCCAAAACACAATCCTTTCAAAGAGTCAACACAAACATTAAACTAGATCTAGAAGTGCTAAACAAGACTTTAATTTGACATGTCCAATGAATTTACCAAAAACTTCTTGCAAAAACTTCTTTTATATTCACCAAGCTAAATGGTCCCTTATGTTCTAAAAACACACACCAAAAACTACACAATTTCCAAATGGCCTTTACCCTATTTAACTCACACTGAAAGAAGATTCAAGTCCAGACAAGACAAAATTGAGGAACACCTTTAAAGCATTTTTTATTAGAACCCACACAAAAGACCCAACTTCATTTAGAAAAAATAATAACCATTTAGGAAACTAATTTTTCAAGGAAGCTCCAATTTAAAGAACCACCTTCGCTTAATGACACATCCATGTGTTCACCTAGTGCACCCATAGATGTTACAAAATCTAGTGGCACACCAAACATCCAAGAAGACACTTTAAACCACTTTTACAAAATCAACAAAATATTTAAACCGATAACCAACCTTTCACATAATTTAGAAAACATGGAACAACCCCAACAATACCATAAAACCCCTTTTTAAAACATTCCTATATAACAATCAAGCCATAAAGTCATTGAATCAAACACATCAAACTATGTTCACTAATCAAACAACACTATTACAACACTATAAAGCTAAACATTTCATAAAATATCAAATTCCACTTGAATAGAACAAAGACATTTCAAATAAACATTCTTGGTACCCTAATCATAGGCAATTTAAACCAATCACAATATAGTTATGTTTTTAATAAGTTCAATCATCAAGGGACCAACATTTTCATCTAGCCATGAGCATAAAAAAGGTATGAATAACATTTTAAAAGGAATTAAAAATATGACAGTGCTAAAGGATCATTTCAGAAAGGAAAACTTGGATTCACCTAACTCAAACCAAGTGTGAATGGAATGAGACTCCAAGGTGAGGAAGAATAGGGTACCACGGATGAACCACACACCCTATCCACAAGGAATCTTCACCCACACAGAAACCCTAGAATTAGGGTTAAATTAAAACAAAATCCCAACAAGAGGACCCTAAAACAAAGGGAAAGCTCACTAGAAGGGTGGCATGACTACAGTGGAGATTGGTCGAAGCAACAATGCAAGAAGGGGTGGCGGATCATTCCCGAGAGGGTAGGGGGGTTGTGTTGCGCCAGAACAGGGGGATCAGGGTCACACCGGGAGGCAGGTTTTCTGGAGGTAGGGAGGTCGGGCCACCATAAAAGGAGCAGAGAGGGGAGGGTGGGTCGGCGCAAGGCGAAGCAACGAGGGGGGTCAAGCGCATGTCGATGTGAATGGGAAGGGGATGGGGGAGGTTGTTTCATAGAGGGTAAGGGGGGTGGGCGCTGGGTAGATTTAGGGTTTAAAAAATGAAAAATAAAAAAACCAAATAAAATCAATAAAAAATAAATTAAAATCAATTATGTCAATAGTAATAAAAATAATAATATAAATAATAATAATAAAATTTTAATGACAACATTTATAATAACATTAATAATTATATATTCATAATAAAATCATTAATTATCTTAATGATAAAAATAATAATAATGAAAATAAAAATTATATTAATGATAATCATGATTTTATTCATTTTCTTTTAAATTATAACAACATTATTAATAACTGAATAATAATTATATTTATTACAATTTTAATAATAAAAATATTATTAACAATCTTTAATAATAATAATAATAATATCTACACAATATTATTATTATTATTATTATTAGGTTTTAAACTTCTACCATATTTTATTTTATTTCACATTTTATCCTCAATAAATTATTTATTTAAAAAAATTGGCAACTGTGTGGTTCACCTGTGACCAGACACGCAACCTAGCAAACCAAACTCAAACCGAGCCACCTAATGATTCCCACTACAAGGCCAAGTGGCATGCTTGTTCCACGTTTTTATAAACCATGAACAAGTTAGGTACCTTAACTTGGGCCCACTTGCGCATCCGTGTGGGCACCGCATAGTTACTCCTAACCGTGTGGACTGATCGTGAAATGGTAAAAAGGCTTCCAAAATTTTAAAACTCGAACCACCTACTACCAAAACATAAATTAATAATGAAAATAATTAAACAAAAAGGTTGGGGTGTGACAATTCTCCCCACCGCAAAACTTTATGCCCCCATAAAGTCACCAAGCCAACTATTAACACAACTTGAGTCCATGACCAAACAAAACCAATGGAAACTGAGATCCTCAGGGTGACCATTCCCAACACACGTCGCACCCAACCAATTTAAGAAAAACTGCTACCGGAGATTGAGGGGAGAATGTGGGAGGGTTCTCCCCACCATAATAATTCACTAACACAGAAACCTTGAAACTCGAACACACCACCGCTAGGGGAGCAATGCGGGAACTCCCAGCACAAACTCGTTCAGGAAAATCTTTCAAAGGGACAGAAATATGCTATAGATGTGGAAATGAAGGTCGTAAAGCAAGAACCTGCCATGGAAAAAGGAAGCATCCAGTTGACTCGAGGAAAGGGAAAGAAGTTCTTTCTGAGGGATCAATTGAATGTTTTAAATGTGGTGTGCATGGTCATTATGCAAACACATGTCCTATGAAGAAGTTTCGTGAATGGGATCACCAAGAGCGTACAAATGTTCGTTTACCAATACCTAATGCCTTTCCGATTGAGGATGAAGAAACTGACAATGACCAATCAAAGGTATGTATTATTTCATGACTATTGTTTTCCTATTTTGGAATCTTAGGATATGATTCATGATTTTGTTTGTAGGAAAGAGGTATTTCGAAATAAGTTGGAAAGGAATGGTTAATGGATCATGAAGAATGTTGAATGAGTAAGATGTCAACATATAAGGGCTTCAAGAGTTATGGTGAAATTCTTAAGAGTATTAAGTCTCTTTTGATGATGTGGTTACATTAGAAGACTTTATATTATGTGTAACCCTGATGTTTAATATAGGCAAATTTTATTCAATGAATAGTTATCTTTTCTTTTGTGGACATAGTTATAAAGAACCATTTGGGTTTATATGATCCTTACTTTTGAGGTAATTATGGGTTACTATATGTTATGATTGAAGTGAAAGGCATGAGATAAAATTGAGGTTAAATTATGTTATGGTTATTTTTGATTATTTTATCCCTTTTTGGGGAATGATTTGAGAATTATATAGTTTTGGAAAAAGGACAACACGCAGACCGTGTGACTACCCGTCGCGTCGGACAAAGCTGCGGGAATCGAACCCACAACCAAAGTGCGACTGGTATTTATCGCCTACCACTGGACTACGTGAAGTCCCTGGTTAGTTTGACTGATTCTTTTTAGTTATATGATTTTATGAATTAAGAGTAAGTTGATTTTGGGTTATTTATGAAAATGATTAACCTATCATGGAGGATATGTGATTAGGTTAATTACTTTTCAATACGAGACTTTAGGAGCAACTGATGTTTAGAGATAAATGTTACGATTTAACTTGGAAGACTATGTGACTAAATCCTTCAAATATTTGGGTTTCAATCTTAGATTGGTTTACTTTGAAGAATTTTATGGACAAATTGTTTATCGGATGGTCCTCGTTGAACTTTGGGTTTTGTTGGACAAATTTTGGAGATTAAGCATAGATTTTCTTTTTAAAGGGTTATCCTTTTCTGGATTATCTGACCTTGTACTAACCTTTTGGTTTTGGTTTTGGTTAAAGCCTAAAGAAATGGGAAGTATATAGTTCTCTTTGGTGGATTAGGTGATTCTCTAGAAGTTGATTATAGTACTCTTAATGCAAACAAGTCTCCCAAAATACTCGTCTTTTGGAAAAAATATATGAGTTTGATTAAGGAATCTAGTAAAAGTTGAAAGTCAACATGATAAGTGATTATGTTTCCTTATGAATAAATTCCTCAATAAAAAGTAACTTAAAACAAAAATGTTGTCTATTAACTTTTCCTACTGGGGAATCGAATACCGTTTAACCCATCACAAGTTTGTGATTTTCTTATGGTTAACTTTCTCCTAGACATGTTTACTATCACTCTCCCTCAAGAACATGACCCTTTGCTTTTTCTTCCATGTCCATGTTTTTCTACATATGGGTTAACTCGGGTGACCTCTGTACTTATCTTCCTTTATTTTAAAGTGATTGTTTTACCGACTCTTGTTCCGATGTGGGACTTTCAAGGATGTTTCCAAGCTCAATTTTAAAAATTGTGAGGACGCAATTCCCAAAAGGGGGGAAGGATGTAACACCCCAGGTAAATAAAGAATATGACATTTTCATATTTATCCATATTTGTGAATAAAATATTAATATGACTTTAAAGAGGACGCTATGCTCGATGGCGTACCCAACACGCAACAACGAGTTTCTTGGGAATCTTACGTTGCACTCTAATAATAAAATAATATTATTTTAAATGGTAATTAACATGTAGTCGTTGTATTGGCGGGAATGGATAGAAATAACTAAAATATGATTATGTTTTTACATTTATCCAATAAAAGATAAAGACATAAAATACGGAAATAATTCAATTTTAGGCGTATATGCCCTAGTTTTCACTAAAGGTTCACTTATCGCCTTTTGATGGAGAACCGTCATTAAATATAGTTTTGTTCACTCTTATACATCCTTTTGGACCAAATAAAACTCTTCTTAAGAATTAGGACATCAAAATTTACTTTGTGTAAATTTTTGGTATCTTTCTGATAAAGTTCATTTTTTAATGAATAGTGTAAAATGTTGTATTTTAATTCAAAACCTCTTTTTAATCTAATTTATTTATATGATTAGATTATCTTTTGAACTGGTTTTAAAGTGAAATTAGAATATATTTTTACCATTAAATCCAATAGTGGTCGTTGGAATTAATTTCACTTTGAAATCAGACTTAAACTAGTGTCAATCTTTTGATACTTATTGTTTCATAAAAACACGTTATTTGCTCTGACAGCGGGAATTAATTATTAAATTAATTAATGTGACTTATATGTTTTGAATTTTGTAAAATAGACTTCATTTTTGAATTCAGAATATCAAATATAGCTTAGGGTGAATTTTTGAGATTTTTCTGAAAAACTTCAATTTTTGATGAATAGTGAAACCACTAAGTGGTACTTATAAAAACTGATTTTTTCCGTTTAAATGAAATTTTGCCATCTTTGTGTTTTGAATTTCAAAAATCCGACATACATGATTGTCATTAAGAAGTAAAATGTGGTTCAATGGGATAAAAATAATTTTTTTGGTGAATAGTAACGTATTAAGTTTTTAATCGCGATTAGAGGTAATTAGTGTAGTTTAAGGTAAAAATAATGTTTTAATAATATGAAATGAACTTGACACATGTCCTAACCTCATTGGATGTGTCATGGCCGACCAAGACAACCCATGGGTCAACTTGGGGACCTCATGAAGCCACTTTGGTTGGAAAATGACATTAATATCTTTTTATTTAAAGTTAAAGTAAAAATGAGACAAACATGAAATGTTTTACTAAAACAATTTTTACATGGCGTTATACAAATCAAATTTTTGACTATAAATATTCATTGGAAAGCTAAAAAGATTTCCTACATCATAGTATTTTTTTTATAATTTTTAGACATTAAATAAATTAAATTATTTATGACATCATGATGATGCAACGATGACCTCATTGTTTAACGATTTAAATAAAATGGAAAGATAATGTAATATCTAAGACCTACACATGTCCAAAACCTATTGGATGAGTGGATTTCAAACCCTTATCACCTTATCCTCGAAACACATCAATGTGGGACCTCTTAAATCCGAATACCATTTTAAAATAAAGTGACTTTACTTTCCAAGAGTGTCCCTCCTCTCCTCTTATAAAAGGCTCACACCTCTACCTCCTTACCCACACTCCCAAAGCCTTTGGCTCGGCCAACCTCTGCCCATTTTGTCTCTCCACTTCCCTATCTTACTCCGTGAAGCCTCACTTTGGGCAGAAGTCTTCCCAAGGAAGCCTTTGAGCTCAAACCAAAGGGAGTTACCTGATTTTAAGATAATGTCTTCACTTGAGTCCTTTTGTTTTATTTTGCTTCTCCAACCCCCTAAACTCTTTTTATTCATTTCTTTTGTAATAACTCCAGTATCATCAATATACTAGGATGTTGTTATAAGAAGGATTCGAGCTACACTTTCACACACCTACATCTAATGGTTAAAGAACATACTGTTTCCGTGGATGGCGAATTTCGGCCTCCCGAAACGATGATTGTTCAACATTCTTTTAACACCTTCAAAGGTGGCCATTAAGATGACACTATATTTATATATGATATATAATATGTTTATGTTTTCCTTAAACTTTCTGTATTTTTCATTTTGGGCATACCTTTATGGTTTCCATTATGGGTAAACGTGATATCTTCATTTAAGGAAGTGCGGACTATCGCCCCCTCAAAGTGATTTGATTCGTTAATACCATATGTGGTACGTATAAAGGATATATTTAATGATATTATATATGATACCATACTGGAATTAAAATACTATTATGTATCATTATGTTTTAATTCCATTAAATATGAAATAGAAATGGAAGTAGCGTTCATGCGTACGTACGGCTTACCGTCTTCATGAACGGTACATTTCATTTCTTATCTCAAAATGTTATGTAATATTATAAGTACATATATATAATGGATATATATGTAATATATTACATCAAAATTATGGATATCATTCTGGAATTATAACATATATATATATCTCATTTTGTTTTAATTCCATTAATAAGACAAAAATGAAAGTAGCGTTCATGCGTACGTACGGCCTACCGTCTTCATGAATGGTGCTTTTCGTTTTGATATGGAAGAGTATGAAATGAATATTTACTGGATATATATGATATTTTAATCATTAATACTATTCTGGAAATTATTTACTTATAACTACATGGGCAATTTTTTTTTCAAACAAGTTCATTTTTGACTCATGTACCAAACATCGGCAAAAACGTCTGATATGAACTAACATTATTAAACAATTATTATAACATTATAATATGTGATATGAACTGAATAATAATCTCTAAAGGAGGTACTTAGGCAATTATTAATTGACCAAAGTTTATTATTCAGGAATATAAAGAAACGAACAAGAAAAGTTGGACTTGAGGTAAGGGATCCTACTCCTCTCTTTCTTTTTAAGTACACTCTTTTATGTCATTCCTTCTAAGCTCATCTTTCTTGTTATTGGGATGTTCTTTTATATTACTCTTACTGTAATTTTTATGTTCATATGATGAGAGACCATATTCTCTCTCATCAATCCATTTTGGAAGTTTTGAGTGGCGCCGTTAGGCTGCCGAATTTTCGTAAGAGATCTAACCTCTCTCTTTCTCTTTAAATACTCCCCTTTATGTCACTTCTTTTAAGCTCCACTTTGTTATGTTGGGGGATGTTCTTTTATATTCCTCTTTCTATAAACTTTATTTTAATATGATGAGATACCCTATTTGATCTCATCAATCCATTTTTGTAAGTTTTATGTGGCGTCGTTAGGCTGCCGAGTTTTCGTAAGGGATTTTTCATCTCACTTTTATTCCCGAGAGATTTATGCTACATTTTCCACAATTTCCTTTGAGTGGTGTATGTACTGCCCATTATTCTACTCTTTTTGTAATATACATTCGTTTTATGAGTATTTACATCAATGATGTATTGTCCTTCTTTCATGGGGTGTATGTTTTGAAAGATACCCAAGTCGGTAAGGGAACCTTTCACCCTCTTCTTTTTAAAAGACTTCTTTTGTTGGGTCTTTTAATTTACATATTGTTATGTTGGGATATGTTCTCATATATCCTTATTGATGTAACTTTTATGTCCAAGTGATGAGATACACTTTTTTCTCTCATCAACTTATTTTGATGTGACGCCGTTAGGCTGTCAAGGGAACTTCTTAACCCAATTTCGATTTCTTTGGGTTCAACATTTGTTATTGAATATGTCATCCTTTGAATATGTGTGAATGACCTTTGATTATTTTACACTTAATATCCACTTATATTTGGTGTATTCGTTTGTCACACATAATTATGTAATTGATTTATCCTTAAACCAAGGATACCGTCTTTGTATGGGACTTCGTCTCAATCTCCTTTCATTGAGCATATTTTGTTTTATACACAACCTTCTTTTATATGGTGTATAAACCCCTTTGACTTTTACGTTTATTCAAAAAGGAATCTTTTTTATACGAAGTGTTTACTAAACGACAAAATGGAATGTTTTTGTCGTACGTATGCGGTGACAACGACTTCTCCGCCGCTGTGACCATTATTTGAGTTTCGGCTTCCTCTACAAGTCATACCTTCTTTTTAAAAGAAAAATAAATATCATGTTTTACTTTTCTTTTATTTTGGTATTGAAAATGGTTTTCATAATGTATTTATATCAATGTGTTGTATTGATATCTTGTTATTGAAAGGTGGAAATGTTATGTTTCCTTTATGCATGTTTTATGTGATAAGATTATGTTATGGTTCTTGGGCATTGTTATGAAGACGGGTGGTTCCGTGATAAACTAAGAGCGGGTGAGCCCAATATAGCTCTCTAATGCATTGGGTAACGTGAAGGAGTGAAACGTTAAGGTTTCTCCGAAGAGATTTAGGGAATATATTGTGATGGGTATTCCAAACGTAACCAAGAGGGTTACTCCCTACGTAAGAATGTTATGAATGCTTCAAGTTACCTTTATGCCTTATGATTTCTATGATTTATTCATGGTTTGATGAGGTATGTTAAAGTGTCTATGTTTTATGGGTAAAGTATGATTTCATTCTTATGTATATATGAACTCATGTTTCCTTTCCATATTTTTATAACCCTTACTGAGCTTTTTATGCTCATCCCAAGTTTCTGAAATGTTTTTCACAGGTCAAGGGAAAGGTACATGATGTGATGATAGTGTCAAGGATGTGTCAAGAAAGAATCCATGTTTTATTTTCAATATGTTTCCGTTGATGGGAAGAATGAATACTGTCTTTTATGTAACCACTTTGTTTAAATGAGGAATGTAATGCAAGTTTCATGATCTAATTCTCAAAAACTCTAAACCTGAAAAGATCCTCAATGTGTAATCTTGTAATAACTCAAGATTAAGTAAGTTTTAAGGCTGGGGCCTTATAGTGGGATAATAATTTGACTGTCTGTTATTCCTGGAGGCTCGAGGATAATCTTCTGTTCTTCTTTCAGATTGAATTGGGGGTTTATTTTTTAGCACTTCAGGTGACTTTTCGACATGACCCACTTTCAGCTTGCCTTTATTTTGGTCACCTTTATTTGCAGCATTTGACGATTCGGCCTCACAACTGATTCCATTGTTTCTCATGTAAGCGGGTCTTTGATCATTCAAAATCTTTTCAACTCCATTAAAACCATGTTTTTCTCTCTTCAATAGCTCAGCATCGGAGAACCTTCCAAATTGTATTTTCTTCCTTGATTCTTTTGAAATTGATTCGCTCTCAAATTTACTCCTAAGAGTAACAATTTCCTCTTCAAGACCCTTAGCAGTCTTGGACCTTTCTTCCTGTCTGGAGGTGAGGTCATTGATGACCTTTTCCTGCTCTTCGATTCTCATCTTCAGATCCACTACATCATCAGTGCTTTCAAAGATTTTAGACTGTACTTTCACAAATTCTCTCAGTCGTTCAATTTTAGTTTCAAGTTGATCAACATATTCAGATGATTCTTCTACAATTGATTTCCACTTATTGCAACACTTACATTTAATCTTCTACTTACTAACAGCATCCTTAAGTTGCAACTCGGGATTGGCATTAGTTGTCAATTGATTATCTCCACCATTATCTTCTGATGGTTCTGATTTTTCAACAGTGGTCATCATGCAAGCATGTTTTCCAGATTTAAATTTTGGTTCCTCTTCCTCATATAAATCATTATCCTCATCATTTTCTTCACACGCAAAACTATTTTTCTGTAGTTTCTTTGCAAATTTGAAGTTTTCCTTTCTGAAGAATCTTTTCTAAGGCTTCTCAATGTTTTCAACTTCGCTCTCTTCGTCATCAAATTTCCTTGAGCACTGAGAGGCATGTGCCCAACATTACCACAACAAAAACATGTCATGGGTAGCTTGCCTTCAAATTTTCCTTTTCCCTTCTTGAATTTCTTGGCAATTAGGGAAAGAATTTATTTTTCCTCATCATCCTCACCGCTACTGTCTCCAAAAATTTGCAGCTTGTCCATAACTTTGAATGTCATTTCCTTACTCACACGAGTTGTAGCGTCTTCCGGTTTGACTCTCATTTCATATGTCACCAGGCTACTCAACAGATCATCCAGAGAGAGCTTGGAAAGATCTCTTTCCTCAAGGGTTGACACATTTGCATTGTAAAGGGTGGAGAATTTATCAAGATTTTCTTTACAATGTCAATGTCTTTGATTTCTTCGTCCAGTCGTCAAATTGCTCTTACAACTTCAGTAATTCAATTGAAGGAGTCAGCGTTCTCATCAGGGTGCATCTTCAAATCGTCAAACTTGTTGTGCAGTACTTGAAGTTTCACCTCCTTCACTTTGTTGTCTCCTTCATATATATTTTCAAGTTTATCCCACATGGACTTTGCAGAGGTGCATCTCATCACCTTTAGAAAAATCTGATCTGAAAGAGCTGCAATGAGAGCATTCTGCGATGGGAGCATTTTGCGCCTTATCGTTTGCATCAAGAATTTTCTCGTCTGTCTCAATCATAGTTTTTTATGTTGGATCAGTAACATGTATTCCATGCACAGTAGCACAGAGGACTTCTATTCCAAGAGATCTTAGATGAGATCTCATTTTGTTCTTCCAAATCTGAAAATTACTTCCATTGAAGAGGGGGACTCCTTTGACATGGGTTGAATTCTCCATGACGACAATGAACATATCTAACACAAGCAACCTCGCTATGATACCACTTATAGGACCCTAGGACGCCCTGAGAGGGGAGAGGTGAATCAGTGTGTCAACTTTTTTTAAAAGTATTTGATCTTGTTCCCACATTGGTAGGAACATGTTAAACCTGTATGATGGATATGAACAACAAATAAACAATCACGTGTAAAGAGACCACACAACACTTTTACTTGGTTCACCGCAAAGGGCAACGTCCAAGGAGCATATGCCGACAGTGTGTCGGTCGTACCAAAATCCACTAATCTTCAGTAATTGTGGAGTACAAGAGTTCGAACACAGTCATTATGTGTCAGACACACTGTCATCACAATAATTCAGGGATAGCTCACTGCGTCCCTCGGAACACTTCTATCGAATCCCCCTTGCTCACAGTCATGGGAGAAGTCTTACTCGATTTATTGACTTGAGGGTCTCTTCAACAGATTTGCATTGAAGTCTTTGTCTCGGTCCAGTACGAGACACTACTTGCATCGAAGTCCTGAATTGATGCACTTGAAGGCATTGATCACACAACCTGGATATTCAAAAACATGTCGAAAGCATAACACCACACTTACGCACAATACCAAAACTTGCGCCCAAGATTTTGGAATTGTCGCGAAAATGAATTTCGTGCAACCCCTACTTTTCGCGCAACCCTTATCTTTCGCACAACTACAATGAAGGGCTCATTGGGTCTTTTCAGACTAAAGGCACACCTTGCGCGCAAGAAGATGACTTTCGCGCAACCCCTACTTTCTGCGCAACCCTTATCTTTCATGCAACCCTTATCTTTCGCGCAGCAAAGCAACCATATTTTCGTTCGAAAATTCTCTTGAGTCTTTCATGGGGGTAGCCACCTATTTATAGGCCTCGATGACCCTGCGCGCAAGTTTTCGACGTGTCTTTGTCGGTGCGCGCAAGGTTCTTCTTGAGCGCGCAAGATTCATCTTGAGCGCGCAAAACCGCTTTTGACATCGCATTGGGTGCGTAAGCTTCTTCCGCGCAACCTCATTTTTCCGCGCACAATTTATGGTTTGCGTGCACTTTTTGCCTTTGCCATATTTTGAAGCATTGATCTCAAATCAGGCCTTGCGTGCAAGTTTCTAAACACCCTTCAATCTTGCGTGCAATTCCCTTTGCCAAAAACACTTTTCTACATATTCCAATTTGTGGACCCAAAAAAATAACAAACACTGGAAAACGACGTCACCTTCAATATTGTTGCTCACCTGAACTGTATGATCACTTTCCTGGAAAACTTCCTGAACTTTTAATAAGTATTGAGAAAAAACACAAATCATACTCTATTTCCAACATAGAACAGTAATGGTTCTAACATTGTACACATCTCAAAAGATGGGAGGGTGAAGATAGATGAAAAGATAAATCAGTGTATCTTTTTATGATATGCTCATGAGGAGTTTGGATACCGAGTCTAGGATCTTATCAATGGGAAGATCATCAGAAGAAGAGATGTGATATTTCTTATAGATCAGACGATTGAAGATTTTGAGAAGCCTAAAAATGTAGAGAAGCCAAAGTAGAAGGAAATTCTAGTTAATCTAGAACTAGTCTCACCACCATCAGTTCCAAATAGTGAAGGAGAGGTTCATGGTATTGATGATACATCACCACTAGATAATATGTCTCCATCTATTAATATGCCTTTATCGCCTGATATTCTAGAGCAAATCCCCCCCCCCCCATAACACAATTGAGCAGATCCATCAGAGAATGACAATAGAGGCGTAGATACTCACCACATGAGTATGTGATGCTCATTGACGAGGGAGAGCCATATAGTTATGATGATGCAAACAGAAGTCATGAGAAGATGGAATGGATAAAGGATCATGCAAGAGGAGACATAATCCTTACACAAGAACCACATATTTGATTTGGTAAAGTTACCACATGGAAGAAAGGAACTAAAAAACAAGTGGGTATACAGAATCAAAGGTGAAGATGGAAGCTCACAACCACACTACAAATCCAAGATGGTTGTGAAGAGATTTGGTCAAAAGAAATATATTGAATTTGATGAAAAATTTATCCTGTGGTAAAAATGTCTTCTATCGGAGATTTTCTAGGATTAACAGTTAGTCTCAACCTGGAAATTCAACAATTGGAAGTAAAGATTATGTTCTTACATGGTGACCTCGAAGATGAAATATAAAGGGAGCGACCATAGGGATTTCAAGTGAAAGGAATAGAGAATATGATATGTAAAATTAAGAAAAGTTTATATGGTTTGAAACAGACACAGAGACAATGGTACAAGAAGTTGAACTCATTCATGGAGAAAAATGAGCGCAAAAGACTGTTGATCACTATGTTTTCGTCAAACAGTTTGATGATGGTGATTTCATTATTCTCTTATTTTATGTTGATAACAAAGATATCACCAAAATTGACAAAGGAGTTGAATAAGTCTTTTGAAATGAATGACTTAAGAGAAGCTACTCAGATTATTGGTATGATGATTACTCATGACAAGAGTCACAAAATTTTGTTATCTTAAGAAAGGTAAATTGAGAAAGTTCTTGAAAGATTTAACATGAGTAATACGAAACTAGTTAGTACTTCAATTGCAAGTGATTTCAGGCTCACAACAAATCATAGTCCATCAAATGAAGATGAGAAAGCAGAGATGGAAAAAGTTCCTTACCTGTCATTGGTTGGCAGTCTCATGTATGTTATGTTGTGCACCAGATCATATATCACTTACGTTGTTGGCATTGTAAGCAGATTCTTCTCAAATCCAGGAAAGAAGCATTGAACGCCGATCAAATGTATATCGAGGTATCTTCGAGGTACGTCCGGTCATTCTTTATGTTTTGGAAGTGATAAAACTACTTTGAAAAAATATACAAATGCATATATAGCTGGAAATATAGACACGAGAACATCTATCTCTGAATACCTGATAT
The DNA here is from genome assembly GCA_963277665.1 of Viscum album. Lineage (NCBI taxonomy): Eukaryota > Viridiplantae > Streptophyta > Magnoliopsida > Santalales > Viscaceae > Viscum > Viscum album. The sequence goes on from OY728125.1 coordinate 1,784,629,352, forward strand.
CATTTGCAGGGGGAGTTGTTTCATGGAAATCACAACGTCAAAAGCGTTTTGCCTTGTCTACCATAGAAGCAGAATATATCGCAATCACCGAAGGTTTTAAGGAGTAGCTATAGATGAAGAAGTTTCTACAGGAGTTGGGACAAAGTCGGGAGAATTACATTATCTATTATGATAGTCAAAGCATTATTTATCTCACCAAGAACCCAACATTTCATTACAGGTCCAAACACATTGATGTGCGATGTCACTAGATTTGCAATAAGTTACAAGAAAAATTGTTGAAAGTTGAGAAAATCTACACCAATGATAATGAGACATATATGATGACAAAGGTTCTGCCAAAAGAGAAGCTAGAAGCCAGCAAGGAGATCGCAAGTCTAGCTTCGATCCCAAACTGGTCATGAGGAGGAGATTTGTGGGGACCGCTCACAGTTTGGGAAGATTTTGCATCGTTGGTTGTGGGAGGAGTTTAGTGTCGGAAATAGCTTCAGGAAAAAGTCTTCAATTGGCAACAACTTCTCTGCTTTGGCAACTAACCTGTGGATCATTGAAGCGGCCTATGGCGGGAGAAACTTCAAGGGTCAATGAACCACCAAGCCAACCATTAGACCTTGACTTTGATCTATAAAATCAGAATGATTCTCCTATAATTTATAATTGTGTGAACCTACAACGATTTATCCAGAGAAGAGAGAAAAGAGATAAGAATCGGCCCCCTTCTTGGACGTAGACACCCTTGTCAAACGACATTAGATTTATTGTGTTCTTTGTGTAACTCATTTCCGTTTGTGTTCGTTTTGTCGTTTGGGATTCCGTTTCCCCAACACCCATAAAGGGGGTTCCATTTTAGAAAGAGTTGTTCACAATTTATAGAGGATTAGAGGTAGAGATTTGGTTACCTGATTTTCCAAGTGGCGCCATCCTTAAGAATCTTCTTCAGCAGCCCATGCTGGAGAAACAAATTCATGAAAACTTCAATATGCCTCCCTCCTCCAATGCCTGCCATGCATCCACCTTTGGTAGTGGGCCTCACCTTGATGGGCTAGCTAGTATTGTTGAAGGCTTGGACTTTAGGGGACTGGTTGATGCGGCATGGGGCCGGGATTGGTTTTTGGGTGATACAGGCTGTTGGGTTGAAAGGGTGAGGCTGGATGGGTAAGTTGGGCTCGATAATTAGGCTTAAAGGGGTTAGTGGGTTGGAATTTAATTAAGAGTTGGGCTGTTGTGAGGTTTAGACTTCTAATGGGCTGGCACTGGTTTTGGAATGGTGGTTACGGGGCTAGTTAGGTTAAAAGGGGGACTCTGGATGGGTAGGTTGGGCTTGCTAATCCGGCTTAAAGGGGTTGGGAGGTTGTAATTTAATTGAAAGATGAACTATTGTGGGGTTGCTTTTGCTGGGTTGGCAGTGATTCTGGCATGGTGGATGTGGTGCTCGTTGGCCTTTGTTGAATGGGCTTGGTGAGAAAATTGGGTGAGGGTAGATAGGTTAAGGTGAGATTGGACATGGCATGGATGAGTTAGGCTTGGAGGGCTTGATATGAAGAGCTTGGAGGACTAGACTTTGATGGAGAACTTGGTGGGAATCCCAAAATCTACTACTTTGGCACTACATGGTTAGTAGCGAAGAGTCCATAAACAGCCTCCCGTATCAACAGTATACACAAACTTGTAGGCAGAAACAAACACGGACAAACCCTCTAGAAGCAACGCCCTCCATCAAGACAGATCTGCACCGAGCATCTCCCATGGAAAAATGAACCAACCCATCTCCAATTTGGCAAGAAAATGGACCTCAAATTACCTAGATAGAAACACCACCTCATCCTTGATCAGCACAAACCTAAGAAACAGCGTGTGGCCTGTAATAACGAGCCAACAGATTGCAGCAGACAGCCTTCAGGAAGTGTGAAGCTGGACCCATTGCAGCACCGGTCCTCCCAGATCTGCAGCGTCTCGGTCCGCCCTCCTAAAAATACCTAGAAGTAGTGTATGAACTCTTCTTCAGCACCTGGGTAGCAGCAGGAAGAACCAACTCAAATCCATGGCCTCCATGAATGATCACGGACCAGCCCCATCTGCAACTGGTCCTCCAGGCGGCGTGACCCCAACAGCGGGGAGTGGACCCAGCCGAGCTAACCTCCATGAGCTGGATTGAATGCAATCAGCAGGCGCACACCAAGCAGAAACATCAAGATCACTCCACCGGTGAAGCAGCGGCACGATCCAGGACAAATTAGGGCAATGGCTCTCCCTGCAAATCCGCCTCCATGACCTGCAAAGCTAAATGAATGGCTGAAGAAAGTCGGGTCAACCTCCAACCCATATCTCCCGAGTTTTTTTTTTAAATTAATTTTTATAAAAAAATTTTTTTGAAAAACTGCCCAAGTCAAATTTTTTTTTAAAAATACCACCTTTGCTCCCCTGCGTCGCTTTTGGCCCGGATCGATGACATGGCAAGGCGGTCGGGGGAGGCCGCCTTTCAGCTCAGGGTACGGCAGAAGGCAGCTTCTGCGATGTCGCCTTTGGTCATACGCAGAGGTGAAAGGCGACTTCCGCGATGCCGCATTGGCCTGAACTCCCTATAAAAGGGCGGCCACCCCCCCTCTCCTCACTTGATCATTGACTTCCTCTCTCCCTCCCCACTTCCTCTCTCCGAATTTTTCTCTCTCTCTAAAAAATTCATTTGTTGTGTGGGTTTTTACGAAACTTCATTTAGAGGTATGTTTCTTTATTTAATTTAATGTTTTTATTTAATTAATTTAATTTTTTTAATTTTAAATATTTCATTTGTTAAGTAGTTTAGGTAGTTCTTAATATTTGGTTATTTAGTTTCTGTAATTAATTATATATAGTTTTAAATAATTATTGTTAGGTAGTATAGATTAAGTATAGATTAACTTAAGATTAAGTATTTAGAAATTTTGGTAGCTTAAAGATTATGTGGTTATCTACGCAATTAAATTCATGTCTGGATACAAACAAATGGATGTGGCTCTGACACAGATGTACATAGGGGTAAAACCCGAAAATACCGCTTTGACCTAGACTCGAACGGGAACTGGTGCACGATAACGGGTCTTGCTGCATCCTGGTTTGACACTCCCGGGAAATATGCTTAAGATGATTCATATTTTCTTTATAAACTACTAAAATATCTAAGAGAAGAAAAAGAAAATCAGTATATTTATCAATGATAAATGATAAATATAATGTTATAGAATCAAATAAGGACATAAGAATTAACGAATTAAAGTTATTATTAGTTAATTATAGAATAATTAACGATTAGTTATTATTAGTTAATTTTAGAATAATTAATAAATAACATAGGATTAAAACATGGATCCATATAATGATTAGCTAACGATACTGATGAACATATAAAGTGAAATGAAGAAGAACAAACACAGTAAATAAAAATGCGCTTTAAAATTATATTCTAATAAATATCATATGGTCAAACATCAGTAGCTTAGTTTAGGGTATAGAAATGCGCCCTAAAATTACATTCTAATAAACATCATATGGTCAAACATAATTGTTAATATTTGTTACACTATCATAATTTTGATGAAAGAAACATTTTTGACGTAGAGAGCCATGTTTGCCTGTGTGTACTGTTATGGAGAGATTATTCAAACTGAGCAAGGAGCTTCTTACAGTACACAACCAATTACGGTGGTTAGTATAGTTGATTGTGTTACCATAAGTGACCTTCAAGAGAGAATTCGTGTTTCCTTAAATCTGGGACCCGATCAAGAGATCATGTCTATGAGCTATCGACATTTGCAATTTCCGACAACACTATGGCATATAGCTTGTCCATTGGTTGCTGATACGTAGTGGGTCCAAGCAATTAATTTATTTTCTCAATGGTTAGATGGTACCATGATGGAGTTATACATTGTTGTTGCTACTGTACAACAACAACGTCCACTTGTACGAAGACGTAGAATTACAAGAGTGGTTGAGGATAGTCTACCCCATGAAATTGAGCCTATTCCAAATGATGCAGCAGAAGAGGACAACCTAGATGATCTCCCGGATATACATGTCAATCCGACTTCCGATGAGGAGTTTCGTAATGATGGATCAGATGGCGACAACAGTGCTGATAAAGAGGGACCAACAGAAGATAGAGATGAGGTTTTGAGAAATGCAATTGTTGTACATCAACCTCAGTCAATAAATCATCGACCACTCTTTTCATCTTGGTCAGAAGCAATGACACACATGCCTGAATTCGATAATACTGTTCTCACACCGACAACTGAGTTTCCTGGAGTTGTACCAGATAGGTTTAGTGAAGAGGACAAAACCTTATATATTGGAAGGAATTTTCCTAGTAAAGATGCCTCAAAAAGCACGTTAAAGGGATTTCATATTGAGAGACACTTCAACTATGTAGTTTATGAATCATGCCATAGTAAATATGTTATACGGTGCGTGAAGTATGGGGATGATTGTAGATTTCGCTTAAGGGCTATTCCAGACATTACATTTGGAGGTTGGAGAATCTCAAGGATTGAGGCGACTCATACTTGCATTCAGCCAAGTCTCACACAAGATCATACTTCATTGGATGCAGAATTTGTGTCATCTATTGTTGTTGAGATGATTAGGACATGTCAAGATGTTCCAATATCCCTTGTGCAAAAGAGGATTCTACAGACATTCGGTTATAAGATTTCCTATAATAAGGCATGGATGGCGAAACAAAAGGCAATTGTGAAGGTATATGGTGATTGGGATGACTCATATCGAGTATTGTCGTAATTGCTAGCCATACTGAGGCATCATAACCAAGTTGTCTTTCATCTGGATACAAATGAACATGTGTCTCATGATAATCGACTTGATCCATCTCGTGTTCAATTTCATCGGTTGTTTTGGGCATTCCTTCCTTGTATCTCCGCATTTCGTTTTTGCAAACAATTTATTCAGATTGATGGAACATTTCTGTATGGAAAATACAAGGGCGTATTGTTGATTGCGGCAACCCAAGATAGAAACCGTTCACCTCTTCCGCTTGCCTTTGCCATTGTAGAGAAAGAAAACTATGAATCATGGAGTTGGTTTCTGGCATGTATCAGCAACCATTTCACCAACATTTAGGGAGTTTGTTTGATATCTAATCGTCATCGAGCAATTAATGAGGCAATCAATGCAGATCCTGATACATGAAGATACCCAAATGCACATCATCGGTTCTGCATTAGACACATTGCTAGCAATGTGCATAAAAAATTCCACAACGAACCGATGAAGAAGGAAATCACGAGGCTTGGTACGTATTTTATTCGTTCTGTTTTACTGTTTCAATATAAAGATAAAATCAATTTATGTGAAATATCATCTATGTTTTGTAGCATATGAGTCGGACTAATGGTGATTTGAAGAATTTTTTGAACAAATTCGTCAGGCTAATCAAGAAGTTTATGATTATATGATGCGGATTCCAAAAGAGAAATGGGCATTGGCATACGATGGGGGGAAGAGGTGCGGACACATGACGACAAACATTGTGGAGTGCATCAATGGTATCTTCAAAGGACTTCGCAAGCTACCTATAACCGCCTTAGTTCAGGAGACATTATATCGATGCGTGAAGTATTTTGTGGATAGACAAAAACTAGCATCAGACGGAATACATCAGGGGCTAAGATACGTAAGACACTTTCAATGAGAGATTGAAAAAAATGTTGAAGAAGATTCTGGTTATCACGTTTGTCTCTTTCAAAGAGAAGACTCCCGATTTGAAGTTCAAGAGCGTTCAGACCCCATCAAAAACCGCTTCGGTGAAAAAATGGTGGTATTACTGGAAACAAGGCAATGCCAATGTGGAAACTTTCAGGCCTTACGGTTTCCATGTACACACGCCATCGCAGCATGTGCCTCTATGAACATCTCACGGGAAGCATATATTGATCCAGTGTACCGGATGGATACCATTGCTAACTGTTATGCTGCACCATGGACACCTATTGGGGAGTATCGTTATTTCCCAATGCCTGAAGGCCAACCGATAGTGATACCTAACATGAATCAGTTACGTCCTCGTGGGAGACCAAAGGTGAGTAGGATGTGTAATGAGATGGACTGACCTCAAGAACAAGGACAGATTTTGCGATGCACAATATGTCATAAAGAAGGTCATAACTGGAAACGATGCCCTAACGTTGTTGGGTCGACTTCACAGTCTCATTCATAATGATGTATTGTCTTTATTGTGACATTCCCATATTGTAAACTAAATGTTGTTATCTCTTCTTTATTCCTCGGTTTTCTAAACCTCAAACATCTGAGATAAGTTTTCATATTAATATTCTTGCTTTCAAGAAATAAGTTTAAATATGAGATAATAGAATTTATTTCATAAATCCAAAATCGGAACACCTAACCCATATTGAAAAGTAAATGCCAGTTAACCCATTAACATGTTTCCTGGACGTTAATATTAAAAATTTTAACCCAAAACCTCCAACCTAAACCCCAATCTAAACATGTAGGATATTTTAGTTTACTGTTCTATAACAAATTTATAGTATCATAATAATTAGCATAAGATATTGAATACATACAATTAGATAAATTATAAAAACATCATTACTAATTTACATGGTTTATCTTAATCCAATCCATAAGTAGTTAATCATAAAGCTCCCCCAAAATATGTGTAACCAAATTCAAGACTCAATATTTTAGATAATATAACTTATTTCATATTAATATTCTTGCTTTCAATAAATAACTTTAAATACGAGATAATAGAATTTATTTCATAAATCCGAAAGCGGAACACTTACCCCATATTGAAAAGTAAATGTCAGTTAACCCATTAACATGTTTCCTGGGCATTAATATTAAAAATTTTAACCCTAAACCCTCCAACCTAAACCCCAATCTAAACATGTAGGATATTTTAGCAAACTGTTCTATAACAAATTTATAGTATCATAATAATTATCATAAGATATTGAATACATACAATTAGATAAATTCTAAAAACATCATTACTAATTGACATGGTTTATCTTAATCCAATCCATAATTAGTTAATCATAAAGCTCCCCCAAAATATGTGTAACCAAATTCAAGACTCAATATTTTAGATAATATAACTTATTTTATATTAATATTCTTGATTTCAAGAAATAAATTTGAATATGAGATAATAAAATTTATTTCATAAATCCAAAAGTAGAACACTTAACCCATATTGTAAAGTAAATGTCAGTTAACCCATTAACATGTTTCCTGGACGTTAATATTAAAAATTTTAACCCTAAACCCTCCAACCTAAACCCCAATCTAAACATGTAGGATATTTTAGAAAACTGTTCTATAAAAAATTTATAGTATCATAATAATTAACATAAGATATTGAATACATACAATTAGATAAATTCTAAAAACATCATTACTAATTGACATGGTTTATCTTAATCCAGTCCATAAGTAGTTAATCATAAAGCTCCCCCAAAATATGTGTAACCAAATTCAAGACTCAATATTTTAGACAATATAACTTATTTCATATTAATATTCATGCTTTCAAGAAATAAATTTAAATTTGAGATAATAGAATTTATTTCATAAATCTGAAAGCGGAACACTTAACCCATATTGTAAAGTAAATGTCAGTTAACCCATTAACATGTTTCCTGGACGTTAATATTAAAAATTTTAACCATAAACCCTCCAACCTAAACCCCAACCTAAACATGTAGGATATTTTAGAAAACTGGTATCATAATAATTAGCATAAGATATTGAATACATACAATTAGATAAATTCTAAAAACATCATAATGTTATATTTACATTTTACACTTACGACTCATTTTCTTTGTTTATATGCAGATGGATGATACCATACTACTCACTCAGCAGCCTACCCATATTTCACAGGCCGTGTTAGAGGGTCGTCTAGATCGATTGGTGAAGGTGCTTCGAGCGCACCATTTTCATCACATGGAGCCTCCACATGCCATTAGAGCTTACTTGCATCGTGCTGGCTTCTATGGCCTTACCGTATCAGATTTCACATTTGTAGATCATTACCTACTTGTTGACCTCGTTGAGAGATAGAGACCAGAGAAACACACATTCCACTTGCCTAAGGGAGAGATGACCATCACCCTTGAGGATGTTGTAGTGCTTCTCGGTCTGCCTATCCAGGGGAGACCCGTTATTGGACTCACTCGTGCAGCTTGGCCAGACCTTGCTCAACACTTGTTAGGCGTTGATATTTTGTCTGACCGTAGGGCTACAGATGGATCGTCCATATCTATGCCTTGGTTGGAGTCACAGATTCCACATTTACTGGATGATGACAATGAGCAGACTGTCATGCATTACGCCCATGCATATATCTTACGACTCATTGGTGGGACCATGTATACTGATCACTCGGGGATGCACGTGCATATGATGTATCTACCCCTACTAGAGGACTTTGATCGGGCTGGGACGTACAGTTGGGGATCATCCTACTTGGAATACACGTACAGATCATTATGCAGACTATCTCATAGGGACCGTACAGGTCTCGGAGGATGCGTCATCCTTATTCAGATGTGGGCATGGGAGCACATCCCAGCATTCCGCCCGGACCTTGCTGGTCTGCCAGTCGAGATGGAGGTGCTGCATGACGCTCCGCTTGGACGCTGGTATGATAAGTCATTTCTATTGGTTTTTGATTCTACTATGAGTTATTGACTATAATTTCTCATTATTTGTCACTATCATTGTATTTTATAGGTGGTGTCAGTGACACAATTTTGACGTGGTTCCGAGACAACATTTGGGCGTATATCGGCTACAGTTGGACTGTCTCTTACCTGATCAGGTATGTATATACAATCTATCATTGTCTAACATATTTAATAATAACATCAATTTTGGTTTTTAGTTGGGTGTTTTTTTGAAAAAATCACTTGTTATCTCAGATTTCATGGCTTCCATACTGGAGTATTATGGACCAGTTGCCAACATACTGCACTGTTGGGCTTGAGGATGCTATGGCTGTAGTACCCCTCATTCACTTCCATATTATTGAGTGACAGCAGCCTGACAGGGTCATGCACCAATTTTTCCATACTCAGCCGATTCCATTACCATCGAGACAAACAGACCGACTTCATGGGATGAAGCTGACAGGGAGGCAGGATGATGATTGGTCCTAAGTACATGCCAGATTTATCGACTGTTGGCACAGACGTGCAGAGTTACGTATTCAGGGTGTTCCTACAAATCGATTCTCTCTTTCAGAGCAGGTTGACTATGCGCCATGGTATAGACTAAAGTCTATACTTTATCTTACCTAAGCCGGCATAGAGATGCAGAGGATGGTAAGTAAATAAATTTCTATTAGTTTGTTTATTGAATTATTTTCTAATTACATTTGAATCTATTTACAGGGAAGTCACACAGAGCAGCTTTTTCACATGAGTGATGAAGAGGAGGAGGGGGTCTTTTGTCGGGCAGTCGTCCATGCTATAGCACTGGAGGTGAGGGCATCTTTTCGTGCGCTTTTTGGGAGCATCTTCGCGCGTCTGGCTCGGAGAGAGGAGGTTCCTTCCCCATAGGCACATCCTGCTGCTGCTGCTATTGCTTAGGAGCCACGACCACGACGATGTAGACAACATCGTGTTGTACGTGAGGCCTCGCCTGTTCCATAGGCAGAGGTCGGACCTCTAGTAGTCCAGGATCATCCTATTCAGGATGTGCCTCAGGTGGCATAGGATCTGTCTTTCCTGACAGGATATCAGCAGTTCTCTCCATCTTGGGTTATAGATCCTTCACAACCCTGGATTCTAGAGCCGTCGTCGTCTTGGGGTATAGCTCCATCACAGGCTTCATTCCCCTCTGCGATGGAGTTAGGTCCTTCTACCACCCTAGTGGGAGAAGGATCCAGATGGAAATACGAGATGCAGTTGACAGCTCCTCTCACTGACACACAGATGGAGGATTCGACAGTTGACGTTTCAGTGCCCGAGGATCAGCCTTCTCCAGGTCACCAGACTCCACTGCGCACTCGACGTGGACGTCCTATTCGCAGACCACCATGTGGGATGGAATCTCCTCACCATAGACATATGCATTGATTGTACATTATTGTTTACATGTTTTATGTCTACTGAAATCAAAATACTATTATTACTTGTTGGTCGGAGTGGAATCTCAAGAGGGGGTAAATTAAGTTTTATTTATATATATTTATATAACCATACAAACATAATAATAAAACATTAATAATTACTAATTACCTAATTACAAATTATATAATTAATAATTCTATTACTAATTAACTAATTAATTAGTATATAATTAATAATTATATTACTAAATAACTAATTAATTATTAAATAGTTAATAATTATATTACCAATTAACTAATTATATTACTATTTAACTAATTAGTTATTATATAATTAATTATTAATAATTAGTAATTAAGTAACTAATTATTATACAAATAATAGTTATATAATTAATAATTATATTATTAATTAACAATTAATAATTATATTATTAATTAACAATTAATAATTATAATTAGTAATTATAATGAATAATTATAATTAGTAATTATAATGAATAATTAGAATTTATAATTATAATGAATAATGATAATTTATAATTATATTACTAATTAACTAATTAACTATTATATAATTAATAATTATATTACCAATTAACTAATTAATTATCATATAATAATTTTTTAAAATTACAAATTATTAAGTATAATGAATAAATATAATTTATAATTAGATTACTAATTAACTAATTAACTATTATATACTAAATAATTATATTACTAATTAATTGGATAATTATTATATAATTATTTTTTAATAATATTAATCTAATAATTTAATAATTTATTATATGTTTAATCCATGTTTTAACTTTAAATTATATCAGCCTTATAGTTTATATTTTATAGTATTTCAATGCCACATACTTGAATCATTTTTAAGTTTCAAGTAGGTGGTTTTGAAAGCTTATAAATTATTTTTCATGAACATTTTTTACGATTTTTTTTATTTTCAACAATTTTTTATATGTTTAATCCATGTATTAAGTTTCATTTATATTGGTTTTGTAGTTTATATTTTATAGGCTTCTAAAGTCACGTACTTGAAACTTTTTAAGTTTCAAGTGTGTGGTTTTGAAAGCTTATAAATTATTTTTTATCATCATTTTTATGATTTTTTTTTTGTTTTCAACTATTTTTTATATGTTTAATCCATGTTTTAAGTTTGATTTATATTGGTCTTATAGTTTATATTTTATAGTCTTTTAAAGTCACGTACTTGAAACAGAATCCCACATGAGTGATTATTACAAATATTAATTATAATTATTCATTATAATTATTAATTAGTGATTATTAATAGTTGATTATATAATAGTTAGTTAGTTCATTAGTTATATAATTATTAATTATATAACAATTAATTAGTAAATTAGTAATATAATTTTTAATTACATTTATTCATTACATTTATTAATTATTAATTAGTAATTAGTAATTATTAATTATTAATTATTAATTAGTAATTATTAATTAGTAATATAAATATTAATTATAAATATTAATTATAAATATTAATTATTACTTATTATTTATTAATTATTAATTATTATTTATTAATTATTACTTATTAATTATTACTTATACAGTAATTATTTAGTTAATTATTAATATAACTATTAATTATATAATAATTAATTAGTTAATTAGTAATATACTTATTAATTATATAATAGTTAATTATTTAATTAGCAATATTATTATTAAGTATATAATAATTAATTAGTAATATAATTATTACATATATAATAATTATTTAGTAAATTAGTAATATAATTAATAATTATAACTAATTAATTAGTAATTAGCAATTATTAATTATTAATTAGTTAATTAGTAATATAAATATTAATCATAATTATTTATTATAATTATTAATTAGTAATTAATAATTATTAATAAGTAATTAGTAATTATTAATTAGTTAATTAGTAATATAAATATTAATTATAACTATTCATTAAATTTTTAATTTTTAATTATTAATTATTACCCATTAATTATTACTTATATAATAATTATTTAGTTAATTATTAATATAACTATTAATTATATAATAATTAATTAGTTAATTAGTAATTAAATTATAGTCTTTCAAATTCACGTACTTGAAACATTTTTTAGTTTCAAGTAGGCGGTTTTGAAAGCTTATAAATTACTTTTCATCAACATTTTTTTGGAAATTCCTTTTGTTTTCAATTATTTATTATATTTTTAATAAATTTTTAAAGTTTTAATTATATTCGTTTTATAGTTTATATTTTATAGTCTTTCAAATTCACGTACTTGAAACATTTTTAAGTTTCAAGTATGCGGTTTTGAAAGGTTATAGATTATATTTCATCAACATTTTTGAGGAAATTCTTTTTGTTTTCTACTATTTATTATATGTTTAATCAATGGTTAAAATTTCATTTATATTGGTCTTATAGTTTGTATTTTACTGTATTTCAAAGTCACGTACTTGAAACAGAATCCCACATCGGAAATGCAAAATGTACTGCGCAGGAAAGGGATAACCTGAATCCCACATCGAAAAGGCAGAATGATTTTTAGGGCAAGCCCTCTTATAAAAGGGAGGCCTGAGTGAGGGTTTCTGTCAGAATCCAGACTGCTGTAATGACTGTAGCACTGGATCTTTAATAGAAGAGAAATTCTGCTGAAATTTTTTGTTTTGTTTATATATATATATATATATATATATATATATAAACAAAACAAAACAAAACAAAAAATAAAATTTTAAAAAAAAATTAGGGGAAAGGCGGCATCGCGGATGCGGCCTTTCACCTGCAGTGCAAAGGTGACATCGTGGATGCCACCTTGCACCCGAAATGCAAAGGCGGCATCCGCGATGCCGCTTTTAAGGCGCAATTTTGAAAATATTTTCAACCTGGCCGGTTTTTGTAAAATATTTTTTTTTAAAACGTAAACAAAAAATAATCCCATATCTCCCCTACATTTATCAAATGTATTTTTAGGTAACAACCAATTCAATTGATTATTTTAACTTTTAAATGAAAAAAAACAAAATCAATGCGTTCCCAGATTTTAAAAACAAATATTTTCTAATTTCAATAACAAAATGTTCTAAAAATTTACATTCCTAATGAATAACCAAAAGAATGTATTTTTCATGATATACAAAAATATATTTTCAATTTAAAATGAATTTTCTTAAAAGAAATTCCAAAAAATATATTTAAAACATCCCCTAAAATTCCAAGTAAACAAATTTATTTTCACATGCATTTTAAAATTAAAAGTCAGAAATCTATTTCCAATTTGGTCCTACAGATTGTATGTTCTTTTCCTGTATTAAAGTCTAAAAACAAGCCCAAATGGATTTATTCAATTAAAACCAATAAAAACCAGAAAAATGTTGTTTACCCAGTATATTAAAATGAATAAAGGGATTATTTCTAATGAAATTCAAATAGAAAATTCAACAAATAAACAAGTTATTATTTTTTGAGAAGAAATTGTTGTTTTTTATAAGGAATTGAAATTCAGGTTTGATTCTATGGTGTTTTCCAAGAAAATGTGGTTTTAAAAACAAATGGATTTGATATTTTGGTTTTGAAAAGTTTTTGTTAAATTAATGTTTTTTTAGATAAAACTACTTTTGATTTATCATTGTTGATTACCAATGCATTTATTGGGAATGCATATGCATTGATATTTATTGGAGTTAGTGGGGAAATCCTATTATGTTTATATACAATTCTATATATTCACTTAAATGGATATATATGCATGATTGGTTATTATACAACATAAATAAAGCTCATATATGTTCCAATAGTTTGATGGCTTGGAGTTAGGTCACATTTATTTACTTGGTGTCAGTATATGAATTTGTACAACAATGTTGGATCTTGTAAAACTTATTTTTCACTGTTAATTTTATAGGATTTTTATAAAAGATTTTTACATTCCTTGTGGATTTGTTATCCTTTTGGCTTTTGTATTTTGAGGTAAAATCATTCCCCAATGATTTATTTAACCCTCAACACTATTTTCAGACTCCTGGAAGTTAAGGGAGTGCTTAAGGAAATGTGACACTCTAATTCGGGTCTCATGATTCAAGTTCCCAGGTTTGGGTGTTATAAAATGGTAACAAAGAATACTTTTTTAAGTTGCATTTTGAGAAGTTTGGTAGGCATGAAGGATAGGATGGTTGGAACTCAAAAAGTACCCATAAAAACATAACCAAGATTTTTATGGAGAACCATAAGTTATTGGGACGTTTGAGTAAACAAAGGGTTGATGATGACCTTATAGAATATTGATACGTGTGCCAAGTTAAACCATGATGGGTTGACATTGTAAATAATTCATTCATATAATGACCCGCATCGTTACAGGTTGTGAAATTCAGGGGAAATTTGAAATTTATGTCCCGAAGCATGAAATGTTTTGAGAATCGGGACTCATATTGGGATTTCGAGGGTTGGAACATCTCTAGGAGTTATTTTTAGACATGGTTAGAACGTATCTAGGAGTTGTTTTTGGACATTGTTAGAGGATCAAGAGGTGAATCAGGTACTCGAGTGAATGTCAGGGTAGAGTCGGGATGACCATGCAGTAGAACTCTCCTTTAGGTGACAAACCACACCGCAACCTAGGGGAACTACGGCGTGGCGTGTCTCTATTTTTTGTAAAGGAAAATATCATATAGACTACCTTTATATGATTTCATGTGAGGAAGGTGACCACACTACCGCGAATGTGGATCCTCTATGGTGGGTGCCTGCATGAGGATATTTTTCAAAGGAAAAAACCTTGTGTATCATTGCTCTGTGGTGGAGGGTGCCATGTCATGAGAGGGGAGACTCACACTATAGTGGAAGGGTCGCGCTATGAGGGTGGCTTTAGGATGTGGCATTGTGCCGCAGTGTTGGGGTTGATCCGTGGAGGGTCCTTAGGAGGCAGGGGTGTCAGGCACTGTCAGGATAAAGTTCACATCGTAGAGCCTTAATTGTGTCGTAGTAGGTGCCAAGGTAAATATACTGGGGCATGCAATGAAAGCTGGTGGGTCAGAGATTTAAAAAATTTCATCACCAGAGCGATGAAACTTCATCGTCTCCAGCAATCTGAGGCCTGATACGATCTGTGGATCTTGCATGGTTTAATCAGAGCATAGACAAATAAACGAACAAGTACATTGTTCTGATTTGATGCATGCACATATATTGCAAGTCATTGGTGACCGTTACTCGAAGGATCTAATGTCAAATATATCTTGATCATCCACACATGCTTCTTGAATCTGTGTGTGTGGCATTCATTGGGTTTCAGGTGCTAGCACAAAGCTCTGACGATCACTTCAACGTCGCAACGATCACCAAGATCTTATACCTTTGATCCGCGAAGGTGAACTTGTATCGTACACTCGAATTGAAGGATTATTTCTCCAGGAACTAGGAGGGGAGAGAAGCACTCAATTCCAATCGAGTGAGTCATACATTGTAATGAGCTTCTATCCACTTATATAATGGATGTCAAAATATGTGGTTAGGGTTCCCTGATCCCCGTACAATAAACGTCCACTAAATAAGTGACATAAATAAATAATTATAACGAACTAACTATGCCATAAATATTATTTATATTTTATCACATAATTATAATATATATTAAATATATTATGTGATAAACCCAGACCATTAACTCTACTCATAACTCTTGAAAATATTAAACGAACCTGAAATATTATAATAATATTCATTCGTATAATATTAATCTTTATATTCACTAAAACACTTATAAATACATTTAATAAATAAATTCAATCCAATTATTAATTACTTGAATAATAATTAATTTGTTTATTTATCGGTGATTGATAAAACTTGGACAACACTCAGACCCCGTGGTAGGTCCCACCATGTCATATATTCCTATTCACCTGAATAGGGAAGAATCTTTAATGCACTATTGTATATGACCCTTTAGGGCCTTATCTTAATAGTAGTGAATAATATTCACACACCAAGAGTGGAGTCTAGCAACCCATCATGGATCCTAAAGAGATAATAAAAATTCATAACAACAACAACCAACCTACGAACATGCACTGTCTAATATAATCTCTTTGTCATGCGATATCTCATAAATCATAACACACACTTGTGTCATCATCCTTTATTGCTTTATTACTTATTGATTTCTCTATATGGATTTACCTTCGACTACCATGGACATAGATTTATGAAGGTACTACCATCCTGATCAACTTGGCCAGAGATACCTCTTCCTTAACTCGGAAGTGACAGATCCTATATTGATCATTCAACCAATGTCATGTCACCAATGATGCACCCAACACAAACTAACTCTCCACTAATTCATTTCCATAGTTTTTGTCTTGCATCAAAGTACGTGATCAAATGACATACATTGATAATTATCTCAATTCAAGAGACCAATACACATGTTTGTAGACAAGAATAACCAATGACAGTCGAGCATGTGGTGTTCCTATTGACGAGTTGTCCTCATGATCTCAACTAATAGAGATCACAAAGTGAAAAATTCATGAGAAGAAGTCTCAATGATCATGATCCCCTAGCACATGATAGTCACACATCATTTGTGTCCTCTTAGTATGATGTATCTAGACCATAGGAGATTACATTAAGATCATTGTCATATTATCTTTAGGTACCCATTATAGCTTGTGATTTGCTATAACCCTTTGATACGATATATAATCTAAGGACATTACCATAAATATAGTGGATGCAGAAGTATCAACACTATCAAGGTAAGATAAATACATGTACATATATTAAACTGTATACATGTAATAGTAATCAAAGTACATCACAAGTTGGGTCTAGGGAACCCACTTTCAACACTCCCACTTACACTAGATCCAACTTCCAACAAGTCTCAATCTGCTTTCTATCACATGAGAACCATGCTTCTACTGAGATATGGATTTAGTTAGGGGGTCTTCCAAATTTTCCTCTATGGATACTCTACTAACTGGGCTCTTTGGAAAGCACCACTGCTGTATTATTATCACAATAAACTAGAGTAGGGTCTACAATGCTAGACACAACATTGATGTTTGAGACAAAGTTGTGTTAACATACTACTTCCTTTATTGCATCAGAAGTTGTTATATACTCAGATTCTACTATAGAATTAGTGTCCACAGGTTTCTTCGAGCTTCTCCAGCTCACTACACCACTATTCAGAAAAAAATGTAGCGTGACTGTGATTTTTGATCATCGTGATCTGTTTGGAAACTAGAATCAGTGTATCCTCTCACTACTAGTTTCTCATCTCCTAAATATACTAGGAGCATACCCTTTGTAGGCCTCAATTACATTAATATAGTTTTAATAGCTGCCCAATGTAGCTCTCTTAGATTAGCTTGATATCTGCTCACCATGCTTAAAGAAAATGCGACATCAAACCTAGTATATAACATGAAATACATGATATATACCAATTCCAAGGCATAAAGGATTCTATTCATTATTTCAATATCCTCCTATGTTTGTGGACACATTTTTATAGAGATATTGATACCATGTGACATGGACAACAACCCTCTCTTAGATTTTTCCATACTGTACCTTTTGAGTACCTTGCCAATATATATACTTTGACTTAGCCCAAGAATCCTCTGAGATCTATCTCGATATATCTTGATCCCCAAAATGTAGGGTACTTCACTTAAGTCTTTCATGGATAATCATTCATTTAACCAAGTTTTAACTGACCGTAAGACTTACACTTCATTTCCCATACTAAAATGTCATCAACATATTAGACTAGGAAAACAATGGAATTCTCATTAACCTTCTTATAGACACAAGGCTCACTTTCATTCTTGACAAAACCAAATTATCTGATGGCCTCATCAAAATGAAAATTCTATGATTGTGATCCCTACTTTAACCCATATATGGGTCTTTGTAGCTTGTACACTTTATTGACATTATTTGACCTAACAAACCCTTCGAGTTGAGTCATATAGATGTCTGCAACAAACTTTCCCATTTAGAAAAATAGTTTTGACATCCATTTTCCTAATATAATAATCATAGAAGGATGATATTTCAAGAAATATTTTGATAGATTTCAACATTTCTACCGATGATAAGGTTTTATCATAGTCCATACCTTAACATTGTCTAAAACACTTTGCTAATGGTATTTCTTTATAGGTATTAACTTTCCATCCATGTAAACCTTTTTCTTGAATACCCATTTTCACCCAATGAGTTGTACATCAGTTGGAGAGTCTATAAAAATCCAAAATTGATTTCGGTATATGGAATCTATCTCAGAATGTATGGAATCTTTCAATTTTGCACCATCCATGCCTTTTATTACATCCTTATAGGTTAGAGGCTCATCATCCTCAAGGAGTAATGTGTCACCTGGATTGGTGATAAGAAAACCATAAAAATTTGGTTCTCTAAACTCTTGAGTAGACCCTTGATGTACTTGTGTATTGTTAACTTCTTCATCTCCCATTGTCTCTTTTGGATACTATTCCCATACCAACTCCTGTGCATATGGAGTATTAACTTCATCAAATTCAATCTTGCTCTTACTATTTCTAATGGAAATGTGTTACCTTTCTAGTTTGTGGCTTCTCTCTCCATAATTACTTTTCTATCATAAGGTTTATATAGGTAATATCCTCTGGTTTCTTTAGGATAACCTATAAAGACTCACTTCATGCTTTGGGATACCAATTTGTCACTAGGTATAGTCTTGAAAAATACTTGCATCCCCATACACATATGTGTAACAAACTGGGTTTCTTTCCATACCATAACTTATATAGAATCCCATATTTATCATTAGTTAATACCTGGTTGAGAATATATTCTGCTGTCTGCAAGTCATATCCCCAAAAAGATAATAGAAGAGTTTCCTGACTCATCATTGATATGACCATGTCAAGAAAGGTCTTCTTCCTCCTTTCACTAATGTAATTCCACTATGGTGTATAAGGAGGAGTGAGTTGGAATACAATCCCACACTCCCGTAAGTGATCAATGAAATCTTAGTTAAGATACTCTCTGCCTCAGTCTAAGTAGAGTGCTTTAATCTTCTTACCAATCCAGTTTTCTACTTCATGTTGGTATTCCTTAAAAATTTGAAAGAAATCTAAATTATATCGCATTAAGTAGATATAGTCGTACCTACTATATTCATCAGTAAAATTAATGAAGTATGAAAACCCAACCCTTGCCTCTACTGGAAATGGACCACATACGTTAGTATGAATTAATTATAGTAATTCAGTGGCTCTTTATCCCTTCCCAGTGAAGGGTTATTTGGTCATTTTCCCTTATAAACAAGCATGACATACATCCAAGGGTTTTAGTTGAACCAAGTCTAAATACATTGCTTGATCTAATTGTTGTAATTGATTTTCATTTACATGTGCAAGCCTGAAGTTCCATATGTGGGTGTTATATGAGTCATTCTCGATGGTTTTTTGATTTATTACCATAATTGGGTTTTCAAGTTCAAGTATAT
This sequence comes from Viscum album, assembly GCA_963277665.1. NCBI lineage: Eukaryota > Viridiplantae > Streptophyta > Magnoliopsida > Santalales > Viscaceae > Viscum > Viscum album. The sequence continues at coordinate 1,784,648,973 of OY728125.1, forward strand.
ATAAACCATTTCTAAGATGTGCCATACCAAAACACATGTTATCCTTATAAAAGAGACAATATTTATTTCCAAACTTAAAATCAAATCCCATAGTGTCCAGACTTCACATGGAGATTATGTTTTTGGTAACTGAAGGAACATAATAACAATTACTTAATAAAAGAACCAAACCACTAGGCATAGTCAAATGATAATCTTACACTACTAAGGCAGTTAGAGTTTCACCATTTGTAGATCAGATATCCACTTATCCCTTTCCAATCTTCTTAAATCTATTTGGTTCCTATATATAAATAAAAATTTGTGATCCATATGTTGTATCCAATACCCAATGTGTAGATAATGAAATATTGCATTCAATGACAAAAATACCTGAAGTAGAAGCATCACATTGATTCCTTTTATCAGCTCTTCAATTCTTTTTCCAGTGGTGTTTCTTTCCACATAGAAAGTAGGAGACCTCCTGCTCATTGCCATTCCTATGTATCCTTGACTTTTTAGAAGGCTGGTGCATTGGTGTCTTCACCCTGGACTTTTCCTTAGACCCCTTAGCCTTTACCTTCCTCCTCTTGTTCACTATTAGGACCCAAGAATTGGTATTTTTCATATCCTTATCATCATGGAGAACTAAATCCAAAATATTCGAGAGTGACTTTTTCTTTTTATTCATATTGTAATTAACAATGAAATTCATGAAAATTGATAGTAAAGTGGTAAGAATGAGATCATTTTCTAGTTCTTGGTTTAGTTTGAACCTAATGGATTGAATCTTCTTAATTTATCTGATCATCGTGAGTACATGAGGTCCTACTTGATTTCCTTCTGCTAGATTTCACCTATACATGGAATTGGAAATATCATACCTTTCTTGCCTAGATCACTCCTAAAATAATTCTTAGAGATGAGTAATAATCTTGTAGGTATCCTCATCCTTATTCATTTTCTACAATTGACTAGACATAGATGAAAACATGATGCACTATACATCTAATGCATCATCTAAATGCTTTTTTAATTTTTCTTTATCTGTATTGCTTTCTCTCTGAGGGGGTTCAACAAGAATTAAGGATTCCAGTACATAAATATTCCTTTATTGGCATAGTATGATGCACAAGTTCCTGTACCACTCTTGGAAGTTATGGTCGGTCGAGATATTTTCTTTATCCAATATGGATCATAGTGATAATGTTCCTGTGGTGTTGGTGATTTCCATTTTTGATCTACAACAAAGTAAATTTTAGAAGTCAGTACTTTATCTTGATTACCAGACATTTTGATTAATTAATTTTTAAATCATTAAATGCCTCTCAACATTTTATTAAATCATAATAACCCTCACTATTAGATTCATAATACTCTGTCGCTTGAGTATTCTAGTAGAAAGGATCTTCAAAACCTCTCCTCATAGTCTACAAGATACGACTATTCCATTACTCATAAAATTTCAAGGTAGGCACTAGGATGGCCAACTGCTTTAACTAGTATCTCCTTTATCTATTGAGTGATGTCCCATCTTATTAGAATTTAAATCTTGATTCCCTCAATGCTTTTTCTCTAAAGTGATAGAAAGTTATCTATGGATAATCCTTTACTACCCAATTTAGTTAAGTCAACTCATTATTCTTATGAGAACTCCCTGGTAGTAGGAGACACTCTCAACTATGGTTGATGAGAATCCCTAAGACCCAATTTTGTTCAGAGTTGAGCAATAAAAGGAATTATGACTTAATATATTTCTGAGGGATTTTATTATTTTCTTAATGAATGTAATCCATTTTAATTAAATATGTTCAATGTATGTTGTCACGCTCACAACCAAACATGCATTAATAGAAAAACATATGTCGTGTCCTAATTCATTTTATCTTGTTTATTATTTTATGTGATGTCGTAGTAAACATGAACACACACAGAATAAAAAAAATTCATAAAGTAAATTAATCTACCCAACTGGTCTTGAGTAACTAATTATGATTGATACATTTTAAAATAACAGATCAATCTTGACCTAGGGGGTTTCATAGTTGAGTAGAATCCTAATTCATGTAACAGAATTCCCCCAATCTAGTGTAATTGCTTCTCATATGGCATTCTACCTCATATTGGCGGGGTCCACATCTTAAAACATCATTATCTACTTACAAATATACTCACACGCAGGCGAGGGGGTATAGTGGTGTAAAATATATCAAATTGACTAGACACATAAACCATTATATAAATTGACTAAAAAGACAATGCACAAGCTGCCATTTAATTTCCTACTTATTACAACCATTGCATGCAATAAATAATTAAACAAAACATCCAGGCATGCACAAAATTAATCAATTTTCTCAAGATCATTCGGTATATAAATGTGTGATAAAAATTAAATTACAATAAATTTAAAAGTATGAAGGTATTGGAATAAATTAAATTAAATTAAATAAATTAAAATAATATATTTATTCAGTCCCATTTTTAATTTAATTTTAATTCAAAAAATTAAATTAAATTAAATTAAAATTTAATATTATTAAATAATTAATAATTTCAAACCAAAATTAATTTTAATTAAATTAATTTAAAAATAAAATTAAACTAATGAAATTAATTAATTTGATTATATTAATTAACTTGGGCCCCGAAAACCTCCACCCTGGTCCATTTTGGGCTGGGTTATAACCCTGTAGACCCATTTCAGACCAAAAAGACCCCATGTAGGGATGTTATGGGCCGAGCAGATTTCCCAAACCTATTTCGGGTCGGGCCGACCCACACCATATGATTTTAGGGAAAACCAAGTCTATATGGAGCCATATTAGATGTTACATAAGATACCTTATGGGTGGGAATTCCACCGGATGGGAAACGAGGCAGTATGGAGGCTATTTGATGGCAAGAACTAGTGGTGGGGCCTTAGTTTGTTATGGCAAGGATGACCAGAGCACTGGTGTGGTGCACAATTGGTTGGAGGGAATGGCGTCTGATTGTGGAACATACTCCTAACGAGGGGCATCTACAAATGCTCTATAGGGCGGTGCCGAACAGTGGTTAGAGCGAGAGGCGAGATGTGGCCTTTTTGGAAGAGGTGAAACCGGAGGGGTCAGGTTTGATGGGATCTGGCATCGAGGCTGCGAGGTAGGGATGAATGGAGAGGGTCCGATGAGACTCACTGAGATTTGGATGGCGAAGGGGTCCATCCCTTAGTCGGTTGTAGCATCTGATGGCATCGAGACTGGATCTGGTGGCCGACTCGGTGGGTGTTAACCGATAACAGTGGCCCCAATCCGGGTGTGGTGAGATCGCACCAGGGAGAAGGAGGGGAATAGGTGGTCTCCATGTGTTAGGGCTCACATCAAGAGTGGGGAGAGGGGCCGCACATGTGAGGGAGAAGAGGTCATGCCTGTCATGACCCGGTTCGATGGGGCCCGAGATGCAACTACCCCAAGCCCGCCTCCAATAGGCCAGGGGATGGAGACTAGCACCAAGAAGGAATATCACACACATGCGAGACATTGTCCTAAAGTGCCTATACACACACATACATCTCCAATATCAAGAAATGATGAAATGTAAAACAACTAAAAAAATGAATGCATACATCTATAATCCCACAACCCGAGTATGACAAAAATTATTGGAAAGCATAAAAGGGGCCATATACATGCCCAAACAAAACTGGAAAGTAAAGTCTGACTTGATCAGAAGGAAGAGAATGCTGTCAAATAAAACACCAGTACACACCTTAGTCTATCTATCCCAACTAATCTCCACCCGCTCCTAGTCCTCCAAGGACTTTGAAGAAGATCTGTCACTTGCATAAGACATGACATGTGTGGGAAGAGCCTATATAGGGGTGATTATAACAATACCCAGTAGAACAACCCAGAATCACTCTGAATAAATCATCAAGAATAGTCATCTCATCATAAGATATGTCAATCATAAAGTGATACATACAAATAATCATCAAAATCTACTCATAAAAGACTTTGAGTCTCAAAGGTCTCAAACACTGCCATCCACAATTCCACTACGAGGTTCCATGGTAACACTAGTTTGGGAGGAACTACTCCCCGAGCTATACTTTTATTGAAGACACTCATCCCATAAGTCATGCTCATCAGGTCTATCCAAGAAGAAGAAAACTATAAAAATGAGGGGGTTTATTCAAGATACACACTCCATTGGACTAATATTCCATCAGAAAGATCAGATATCGATACACAGATAGGGGGTCAACACCTAGGGCTCACTGGGGGGACACCAAACCCTACTAGAAACATACCCTAGATCTGTGTAAATATTGTTCAAGCCAATTCCAACAACTCCATCTAAGGAAATGCAAAGGAAATGAGGATCGCTTTGGGCCTATTAGAGCGATACATGCCCCAAGTCTCTAAGGTATCTGTCGAATCATACCAAGAAAACTCACTCCAGAATAAGGGATCTTTCCCACACTATACTGATCATCAGGAATCTATAGAGGGGTTACCCTCTATGATGGGAATGAGATACTACACTCAACACTTATAGGAATGGACTAAGGGAACACACTCAATTGATATTGGTTCAGAGTAGCTCCCAAAAGCTAATATGAGAGGAATACAAATATATATTTTCCTCAAATGAGTACACAACATGTCCTTGGGGTACACGACTTACCTCACCAAGTCTTGTATTTCCCACGTCTCGGTCTAGAAAAAGGTCGATGAACGCATGAAAATCATCATCAGTCCAAAGGGATAAAAACATAAATCCACTACATGCCACTAAAAATGACTATGAATGAAAAAACAGATCATTATATTGTGATCCTTGTGTAAAAACTCTCAGGATAGACTATTTTCTTTCCCCAAATAGACACCCAGTGAAAAAGTTCCATTTCACCATATAATGCACAAACGATGCTTTGTGGGATCGAGCAATGAGCTTAAATTAAGTACCTGATATTGGTATTGAAATGTCCATCTCAATATTAGGATTTTGATGTTGTAGATGTATTTTCAATTCGATATTGTATGAATAAGATACGTCAAATACAAGATTATGTAATAATAATAACAAAAACAACAATAAAAACATTATTATTGGGCACTTAGTGGAACCAAGCCATGAGCCCAAATTAAATACCCAATATTGGTCTTGAATTGATGCCTCAATATCAGGATCACAATACCACCAATAGCTTGTAAATTTGATGTCCCAATGTAAAGATATATCCAAAACATGGCTTGATAACAAATATAACAACAACAACAACATCAAAAACAAAAATATTATTAATATTATAATCATTTTTGGGAAAAAATACCTCAAGGTAATATTTCATCATTTTTGGTTTGGTTGTGTTTGTAGAAAAAGTAGGTTCTCATGGTGAATTGTCAAGTTTCAGAGATGTTCTTGACAATACATATTGACAAAGAACCATGACAAAGGAATGGACAATCTGGAGCCGGTATAAAATAACAGATACAAAGTGGTTCCATTTTCTAGTGATTACCAAAATTTTGGGGTCCAAAATTTGGAGTTTGGTGAGCATTGAGAAAAGCGAATTTCCTTGAAGATATCATCAAAATATGGAAAAGGCATGAGTTTTAAAAATATGTGCTTCATGAATTGTGTTTCACAAAGACATGAAAAATGTAGACGGTGAGCTCTGCGATTACGACGAGCTTCGCAAACAGCATAGGTGAATAGAATTGCAAGGAATAATTGTGGCGGTGGAACAAAGAAATTGATAGAATGATCCATGATTAAGATGAGCTATGTGATCTGAAAATTTCCATGGTTCTTCATGATATAGAGAGAATTTCAGCAGAAATTTTGGAGCTTTGAGATTTAAGCTGACGTGGGGCTGAATTTTCATGGAAGGTTCTCGAGTCGGTGGAATCACCTATAAAACCCTAACCCCCTCAAGAAGAGTAGAGTGATCAAATGAAAAACCTTAAGCTCTAAAATTTTGAAGGATATTTTCATGAAGCAGGAAGATTCTTGAAAGAAAAGGGAATTTGCAGAGGCAGCTGAGTTCTATGAAAGGAAGGCGCACCGCGAAGCCCAGTTTGGATTTGCGAAGGACGTGAGATTTGAGAAGGCTTGTTTATCTTTTCAAAATCACAAAGACCATTGTGAGCTCTAAAAATCAGTGATCTATGTGATCTATAGAGCTCTAAAATCTAGTTATCTTTGTGAACCTGTGAGCTCTGCGAACCTATGAGCTTCGCAAAGAGGTTGGATCATTGTAAAGTCTTGTTTGAGATTTTCAAAAGTGGGAGCTTCGTAAAGGAAATGTTTTTAGTAAAAGAGTTTCAAAAGGGACTACCTAGTGTTCAGAGGCAAAGTTTTTTTCATCAGTGGATGAAATTTGGACTTCATCAGAGAATTTAAATACAGTGGAGGATGCATTCATTAGTGATAATGGAGGGACCTACAAGTCCATAAACTATGAGTGAATACTTTCAAGAGCAGTGAGAAAAGGAAGAGGAAGAAGGTGATCCTTTCTACCAGTAGTTATCTAGAGAGATAAAAATAGGGAATGACCCTTGGGAAAGCAGTGAGCTAACCCTAAACATAGTAAAGGCAGTGAGCCTCGGCATAGAAGTAATCTATCCCAAAAATTATTTGCAGTGAGATTTAGGGGATTTAGTACAACATAACATCATCGTTGTATGCTCCTTAGACATAGCCTAATAAGGGTGAACCAAGTAAAAATATCTGTGTTTGCTTGCTTTATTCTCTACATTGCATCCAAAACATCATCATTAGATAAAGAAGAAAAGAAGTTATCATAATAAACACATAAGTGAAAACAAAGTGAACCCTGTGAGAAAGAGGTCAAGATATAGTGGGAAAAGAATAATTTGAAAAAGAATATCCATACCCTGATTCACCCCCCCTCTCAGGGTATCTAGCCCCCTTTGGACTTAACAATCATTATAATATATTATGAAATAAAAGGGAGCATCACGCCTGAACCACCTCCCCCATTTCACGCCAAAGTCACCCCCACAACCTTAGGTTATCATTTTAATTAAATAAATTATTAATATTAAATTAATTCCATTTGGTAACTTCATATTCTTCCACGATTTATCAGGAGAAACCTTATTTCCACCCTAGTTCCATGCATGAAGCATCTATCCGCACACACAACACCTATCCTTCCCATGCAGCATCCCAAAATCATGCATGTGACATCCCAAAATCACGCATAACATCCAACAATCATGTCGCCCCAGCTGTTCGTGACTGACCACTATGCTCGGTCGGCCGCCACACTCTCCTCCAGCAACTGATGAACACCGCTCATGCTGAAAATTGCGGATCTCCCTCCAAGCAGACCTCATCAACACCTATGGCCATATTTATGGACTTTGATCAATTCAAATCTCACCTCCCATCGATTCATGCCATTTCCACACTCCCAAAAAAAGAAACTGATCTGATTTTGATCCACTTTCATTTCTAAGAATCACTACCCCATTATGGATCTTGAACTCGAATATGTGGAATCAAACCGTTGTGCTAAATATTGGTTGTACAATGATTTATTGTCGAGTATTTATTGGGCTGCCGACCATAATAAATACTGATGATGAACATATGAATAATATGGAAGAAAGAAAAATAAAAAATTGAGGAAAGTGTCTATGCCATTGTTCAGGTTGTTCTTAATATGTTATCATTAAAATGATGAATGAGAAACAAATAGAGAAACAATTAGTATCAATTATAAACCAAGGAGGATAAACCACAATTCAAAAATCAACCACTGATCCACCAATCAATCTTATTGGAAGGATTGAATCATGTTAGTCATGGGATATTCAAATGGGGATAAAATCCATGAAACAAATGACCTATATCTATTTGGATCAATCAATAATGAATAAAGATCACACATCATTATCGTTGATGAGATCCACAATTAGTGTTGTCATTGGTGTTCCTTACGGTACTTTGATTATTGATCAATGATCCTAATATCCACCAATGTTCCTTCACACTCTCCAATCAATTCTCAGTTTTATGAGGATAACCCGGTAAATATGTTATAACAACATATTTATAGAGGGAAATAGGTCACTGCACCAATAGAATAAAATAAATAAATTATTTTATTTTATTAATTGCACATGTGATAAATTTTTCACAAACGCTCATGCCTGATCAAGATTATATTGCGTATAGGGTAAACCCCTCATTTTGAACTCAACGGTGGTTTCATATTTCCAATCTGAGTCATCGTTTGGAATTTATTATGATTTTTCAAGAAAAATACACGTGCGTCATATTAATATATTTAATATATTTTAAAAATAAATTCCAAGCACACCGGGCCTCAGAATATCACGTCGTCTCAGTGCCTAACTTTGGAAACATTCCTATAAATATTCCAAAGGATTACATGGAAAAAACTGGGACATTACATCACCATTTGGATAAGACCTCGAAGGGTCTTCGGTATTTTTCCATTTTTTTGTTTGTCTATTTCACATCAGGTCCCAAAGTGGAAATAGAAAACCAAATAAAATAAAAATCATCCCCAAAGTCTCACTGACAAAGAGAAACTTAAAAATAGCCAAGTTTTTTTATTATGGAAAATCAAAACATTTCTATAATATTAAAATAATATTATATTTTAATTCTTTTCCCGATGGAAATTGGATCACCGGCTGGTAGAGATCCAATGGCCGGATTTTGGCCAGTCCTTGGTTAGATTTGAAAATTTGCAAGAACAAGATAAAAAATATATATTTATATAACATTTTCTTAAAAAACATATTGATATTTGAAAAACTAAATCCAAAAAATACAATTTCGATCCATATTTTTTTAAAAAATGACCATAACTTGGCCATCTGAGATCAGATCAATGCAAGGTCAGATTTGTTCAGACCGTTTTAATACCTTCTACTTAAAATGTAAAGAAAAATAATTTTCTTATATTAGAAAAACCATGAAATCTCACTAATACTAATTGAAGGTACCAATATGCACAGCGGAAGTCGGTGGGCCAAAGATTTAAAATTTTTCATCACCGGAGTGATGAAAATTCATCATCTTTTGCGATCCAAGCCTCAGTACTGTCCTAGGATCTCACGTGGTTTAATAAAAGCATAAAAAAATAAATGAACAAGTAGCTTGTTATAATTTGATGAGTGAAAGTATTTCAAAAGTCATTGGAGACCGTTACTCGAAGGATCTGATGCATAATCTCTCCACACACAATTCGTGAATTTTCACGTGTGTCATTCATCAGATTTCAGGTGCTAGTGCGGAGCTCTGAAAATCACTTAAATGCCATAATGATCACCATGATCCTCTGTCTTTGATTCTTGAAGGTGAAATTGGATCGTACACTCCGATTGAGGGATTATATCTCTTGAAATTATGAGATGATAGAAATTATCAATTCCAACTAAGTGAATCTTATGTTGGAATGAGTTTCTCTTCACTTATATAGTGGATGAAAAAATACCTGGTTAGGGTTCCCCGACCCCCGTGTAATAAAATCCCACTAAATAAGTGACATAAATAATTAATTATGATGAACTAACTATGCCATAAATATTATTTATATTTTATCACATACCTGTAATATATATTAAATATATTATGTGATAAACACAAACCATTAACTCAACTCGTAACTCTTGATAATTTTAACCGAACCTAGAATATTATAATAATATTCATTCATATTGTATTAATCTATGTATTTACTTAAACACTTATAAGTACATTTAATAAATAAATTCAACCCAATTATTCTTTACTTGAATAATAATGAAGTTATTTATTTATCAATGATCGATAAGACTTGAACAACAATCATACCCCTTGATGGAGCTCACTATGTCCTATATTCCTATTCACTTGAATATGACAGATTCTTGAATGTGCTATTGTGTGTGACTTTCTATGACCACATCTCAATAGCTCTAAATAATATTCATAGATCAAGAGCAGAGTATATCAACCCATTAAGGCCCCTAAAGAGATAAGGAAAAATCATAGCAATGAAAACCAACCTACAAACATGCACTATTTAATATAATCTCTTTTTCATATAATATCTCATTAAGAAGGACACACACTTGTGTCACCAACCTTTATTTCTTTATTCCTTGTTGATCTCTCTAGAAATATTAACCTTCAACTACCATGACCATGTATTTATGAATGTACTACCATCCTGATCAACCTTACCAAAGATTTATCTTCCTCAACTCAGAATCAAAAAATTCTATCTTGATCATTCAACCAATGTCATGCGACCAATGATGCACCCAACACAATCTACCTCACCACGAATTCATTTCCATGGTTTTCAACTTTCATAAAAGTACGCGATCAAATGGGACTTTTTGATAATGATGTTATGTTAGGATACCAATAAACATGTTCATAGATAGGAACAACCAATGAAACCTGAAAAATTTGGTGTTCCCATTTACAGGTCTGTCCTCATGATCATAACTACTAGACATCACTAAGTGCAAACTTCATTAGAAGAAGTCTCAATGCTTATGATCCCCCAGCACTTTATAGTATCACATCATCTGTGTCCTCTCAGTATGATGTATCTAGACCATAGAAAATTAATTTAAGATTACTATCATATTATCTCTAGGTTATCATTATAGCTTGGGATCTACTATAACCATTTGATACGACACGTAATCTAAGGGAATTACCATAAATATAGTGGATGTAGAAGTATAGAAACTATCATGGTATGATAAAAATATGTATATATATATGAAACTATATACATGTAATTATAGTATTGTATGAGTAGATTAGATGGACATACTTTCATGAGGGGGTGAATTTTCGTTTAAAAAGTCTACACTAAACAAAACACAATACCTCTTAAATTAAATTTATCAAACTTAGACTTAGTCCAACTATCAGATATAATAATAAAAATCACAATGGATTTAATTAATATCAAAGTATTTTTTTATTGTATTCATGGTTATACTAATAAAACAAATAGTATGTAAAGATAAGTATAAAAACTAACTTTCTATTACATGAAAATCATAATAAAAACTTTTAAAAACAAGAAATACAATATCTAGTAACAATAATAATAACTTACAAGATATATTAAAAGATTTAACTCTTTTAACCATAAGAGTAAGATAGTCAATAACCATGACTAAAGGTATCCACAATTTTATACTTACTATAATGTATATCTTTTCTTACTAGAAAAAATCTCAATATGATGATCAGAATAATCTCTATATTCATATCATTAAAAGCCCTCATTTCAATGATCATCTTCTGAATTCCAAGCCCAAGAATCCCTTGATCCAATAGATCAGATTCACCATCATCCTATCCCTAGAAGTCCTCAATCTTAAAAATGATCAGATGAGATTACAAAAGAAAAAGTTATAAAGGAAACAACCTGACAAGTATTCCTTATAACTACTACTCTCTAAAGTATTACAATGACTAGGAATGAGAATTTCATGTAGAGAAAAACTTTGACAGATTGAGTTTCAAATGTGATTAGATTCAAACTCTTTAAATGACCTAATATTTATAGGATAACCTTCAACTGTCATATTTTTGAGTTTTTTGCAACGACCTCAGATAGATGGCTCTTTGAAAACTCATAATGTTCCGGCATAACTAAATGTATGACATTGTTTTGTTTTAGCACCATTAAAATGCTAAAAGTTTTCCTTATGATAGAAAAAATTATCATGTACTTCAAATTATAGACATCAGTCAGTTTTATGGACTTCCTTATCCTTTATCAATATAATAATCCTTATAAGAATTAGTCTAATTGTTTCAGTACCAGAATCAGTATGATGGTCATGAATTTTTTCTGTATGATAGATTAGAAAAAAGTCTAAATCCTAGTCTAATTAATGGTTAGTTTGATATATTATATTCATGCTCAATCTGACGACCTTAATGAAGAATGATAGGTTTATATTTGTAATACATTAGAACTTTTTCTATGTATGGTAAAAGGTAATGTTTTCTACAAAAACATAATAAAACTCTTGGGACATAAAAATTTAGTAAATAAAGTTTTAATAAAGTGTTTGTGATTTTCAAAAATAAAGGAATATAAAATTAATAAGTAAAAACTATGACTCAACCATCTCCCCCTTTTTAGGAAGCAAAAACAACAAAATTTAAATGAAAAAATAAATTTAAAAACTCACATTCCTTTTTTCTTTTAAGAAATATGAAGTTATTCTTTTCAAATTAACCCCCCTTAGTTTGTAACTTATTTTAATATGATATAAAGTATTATAATGGTCCTTACTTAAATAATACTTCTCCCTTTTAATAATACTTCTTCCCCTAAGTATAACATCAACCCCTTTGATGAAACCTTATCCCTTCTTTGATAAAGCATTCCCCCTTGTGATTTTCAAAAAGGAATGGGAAAGATTTTGATGTTTCCTGAAATGTTAGAAAAATAACATATAAAACAATACTAAACTAACTAATCATCCCTGTAAATATTAAAGATTATGTAACCAATCAGAATTAGAAAACATTCAAGAAAATAATATTTGGATGAAAAGTAACTAATTCATTAATAATAAAAATGTTTTTACAAAAAAAATACATCAAGAGTTAAAATAAAAAAATCATTATTTATTTATTAGGTTCTTCAAAAGGGACTTCATTTTCCTGAACTCATGATGATACTTTTCTAGATTTATGATCTTTTCTTCAAGGATGGGTTTCTTCTGAACTTTAGATTTCATACTTTTAACTTACTCCAAGAGTTATTTGTTATGTTCCCCCATTACGATCAATTCATCTTCACATGATCTGAGTCTGATCATCTCTAACTCTATATTTCGCATATTTTGTTTCAAAACATTTACATCCTCTATCCATTCATCCATAGAATCTATGAGTTCTTCTAAAAACTTAACTATGTTCAACATATCTGACGTTAACTTGTTAAAAGAATCACCCGATTGTAAAAAATGTTGTTTCACTTCCAAAAACTAGTTATCATGAAAATTTATATCAGAATCTACATGGTTATACCACTTCACCATCTAATTGCATGATATTTTATGATTATGAGAGTTTTATTGAAAAGTTTTTTTCTCTACTTCAATTAGAATGAGTTATTTTGTTATTGATTCTGATTTTCACTGAGGCTGTTCTGAATAAGATGATATCTTGCTTCAAGATTAGTAAAGTATGTAATTGTGGCTTCTAATCTCTTCAAGTATTAAAAAATATATTCAAATTTTTTTTGAGAAATTTTCTCCTACGAATCTGATGAGCCTGAAAATGGTTTTTGGAGGTTTTATTTTGCTGGTTCTGGTATCAACTTCTTTTCCTTTTTTATCATCTTTCTTTGAGAATTTATTTTCATCTAAAACTTAAACAATTTTGATATCCTTATCGATATAATATTTGTTATCAACTTTCATATTTGATTATTGATCTTCTTCTTCTTTATTTCAGGATGAATCTACTTCATTTTCTAATGACGATTCTTCTTCCCAAGTACTTTGTGATTTTTCATCCTCACCAAATTTTGAGGGTAGATCTGATGAAGATGAAGATGATTATGATGATTCCTTATCTAAGTGATTTTATTTATCATCATCATATTATTTTTCTTCGTTCTCCTCTTCTTATCCTTCAATTTCAACTTCTTCTTATACTTCTTCAAATTCCTCTTTTTCTTAATATTTTTCTTCCTATTCTTCTCCTTGTTCCTTTTCTCTAACTTCTTTGTCAACTTATTTATCAAGATCTTCTTCTAACTGTATTGATGTTATTAAAATTCCATTTCCAGATAACTGAGGCTCTTATTCTTTCTAAGGTACATTTGGAACTGATTCTTTAATAACTTTCTTTCACTTCCCCTTATTTGAGACTAAAGGGATTTCAATTGGAACAACATATGTTTCTTCAATAAACTAATCCATATTCTGAAATGACTTGATCAATGTGGGATATCTTAATTACTGGATTCTCAGAAGATATTTCTATAACATTTAATAAACTCTCAACTATTTTGGCTTCTTGTAATATCTTATTTTTCTTTATTCTTTTCACATATTCCTCAATCTATTAAGTAGTTTGGATTTTCAATGATTTAGCCTCTGTAGGGTTAATTCCAATATCCGGGTCCTCTAGATTCTTCTGAGTCTTAAAATCCATCAAATTTTCAAAAAAATAATTATAAATTTACTTTTATTTATTTATTGTCACTTGAGGATAAGTCTCATCCTTTATCCTATTCTTCTATCTTCCTCAGCTTTATTTGAGGTTTGAGCTTCAGACGCAGGTCCTTCGACTTTTTCAAAAAACTTATTTGTTTTAGAATAAAAAACTAACCTCATCCTTAACATGGTTTATTCACTGATAAAAGAAATATTTTCACTGAATGGATACAATTTATTCTCAACTTTAAATATCTCCATACAATTCACTATCAACTTATCGATGAAAGCCAATGTTAGGTACAAGATAAAGAGGAAGGTGTTTGTTTTGAAATGTTTTATTTTGTTGTCAAGGAATATTTTTAAGGAAAGAAATAAACTCACTTTGTATTAGGTGAAATTCATACTGATCAATGTTTTTAAAAGAATTGGACTCACTTTATCCATTGTAATGGAAAAAAGCTATTTGGAAGAATTGGTTCTGATCAGACTCACCTTGGGTCTGGAATGGGAGTAGATCATAATGAGGAATTGATTGTTATCTAGAATGAGAGAATTGGTTTCATGGATAATGTATCTTGATGGATGTAAATGTTCATTAGATTCACTTTTAATTCTTTGTGAAAGAATTGGTTGTTTTGATAAAGAATCAAAGTCTCTATGACTATGACAAAATAAATGTGACAATGCATTTATAATTTTTAATTCTTATAAATCATAAGTATATTGTGAAACTTATGATGAAATCTTGAAGAAATAAAGGAGGAGTAAAATAGATGACGCTTATCAAAAAGGATTTGTACCCAGTATGATCGTATCCAGGCAGATCGTTATCAGGGTGTTTATATCAAGGCCAATCGTACAAAGAAATATTATACTCATGTCAATTGGATTTGTGCTGAGAAGGAAAAAAGAAGCTGTTGAATATTTTACTCAAAATAATGTATCTAGAATGATCGTAATCGGGATGATCCGACTCATATTCCACTATATTTAGAGACGTAATTTCTTGAGACTGATGAATTAAAATATAAGGAATGAATTAGATCAAAAATGTTTTCAATCATTTTCAAAAGGGTTGAATTACTTTGTAGGATTAAATTGGGTAAAGATCCATTGTATCAGAGTTAAATTGTTTTATATTTTCAACTGGGTCAAGAGAAGAAGTAAAGAAGTTAAAGTGGTTTGAAATCAGATATTGCAGAATAAATAGTAAAGGGGAGCCTAACATTAAAAATAATGATTGCATACAATTAATACAAAGCAATGTATTTAACAATTAGAATGGAGAATCAATTCAGAGTGGTATCTATTTATTCATTCATTTATATTCAATTAATACAGATCTTTGGTTTAAATAAGTTGTATTGATAAAATTGGACTGATGTATTGAAATTATACTAGAAATTGAAATGAATGTTTGAAGAAGAAGTAAAGATTGTAAAAGAATAAAGAAGCTTTGAGAAGAGTTGATGAAGTCAAAATACACTTGGGATTTTAAAGGAAATTTAGATTAAGGTGAATTTGAGTAAGCAGGAATTTTTTTGGGATTCCCACCAAATCTAATTGAGGGTCACCTATAAAAGGTGAAAATTACATTGTACTTTTCCAATGACTAATGTAATGTCCATGAAAGATAAGCTCCAATTTAAGAGAGAGAAATAAATTTCCATAATCACTTGTATTGAGGATGTTTTGATGGATTGAAGTGAAATCAAAAGATACAAGATAAAAACGCTGTATTAAGATCACCATCATAATTAGTGATAATCTTACTCAGTTGATTACCGTACTCATCTTGTCAATCATATTCAGTTGATCATCATATAATGCTGGATAATCAGATTCAGGATTTTTGTATTGGGATTTATAGACCAAGTAAGAATCGTACATGGAGAATCATAATGAGTTTTCCATAATTATAATTAAATTGATGACAATTTATCTTTACTATATTATGTCAAATTCATATTTTTCATACTGAGAATAATCATACCTGAAAAATTGTATTGGGTAAAATCGTACTCGGAGGAATTAAACTGAAAAAATCAAACTAGAAAAATTGGACCGGTGAAATCAGACTAAGTTTTCATAACAAATTCTAGGAATTTCTTACTATATTCTAGTTAATAAATTTAATAAGTTCTTTCAATTGAATACATTTTTGGAATTTAAAAGAATCACAGGTAACATAAGTTGTCACATAAATTTTGCATTACCCTATTTTGTGCTAAGAGGGTGCACATGCACTATTGGAATTTTTTACATAGTACTACATGAGTGAAAGGGTATATCCTACTTGTTTTAATCAAAGGATTTATTTCTATTATATTATGTGGTATTGTATTATTTTCAAACCATACCAAGTACATAGTTATTCTTATTGAATAATGAACCTTGTAAATAGTTGTGTTCCCTTATATGTGTTGTTGAATTGTTTTCAGTAGGGAATTGAATCTTTAATAGGAGGAGAAAGTTGTTTCAAGGAAACATAAAAGAAAAAGTATCACCAATTTACCCCTCCCTCTCTCAGTGATATAATCATACCGATTGTGCACTTTCAACTGGTATCAAAGAGAGGTTCTCTTCACTTATTCTTTGATGATGTATAATTTGAATTGTGTGAATATTAAAGGTATTCTAGTCTTCGATGGAAATAATTATCATATCTAGAAAGATAGAATGTTTCTTTATCTTAAGTCTATTTGACATGATGTTCTTGAAGTTGCAACAAATGGGTTTCCTACTATTGATTTTAAATCCCCTCTTATGTCTGTTGATAAGAAGAATCTTGAGAATGATGGATGAGCCAAGAATTCTATATTATCATCACTTTCAGAAAGAGAATTCTTAAGAGTGAAAGGTTTTTACAAAGCCAAAAGTATATGGGATAAATTTAAAATCATATACAAAGTCAATAAAAAGATAAATAAAGAAAAGTTACAAATCTGGAGATTGAAATATGAAGATTTGAAGAAGGGTGAGAATGAATCTGTTGGGGACTTATTTACCAGGGTAAATGACATTGTGAGTACTATCAGATGTCATGGTGAAAATTTAGATGATTCTACAGTTGTTTAAAAGATTTTAAGAATCCTTTCTAATAATTTTTATTCAAAATTTTCTTCACTAGAAGACATAGATCCGGAGTCATTATCTTTTGATTATATACATAAAACTATCCTCACTTATAAAATGAGAAGGGATAAAGCTATGAAAAGAAAAAAAGGTGATAGAGAAATGTCCCTATAAGGACCCAACCTTAAACCTTACTTAATATTGAATTAAATGAATAATTCACATTGAGGATCTTTTCAGGTTTAGAGTTTTAGAGAATTAGAACATAACTATTACATCTTAAAAGATTACAAAGTAGACACTTCTACTAAGTTTCCATAAAATAAAAACTCTTAAAAAGAAAGATGTCTAGATTCCATGTTTTAGATAGCATGACATTCCCTTGATCCCATCCTTGACCTTATTCCACTTTAATTCCTGTGAAAAACATTTCGAAAAACTTGGGGTGAGCATAAAAAGCTCAGTAAGGGATACAAAAAGAATGAAAACTGTTAGTTTTTCAAACATCAAGTAAACTATGTATACTATATCAAAGTAATACCTTCACCTTCATGAAGTAGTAAAAAAAATCTTCACTGAATAAAGTATCATTACTTACCTTTTTGTAACCAAAGGATTAACATAAAACCCATATAAAGAACACATAGAATATATAAAGGTAACTTGGGACATAAACATACTTAAGTGGAATAACCATACGGTCGACTTCCACACATATCACTTAATGGAATAGTCATACGGCCAATTTCCATACATACTTAATGGAATAGCCATACGGCTGACTTCCATACCCAATGCATTGGAGGTTATAACGTAACCACCCGTCCTGGTATTCACGGCACCACCCGTCATATGGTTTATAACGTAACCACCCGTTAAAATGTCCAAGTACCAGTATAAAATCATAAAACATAAAACCAATATAAAGGAATGAAAACATTTCCACATTTCAATCACAATATATCATAAATATATTGAAATAATAGAATCCTTCTTCAAAACCATTTTTAATACCAAAATACATAAAAGAGTATATGGTATTTATTTTATTCTAAAAACATTACGGCTTGTTGAGAAAGCCAAAGATCAAATAATACTCGCGGCGGCGGAAAAGGTCGTTGTCACCGCGTACGTTAAAAAAAACATTCCTTTTTGTCGTTTAGTAAAACACTTCGTAGAAAAAGATTCCTTTTGTATAAAAGTAAAATTCAAAGGAGTTTATACACCGTATAAAATAAAGTTGTGTATAAAACGAAATATGCCTCAATGAAAGGAGATTGAGACGAAGTCCCTTACCTCGGGTCCGACTTGACTCGATCGTTCTTTAACGTCCTGAATAATAAACTTGAGTTAATTTATACTTGATTAAGAACCTTTTTAAAGTTCATTATTCCTTTTATATCACTTATTGCCATGTTATAAACATTATGTAACCATTTAAGTTAATAATGTTTGTTTTGTCAATATTTGGTTCTTAAGTCGAAAGTTGACTTCTTACAATTACATGTTGTTCGTGTGGTCAAAAGTTCTTTATATCCAGAATGAAATTTCCGATTTGGATATAATATGTATCATATATATCCAGCATATACATGTATTTATAATATTACATAATCATTTAGAGGTAATAAATGAAATGCACCGTTCATGGAGACGGTAAGCCGTACGTACGCATGAACACTACTTTCATTTCTTTGTCATATTAATGGAATTAAAACTAAATGAGAGGTATGTATATTTTAATTCCAGAATTATATTCATAACTTATATATATCATTAATTATATATATCCATTATATACATGTACTTTTAATAGTATATTACATTTGGGGATAAGAAATGAAATGCACCGTTCATGGAGACGGTAAGCCGTACGTACGCATGAACGCTACTTTCATTTCTATCTCATACTTTAATGGAAAGAAATAATAATGATATAGAGGTATATTATAATTACAGTATAACATCATATATAATAACTTTAAATCCATCCTTTACACGTCCCACATATGGCATTAACGAATCACATCACTTTTAGGGGGCGGTAGTCCGCACTTCCTTAAATGAAGATATCGTGTTTACCCATAATGGAAACCATAAAGGTATGCCAAAAATGAAAAATACAGAAGCTTAAAGAAAACATAAACATATTATATATCATATATAAAAATAGTGACATCATAATGGCCACCCTTGAAGGTTTTAAATGAGTATTGAACAATCATCGTTTCGGGAGGCAGAATTTCGCCATCCACGGAAACCGTATGTTCTTTAACCATTTGATGTAGTTGTGTGAGAGTGTAGCTCAAATAAATATTATAACAACATCCTAGTATATTGAAGATACTGGTGTTGTTACAAAATAAGTAAATAAAAAGAGTTTAGAGGGTTGGAGAAGCAAAATAAAACAAATGAACAAGAGAGAATGAATTACCTTTAAAAGTGTAAATCCTTTTTGATTTGAGCCTAAAGGCTTCCTTTGAAAGGATTATTCCCAAAGGGAAACATCTAGGATTAGGAGAGGGATGTGGAGAGAGTAATTGGGCAGGGGTTGGCCGAGCAAAAGGCTTGAGGAGTGTGTGAAATGAGGTAGAGGTGGGGGCCTTTTATAAGAGGAGAGGAGGGGCACTTTTGGAAAGTAAAGAAATATTACATTATTTGAAAATGTGTTTCGGTTTTAAAAGGTCCCACATTGATATAATTCGTGGATAAGGTGATAAGGCTTCTAAATCCACTCATCCAATAAGTTTTGGACATGTGTAGTTCATAGATTTTACATTATCTTTCCATTTTATTTAAATCGACAAATAATGATGTCATCGCTGCATCATTATTATGTCATAAATTATTTAATTTATTTAATGTCTAAAAATTATAAAAAAAATACTATGATGTAGGAAATATTTTTAGCTTTCCAATTACTATTTATAATCAAAATTTGGACTTGTACAACCCCACTCAAAAATTATTTTAGTAAAACAATTTATGTTAGTGTCATTTTCACTTTAACATTAAATAAAAATATATTAATGTCATTTTCCAACTAAAGTGGCTCCATGGGGTCCCCAAGTTGGCCCATGGCTTGTCTTGGTCAGCCATGACTTACCCAATAGGTGTAGGACAAGTGTCATAGTGTTTTCACATTAAACTACACTAATTACCTCTAATCGCGATTAAGAACTTAATAAGTTACTATTCACCAAAAAATTATTATAATCTCATTGAACCACATTTTACTTCTTAATGACAACCATGTATGTCGGATTTTCAAAATTCAATACACATTAGTGGTAAACTTTCATTTAACTGAAAAATCAGTTTGCTTGATTACCACTTAGTGGTTTCACTATTCATAAAAAATTGAAGTTTTTCAGAAGATTACCAAAAATTCACCCTAAGATATATTTGATATTCCGAATTCAAAAATGAAGTCCATTTTACAAAATTCAAATCATATAAGTCACATTAATTAATTTAATAATTAATTCCCGCTGCCAGAGCAACTAGCGTGTTTTTGTGAAACAATAAGTATCAAAAGATTGACACCAGTTTAAGTCCAATTTCAAAGTGAAATTGATTCCAATGACCACCATTGGATTAACTGGTAAAAATATTTTCTAATTTTACTTTAAAACCAATTAAAATAATAATCTAATCATATAAATAATTTAGATTAAAAAGAGGTTTTGAATTAAAACACAACATTTTACACTATTCATTAAAAAATGAACTTTATCGGAAAAATACCAAAAAATTACACAAAGTAAAATTTGATGTCCCGATTCTTAATAAGAGTTTTATTTGGTCCAAAATAAAGTATAAGAGTGATCAGAACTATATTTAATGACGGTTCACCATTAAAAGGTGATAAGTGAACCTTTAGTGAAAATTAGAGTATATATGCCTAAAATTGAACTCTTTCCGTATTTTAAGCCTTTATATTTTATTGGGTAAATGTATAAACATTTAAAAACATATCTAATCATATTTTAGTTATTTCTATCCATTCCCGCCAGTACAACGACTACTTGTTAACTAACATTTAAAATAATATTATTTTATTACTAGTGTGCTACGTAAGTTTCAAAGAAACTCATCGTTGCGTATCGGGTACGCTATCGAACATAGCAACCCCTTTAAAATAAAATTAATATTTAATTCGCAAATATTAATAATTATGAAAATTCTTTATTCTTTATTTACCTGGGATGTTACAGTCTCTCAAGGCTATAAATAAATAAAATTCAAAGAAGATTCATATTGAATATAAAGATAGTGAATCCTATTCTGAATATGAGGTATATAAAAATATTAATAAATTTTATCCTTGTTTTCTAAAAATGTGAAAATAGGTATAGGAAAATAAAAAGGGAAAATTACCTTGAAATGTTTTGAATGTGGATTCATTGGGAACTTTGCTACTAATTATCCTCAAATAAAGAAAGAAGTTGATAGGGATGAATAAGAAATAAATCCAAAAAGATCATGGAAGAAGCAGGGATATAATTGAAAATCAAATTCCATAGGTAAATAAATAAAGTTCTTCAAATCCAAAAAGAAGAAGTTTCTTGTATAAAGATGATGAAGAAGAAGGTAGTGATACTGAATCTAAAAAATCAGTTTAATATGGTATTGAAAACACTTTTATTGCAACATTGAATGATGAAGAATTTGGAAGGAGTAGTTCTGAATAAGAATATACTCAATTTGAACATCACTTAAAAGAAGAGTTGAAATAATGTCTGAGAAATATTAGAAGCCTTGAAAATCAAAACAAAAGTTGGAAGATGAATTCTCTTCAACAAAAAATCAAGAATATAATTATTATGAGAAACTGAGGTGGATAAAAGATATTTATGACTTGAAGAAATATCTTGAAGAAGAAAATAATTGTAATGAGAATCTGGATTTGAAGTTGAAGGAAAAAGAAGAATAGTTGGAAATTATCCAAAAAAAACTTTCTAAAGATGAAATGAGAAATACAAGTGTCCAAAAATCTATCATTGAGGTTGGTTAAAGATCTCAAAATGAGAAACCTGAGAAGGATCAACAAAATTTACCTTCAAAGGGTCAAAATAAAGATAGAATTTAATTTGAAAAGAATAAATCTAGGAAACTTATGTATGTGTCCAAGATTGAAAAAGTGAAGAATCCAAAAGTTAAAAAACATCCTGAGTCTGAAAATGTTTAATCTAGATTTTAAAGTTTCAAACACTTATGATTCTATTAAGGCTTAAAATAAGAAGAATAATCTGATTGATAATGGAAATGTTGATGGGTTATAAAAGAAATACAAAAGAGTTTCTCAAAAATGTATTCACAATTCCAACCAATATGGAAGTTTTAGAGGAAAATACTCATTATATGTCTATTGCTGGTATTGTGGTGGATTCAGACATATAGAAAATATGTGTTGGTTTAACCAATAACATTACCATTATTCCACAAGTTATGAATAGTAATATTTTAGGGTGATATAATTACCTCAAAATAAGAAGTTTGAGAGGATTGTTTTGAAGAAACCTGAAAATATTGGAGTAAATATTAAAAATATGTTCCAACCCCTAAAAACTATTTGTGAAAGATGTGATCAACCTATATATCTTACAAAAGGATGCCCTATTTTGTTACCAGCATAAAAAAATATTCTTAATAATTCTCAGAAACTGAAGATGAAAAAATAAAAGGAAGAAGATAATGCTCTTGTTGTTCAAACTAATTTTAAAGCTACAAAAGGAGAACAACCATGGATTATTAATAGTGGGTGTTATTCTCCTATGATATGAGATTTAAATTTTTTGAAAATTTTTAAATATTTTAAATAAGGTACAGTGACATTTGGCAATGTTGAATCTCTAAAAATCAAAGGTGTTGGATCAGCCATTATTGAAAAAAAAGTTAAAATCCAAGAAATATTTATATGTTGGTGAGAAAAAACAAAATTTTCTATGTTTTTTAAAATTATATGATGAGGGTAAAAAATTCATATTCAGAAAAGATGGGTTTGTTGTGAAAAGTGAATAAGATGTAAAGATTGTTACAAGAGTCTAACGTACAAAAGAAAATTTGTTTCAGATTAGTGAAATAAAAAACTCTTGTTACATGATTATGTTGGAAGAGAATCAATTGTGGAATAAAATTTTGGTATATATGTGTCAAAGAAACATGATCAAGTTATCAAAGCAATATAGTGTCTGATACATTCCCGATTTTACAAGAATAAGAGACTGGTATTCCACTATTTATTATAAAGGAAATATTATGAATTCTATGTATAAGAAAGTTGAGATTTGTTTAAAATAACCCCTAGAGCTGATTCACTCTAATATTTGCAGGCTGATGAGAAAACAACCAAAAATGGAGATAAGTACTTCATCACTTTAATACATTATTGTACTCACATTACTTGTTTTATGTATATAAAACATAAATCAGATACTTTGAAAATGTTTAAAAGTTTCAGAAGGAAAACTGAGAAATAATGTGAGTATTTAGTGAAGAAGTTGAGAATAAATAGTGGTGGTGAATAAAAAATTGAATACTTTGAAAGTTATCTTGAGAATCATGGAATTCATAATGAGTATAGTTCACCATACACTCCTAAAAAAATGGAGTTTCTGAAAGAAAGAATAGAAGTTTGGTGGAAATGGGAAGAACTGTGTTACTTGAACATGGTCTTTCTCATTACTTTTGGAGTAAATCCATAAGTACTTCTATTTATATCCAAAACTGTTGTTTCTATAAGCCTCAATCAGATATTAATCCATATGAATTGTTTTATGGAAATAATCCACATTTGAAACACTTAAGAGTTTTCAGGAATCCATGTATTATAAATAAGAAATGTGGAACTATGGAAAGTTTGAGCAGAAAGGTGAAGATGGAATATTTCTTACCTATGCTCTGGAAGGAATAGGATATAAATGTTTCAATAAAGAAACTAGAATAATTGTTGATTCAGTTGATGTGAAAGTGATTGAAAAGAAAAAGGAAGATAAGCATACTCAGGCAGTTGAGAAAGATGAGCAAGATAGTTTTGAAAACAATTCTAATAAGAATATAGAAAATTGTATTACTAATCAATAAGAAGAATCAGACTCAGCTATTTACAGTGATGAGTAATATACTCAAAAATCTCATCCTAGGCATAGGAAATAATTTTAATCTCAAAATATAACTGGTGATCAATATCATAAGGTTCAAACAAGAAGAACAACACATAAAATTACACACACTTATTTTTATTGAAAGGTGGGCCTGAATGATGTAAAAGAATCTTTTAAGAATTTAGAATGGGTTCAATCCATGAATAAAGAGTTGAATCAAATTTAAAGTAATGATACATGGGAACTCATACCCAATCTTGAAAAAAAACATTGTTATCACAAAGTGAGTTTTCCAGAACAAGATGAATGAAGTAGTTAAAGTGGTAAGAAACAAAGCAATATTGGTGTGAAAAAGATATTTACAAATTAAAGGTATTGGTTTTCATGAAACCTTTGCACTGGTGGTAATACTTGAAACAATCATAATATTTCTTGCTATTACTGTATAATGAGGCTACAAGATCATTAAAATGAATGTTAAATCAACATTCATGAATGATGATCTTGAATAGGAAGTTTATATTGAACAACCATGTGGATTTGTTATTGGAAAAGATGAAAGTTATGTGTTCATATTGAAAAATGATTTTTATAAACTAAAACAATCTCAAAGGGAATGGTATTCCAAATTGGATACATTCTTAAGGAAAATTAATTTCAAGAAAGGAAGAGTGGATAGAAATATCTACATCAGATAAAGTCAGTAATATTCCTTCATTGTGATTGTTTATATCGATGACATTATCATTAGTGGGAATGATGGAAGAAGTTGAGAAATGTTTATTGAAGAATTGAAAAAGGTATTTGAAATGTCCATGCTAGGGGAAATGAAATACTTTCTCGGGTTGAAAATAAATCAAAGGAAGGAATACATTTTTATTTCTCAAGAAAAGTATGCTAAGGGACTTCTTAATAGATTTGGCATAGAAAAATCAAAACCTATTTCCACACCAATTTTAGTAGGAACAAAGTCAAAAAAAGATGGACAAGGAAAATAAGTTGATCACAAAGAGTTTCAAAAGTTGATTGGAAGTTTGTTGTATTTGAATGAATCAAGACCCAATTTTTTTTATGTTGTTTCCTTATGTGAAAGATTTCAGAGTACTCCAAAATAATAACATTTATTTTCTAGAAAAAGAAATCTCAAATACAGTAAAGGCATAATAGAATTCTCAGATAGTATTGAATTGTTTGGGTATTCAGATAGTGATTGGGTAAGAAATATTGAGGATAGAAGATCCACCACTAGTGAAGTATTCATTATGGGAAATAATGGTGTTAGTTGGAATTCAAAGAAACATAATTCAGTAACTCTTAGTACGACTGAAGTTGAGTATGTTTTCACCTCTCAATCCACTACTCAACTTATGTAGATAAAAACTCAATTGGAAGATACTTGTTGAAGTGAAGTTGCCCTTTCTCTTGGGTTGTGATAATCAATCTCACTGGGAATTCAATTCAAAATTCTCATTCAAAACATATTGATATAAATATAATTTCATTAAATTTCATATGGAGAAGAATGAATTGAAGCTGGAGTATGTCCCAACATTTGAACAAGTTCACTACTACAAAACTGGCCTTTAATAGTGCTAGAAATGGACTTTATTAGAACTATATAAGCAATGAAAATGTGAGAGGCATTAAAAGACCAGGTATTTTATCAACACTTTAATTTATAAACTCTTAAGGAACCCTTTATCAGCACTTTTAGAAGAATTGATGAATGCATTTTTTATCCGCCCTTTTAAAAGTGCTGATAAAGGTCTTATTTATCAGTGCTTTTTAAAAGTGTTGATAAAGGTCTATACTGTAGTATACTGTAACAGCACACTAAAACACCATAAAAACATAAAAAACACATTATATATCAACAAAAACAATTCCCAATACATAATTTAAATGAAATGAAATTTACAACACAAATACAAAAAAACACTATATTATAGAAATTTCAAGCATTGGTTTATACAATTACATAAATAAAAATTATTAAATAAATTCAAAAAAAATCATAACTATCAATGTTACCATAATTTCCATTAACTTTATTTGTCGAACTTCCAACATTGCATGAGTATTTTTGATCAAACCACCTCAACACGAAAAAAAGAATCAACCTGCATAAGAAAAAAAATATTATGAGTAATACTAAAAAGAAATAAATTAAGAATAAATATGAAATAATACATTAATTCTATAGAAAAAGATTTTACTGTTAAAACATCAATATTACCTCTGTAATTGAGCCAAGGTATCATCATTTCTCTTCCTGCAAAGGTAGTGGAGGTAACTTGAAAGAAAGTGATAAATGCACCACTATAGGGGTGAAAAAGTTTTAAGGGAGAAGGATAATAAAATTTGGACAGAGCACCCCCAACACGAACAAAAAAAATACACTTGTATAATAAAATAATTATTATGTGAGTAATACTAAAAATAAATAAATTAAATATAAATATGAAACAATAAATTAATTCCATGGACAATGATTTTACTATGCAAACATCAATATTACCTATGTGATTGAGCAAAGACAACATCATTTCTCTTCTTGAAAAGGCATGAAACATGGATAGAAATATTCTAAAATAAATGTACTCTGCAAGGAATAATGAAAATTAAATCAATATTCGATTTTATAATTTTTCAATAAAATAGAGAAAGTATATCGTAACATTACATTTACATCTATCCAAATGGTTTCATTCATTATAGTTTGTTCTTCTGAGGGATTGGTAACATCCTCATGTGTAGAAGACATTGTCTTCATGAGTAGTCAAACATTTAATTTAGATTATGTTAATGCAGTAGAGAATATATAATATTATAAGAAAAAACATAATATATTAAAAAACACTTTTACCTTCTCATTGAACTCTATTTATTTTTGTAAAGGCTTCAAGGATTTTGGTCCTCTTTAGAGAATATAAATCCCCTATTTGTGGTCCCTTCTAATGTAAAAGACATTCTCTATAGTGGGACCATTAGGAATTGATTGTGATGTCCCAAAGAAAGGGTCATCCTCGATTGAATTTTCATCTGACTCAACATTTTTTTTAGTCTCCACCAGGAAAATTGACTAATTCTTGTTTGTTAGATTAGAGATATAAAATACTTGCACTACTTGTGATCCCATTATGAATGGATTGTCCTTTTCTCATTCTACAATGAAATTCACCTTCAAAAATACCATTTCATCAACTTTCACTCCATTGATATTGTCAACCCATTTAAAATGGAAAGGAAAAATTTCAATTTTTCCCATCTGGATAGAGTGTAAGCTGCTGGAGGAAGAAAAGTCCACCTTTTACCCTTTACTGGTGCCAAATCTTCCCTTATCCCCATTTCAATCAAGAACAACCTATCCTTGATGATATATTTCATTTTTCTAGGAACATTTAGTAACATTCCCATAACACTATCAAATACAATTTTTTCTACATGCATGAAATCAAGAAAATGTCTGACATACAAACAATTCCAATATGGTAATTCAATGAAAATTGATCTCTTCTTTAAACCTGATTTTGTAAGATTTTTCTAAAATGGTTTATTGAAAATAGTGTCAATCTTTTTTACCTTTTTGTACAGTTGATCACCCATTGTTGGAGATGATGTTGTACATTTTTTGATATTTCCATCAAATGCTATCATCCATGATCAGTATTTATGTTATTGAGGAAAACTTTTTTGATGTCCTAAAAAAATTTTCTTAGAGGAATATTTCAACCAAACTGATTATGTGCATTTTTCACAAATGGGACACCCCAACATGCCTTTAATGCTATAGCCTGCTAAATTTCCATAAGTAGGGAAGTTATTTATCATTTTGTACAACATGGCCCTCAATGTGAATTCTTCACTTCTATGAGTATCATACATTGTAACACCTTTATCCTGCATCAATTTTAGATCTTTGATCAATGGATCCAAATAGACATCAATATCATTACCAGGTTTCTTTGGTCCAGATATAAGAAGAGACAACATAATTTATTTCACTTCATGCATAACCATGGAGGTAAGTTATAATTTACCAACATGAGAGGACATGCACTATGCGTACAAATCTATACACCAAAAGGATTTATTCCATATATAGATAAAGCAAGATGGAAGTTTCTCAGCTCATCTCCAAATTCAGGAAACTCATAATCAATTTTCTTCCATTGAGGGGAATATGCTAGATAACATAGGTTTCCATCTTTAATTCTTATATCTGCATGCCATGTTAATTGTCTTATGGTTTCTTGACATATATATAGTCTTATAAACCTTGGAATGATTAAAAATTACCATATAGATTTTAAAGGACTTGATTTATTTTTCTTGTATCGATCTGAGCCACACTTAGGGAATTTGATGAGTGGTTCATGGTCCTTGTGAAACAATATGCAATCATTTGGACAAGCATGTATTTTTTTAGATATCATTCCCATTTAATGTAACATTCATTTAGTGTCATATGTTTTTCATGGTAGTTCATTTTCTTCTGGTAGAATATCTTATAGAAGACCAAGTAGTTCTGTAAAGTCGGTGTCACTCCATCCATTTCCATCTTTCAAATTATATAACTTCAATACAACTGACAATGTTGTGTATTTAGTACAACCGATATACAATGGTTTCTTGGAACAACTATTTAACTCCTCAAACAACTTTGGAAAATCATGAAGGTCATATTCAATTGCCATTATCATTTCTTTTGTGCGATCTCCATCATATTTTACAAAGGTATTCATATCAAATGATTCATAAATCGTAGTATCATCCCAATAGATGTCCACATTCAGTTTTCCCCCATGTTACGTCCAAAATTTATAGCTTTGATCTATTATATGACAAATCAAATGTTCTTCCAACTCTTCCAGACTAATTTTTCTTGAATAAAAACATTGCAAACATGGACATAGGATTTTAGAAGGGTCGTCTGCATGATCTCTTGCAAACTTGATGAACTCTTTAACTCCATCTTCATATTCATTTTTAAAACGATTAACATTAATTCATTTTCGGTTCATATCTATCCTATTGTTTTCATAAAAGATTAATTTTATAAAATATATAAATAAATACACATAAGATATTCATTATCAAAAGTGAAAGTTATAGCCAATTCTAATAAGGGAAATATAGATCATTTCTACTAGAATATCTGAGTACCTAGATATTCCAAATCCAATAATAAGGTCTGTTTGAATTTCAAAAAATAGAGGGAGATAAAGGCATATAATAAATGATATTATTACTAAACTTCATAGGTGTAAACCAAAAGATGGATAGTGTAATGACCCTAGATGGAATTACCCAAACAACACTAGTTCAGATCATCTTATGACCTCTAACACACCTCAAAGTCACTAAAGAAAGCTTTAAAATTTGGGTGTAAAAAAATATAAATGGGAGGTTCCACAACCCCAAATAGAAACAATTAGTACCAGAGGTCGAACACAATTCTAGCATGACCCTTGGGGTCAATGGACATGCAAACCCAAAATGATCATTACCCAATATAGGCATACCTGTTAGGAAAACAACTATGAAAATAAATGATAGAATAGATATATAGACATGCATACATGTCACACCAGTATAAAAACTCACTAACTTATAGTCTATAAGAAATATAAAATAGATAAAAACCTGACATTAAAACATAACATGAACTAAAGACACCATAATTATTCAAAAAGTGAAGGATTGAGTCATAAAAACTCACGTGCTTAATTGGGGATGGCCCCTTTGAATCCAATCCATAAGAAAACTAAGGACCATAGTGAATTCTAAGCGGAACTAGATCCTATGATACATATAACCAATAGAGGAACATACATCACTCCACCAACTTGGTTCCTGAAAAATAAAATCTGAAGCTGCATGTCCACTGAGGTGTCTATGAAAGGTGTTAGTATATATATAATCATTAGGGAACCACCAATGTGCCTCAAATAAGTAGTAAATAAAAAATAATATACATGAAAATTTATACAATTTTATATACATATATGAAAAAATTATTTAGTAAGAAGATATAAAAAATAGCAGTAAAACAACAATGAATAAATCCAAGGTTCAGTATTAGATATAAACAACGGACCATACATCGGTAGTCAATAAAAACAATAGACCATAAATCATTCCCTAAACAACTGATCAAAACAAATCATAAAAAATAGATCATAAACAAGTCATAGAAAAAGAAATCAAAAACAAAACAAAAAATAAACAAAGAAAATTGGAAGGCCTACATCGCTAGGTTGAAGAAAATATGAGACCCTCTTCGGATGTTTGAGGAGATATTCAGAGGCAGTCGAGTGGTGTTATTCGAACTTTGATTTACCGAGGAGGATCACCGACACCGGGTAGATTCTACGAAAAGTTTCTATATCATGACGGGTTCACAAATGGTTAGGATTTTTAAAATAGATCGGGAAACTTTTATCAGCGCTGATAAATCCTCATTTTCATCAGTATGAAAAAAACACTAATAAAGATTCTTTTATCAGCACTTATTACTAAAGTGCTATTAAAGGATTTATAATTATAATTATAAATAAAAAATTGTAAATATTTATAAATACCTAATAAATATATATAGATATAAATATAGTAAATATATTCCTTTTTAAATATATTTATTATAATCTTATAATTATTTATTTATAATTGTAGAAATATTTTAAGAAAATGTTATTTATATCATTATAAATATTTATATAATTATACATATATATATTTAATAAATATATATAAATATAAATATAGTAAATATATTCATTATTTAAGTAAATTTATTATAAATTTAATAATTATTTAAATATAATTAATTATTTTTTTATAATTATATAAATATATTAAAAAAATATTTATTTATTTATAATTATAAATATATAATTATATAAATATAGTTAATGTATATTTATAAATATATTTATTTATAAATATTTTTTTACAAATATTTTTTTAACATTATTAATGAATATCTAATTTTGAGTGTATGCATATTTTTACAAAATGAGTGAAATTGAATAAATTAAGAATATATGAACACTATAAAAATATTGAAAAAATAAATAAGTTATCTGTGTGTGCATATTGTATGTAAAAATGCATTAATTATACGTATATGTGAAATCAATATAACACACATTTTATCTATATTAAATTGAATAATCAAATGAAATTCAATTATATGTCGAGTACTATGTATTTAGCCAATATTTTTAATTCATATTAATTTTTAATTATATACCATTATTCAATAAATATACAAAATTTAATGTAAATCACATAAATATTTTATAATATATAATCATATTTATATATATTAATATATATCTATATATTTAATATATACAATTTAATAACATTATTTATCATAATTATATAATTAATAAAATGTTTAATATTTAATAATATATAATCAATCAATTCATTTTTATCAATAATTATCTAATTAATAAAAATTTTCATATTTTTTTAATAAACACATTATTTATTTTTTATTTATTTAATTATTTCATTTTATTAGTGCTAAAAAAGTGTTGATGAAAGAAATAATTTTTAGCGCTAAACATAAAGCGCTGGTAAAGCGTACCCTTTATCAGTTCTAAAAACAAAGCACTGATTAAGGATACCCTTTATTAGTGATAAACATAAAGTGCTGAAAAGGACACCCTTTATCGGTGTTAAAATTAAAGTTCTAATAAAGGTTTTCTTTATCAGTGCTAAAATAAAAGCACTGATAAAAGGTTAAATTTATTAGTACTTTCTTTAGTGCTGATAAATATTCCATTTTTCCATGTTTTCTTCTAGCACTGATAAATAACAGTGCTACTAAAGTCCATTTTTGTAGTAGTGGTTTCTGAAATATTCACAAAACCTTTACTAAAGGAATCATTTTCTAAATTGAGGTTGAACATGGGTGTCCAACCTCTTTCTCTTCAAGGTTGAGGTATGTGGTTTTATCCCCTCTCCCATCTTACCTTTATATTGTATTATCAAGGGGGATAATTGTTTCATAAATCCATGTATTTCATATAAAAAGAGGGAGTTGTGGGTAAGCTGTGAATTCAACATTTTTTTGTGAGTGAACTATTCTAACTATTTGTTTGAGTGGTTTTAGGAAAAGAATTTTTTTTGTATTCCAGGGAGGATGAAGAAAAGATGAGGTTGAAGAATAGATGAGGAATGAAAAATAAAAAGGTTGTCATAATCACTTCTTTTGGACAACACAGTTTTCCTTTATTGATTCTTGTTTCCTACAATGAGTTAGCTCACATAGTCTTAGAATTATTGATAAGTAATCCATTACTTGAGTATACAAAGTTCAGTGATTTATGAAACTTGGTTGACAAATAAATACAAAGGGGGGGATTGTTTGGACCAAGATGAAGAGAAAGGTGTTTGTTTTGAAATATTTTCTTTTTTTGTCAAGGAATGTTTTTGAAGAAAGAAAATCAACTCACTTAGTATTTGGTGAAATTAGTACTGGCTATTGTTTTCAAAAGAATTAGAATCACTTTGTCCATCGTAATAGGAAAAATTTGTTTGGAAGAATTGGTTCTAATCAAAATCACCTTGGGTCAAGAATGGTAGAAGATCATAAAGAGGAATTGATCGTTATCTGGAATGAGAGAATTAGTCACATGGAAAATGTATCTTGCTGGAAGTAAATGTTCATCATATTCACTATGAATTCAGTGTGAAAGAAGTGGTTGTTTTAATGAAGAATCAGAGTCTCTTTGGCTATGATAAAATAAATGTGATGATTCTTTTATAATTTTTAATTCTTATAAATCATAAGTATATTGTGAAACTTATGATGAAAGCTTGAAGAAATAAAGGAGGAGTAAAAGATATGTTGCCGATCAAAAAGGAATCATACCTAGTATGATCGTATCCAGAAAGATCATTATCAGGGTGGTCATATCAAGGCAAATTGTACTCATGTCAATTGGATTTGCGTTGAGAAGGAAAGAAATAAGGTGTTAAAGATCGTACTCAAAAGACTATATCCAGAATGATTGTACTTAGAATGATCAGACTCAGATGCCATCATATTCAGAGAAGGAATTTCTTGAGACTGATGAATGAAAATAGAATAAAAGAATGAGATCAACAATGTAGTCAACCATTTAAAAAGGGTTGAATTACTTTGTAGGTTTTAATTGGGTCAAGATCCACTATATCAGAGTTAAATTGTTTTATATATCCAATTTTGGTCAAGAGAAGAAGTAAATAATTTAAAGTGGTTTGAAATTGGAAATTTCTAAATGAATAGACAATAGGAGCTTGACATTCAAAAGAATAATTGCATACAATTAATACAGAGTAGTGTATTTAGAAATCAGAATGGATAATCAATTTAGAGTGGTATCCATTTCTTCATTCATTTATATTCAATTAATAGAGATCTTTGATTAAAATAAATTGGATTGAGAAAATCATATTCATTTATTTAAATCATACTATAAACTAAAATGAAATTTTGAAGAATATGTGAAGATTGTAGAATAATTAAGAAGCTTCAAGAAGGAGTTGATACATTCAAAATACACCCAATATTTTAGGGTAAATTGAGATTAAGGTGAATTTGATTATGTGGGATTTTTTTGGGATTCCCTCAAAATCCACTTGAGGGTTACCAATAAAATAAAAAAAGTACATTGTACTTTTCTGATGACTGGTGTACTTTTCATGAGAGAGAATCTTTGAGTTTAAGAGAGAGAAATAAATTAACATAATCACTTGTGTTGAGGATGTTTTGACTGATTGAAGTGAAAGGAGAAGAGACAAGATCACAATGTTGTATTCATTTGACCATTGTATTCAGTGATAATCATACTTAGTTGATTACCATACTCGGCTTGTCAATCATATTCAACTGATCATCATATCAGGCTGGATAATCAGATTCCGGATTTTTGTACTAGGATTTCCAAACCGAGGAAGAAACATATAGGGATAATCATTCTGATTTTTCCATACTCATAATTGAAGTGATGCCGATTCATCTTTACCATATTCTATGAATGTCATATTTTTCATACTGAGGATAATCGTACCTAAAAAATTGTATCAGGGAAAATCGTACTCAGAGGAATTATACTGAAAAAATTGGACTGGTGAAATGAGATTGAGTTTTCATAACAAATTCCAGGAAGTTCTTACTATCATCTGGGTAAGAAATTGAAGAATTGATTACAATTGAATACATTTTTGAAATTGAAAATAATCACAAGTAACATGAGTTGTTACATACATTTTTTATTACCCTATTTTGTATTAAGAGGGTGCACACACACTATTTGAATTTTTTACATAGTTCTACACAAGTGAAAGTGTATATCCTACTCATTATAACACAAGGATTGATTTCTAATGGATTGTGTGGTATTGAATTATTTATAAACTATACAAAAGGAACATGAGCCTCAATCCAGTTGGTTAGGACTCTCCAAGTGCATCCACGAGATCCAAGTTTGATTCTGGGCGGAGGTATAATTCTGAGTTTACTATACCAGTATTGTAGTAGGTACCGTAGCAGCCAGAACTATTCACCTTTGAGCCACTAGTTTGGGCATAGAGTCTATAAGGCCTTCAGGATGCCCAAGACTTTAGATCAGTAAGGTTTTCGAGCCACCTTAAGGCCTTCGAGCCGCCTCAAGGCCTTCGGGCCACCTGATGTGAAGATAGAAACCAAAAAAAATGTACATGGAACAAGCTCTAGAAGAGGATTCAGAGCAAGGTGCATTCACCAAAGTTGGGCTAACAGATTTTGAATAATGAGAGGGTATGGAATTTTCCATCAGTACCAAGCCTCTAAACCTCTACACAGGACAACTATCTGAACAACCATGCAAATGTGGAGAGCTGATCACGATGTAGATGTTGGAGAGGGGAAGTTCCAAGTAGTCATAGTCTATTTTGAATTCCTTTAATACCTTTGTTTCCTTTAATATCATGAAGCCTATGGGCCATGTAAGGGTTCCCCTTCAACCCTTAAAAGGGGGATTATCAAAAATGAATAAAAAATGAAGGCCTTCGGGCTATTTATGACAAACCATACTAAGGATGTATCTATTCTTATTGAATAGGGAACCTTGTAAATACTTGTGTTCCTTTAGATGTGTGGTTGGATTTTTTTCAGTAGGGAAATAAAACTTCCACTGTAGGTGAAGGTTGTTTCAAAGAAACATAAAAGAAAAAGTATCACTAATTCACCCCCCCCTCTTAGTGATGCAATCATCTTAATTGGGAACTTTCAGTTAGGAACATAATAATCGTTGACATTATTGAGGAGGTTTTGATATTTTCTATCATAATAAATATGGACTTAACCAAGTAAATATTCCTCATGTTTACCAAATAATCAAGAAAAAAACATCTAAAACTTTCAAAATATATCCATCACCTTTCCTAGGGATCATATACCCTTTTATCCATAATGTGATGACTCTGCTATCCTATGTTATTTGATAAACATTTATAAATTTTACATAAAATAAAAACATAGATTCTTCAAATTTATTCTTGTCAAAATTTCATAGTTTTTTTTGTACCTTGTAATATGGTAAATACACTTCTAATTTAGAAGGGACATCAATCAAGTCTGATACTCTTCTATAAAAAGTTTGTACCTTTTACAAAACATGGTGAATGAAACCTTTTCCTTACCATCTTCCATAATAAACTACATATAATCATAAAATTATGAAAATAACTTAGGATAATAAAGTTCAAAATCCTTGTCCAGCTTCTCTATACAAATTTATTCCCGTACTTGGAAATAAATAATCTTTTTGAAAGATGAATTGTACTTATCAAACCATGATCTTTATATTATCCTTTCCCTAAACACAAAATAATTTGCATAATCTTCTTTGGTTCCCATAAAAATTGAATCTGAGACTGACAAATGGACATAAAGAACAAAAAATCATACCGTTAGCTTTTAATAGTGTAGTAGATCTAGGGAGAAATCTCTAAAGAATCAATGTGGGATACAGGGTAACCCACCCTTATATAGGCACTGGGGGAGACAATTTAGCTTCCATAAGAAAACAAATGGTTGAGATTGAAACCCATTCTGATATGATAGTCATGATTCAATCAAAGAAATTTTTTAAAAGTTTATTTGAACTCTAAAAGTTTTAAAACTTTTAGCAGAGTAGGGATCATTTCAATTAGGAAAACTTTTAAAAAATTGTAATGAAAATCTAAGTTTTCATAAAACTTAAAGTATAAAAAAATAACAATTACAAACTAAAGTTATGAAAAAGTTCAAAAAATAAAATAATAAAAGAGTACCTTTACAAGTGGAAAGTTTCATTGGTATGATTAACCCGTTCTTCTTGTTTTTTTAAATAAAAATATTATGATAGTTTTATAATGAAGTATGAATATGATATTTTTTAGGAAAACTTAAACTGATTATGATAGTTTATAAATAAAACTTATTACTATTAAATTTGTAATAAATTCTAAGTTTGGAAAATTTATAACAATTTCTAAGTCTGAAAATCAATTTGAGAATTCTGACTCCGAAATTTTTAAAAAAATTTGAGACTGGAAAACTCATTATGATAAAATAGTTTTAGAAAAAATAATGGTTTAGAAAAATAAAAGTTTTAAGAAGAACTAAATGTTTTGAAAAATATAAAGCATATATACTCCCAATTTGAAAATAATTATATTAAGGTAAGGATACGGGTAAACAAGAAGTAAATATGAATCATCATTTAACATTGATACTTCTTAGCTTCAGTTTAATATACTAAAATCTAGAAGAAATAAGGGGTTTTGTAAAAATATTAGTAAGTTTTTCTTTCATTCTAATGAATTGTAAAATTATATCTCCTTTAATTATGTTATCTCAAAGGAAATTGTGTCTTATATCTATATGCTTAGAACGTGAGTGATGTTCTGGGTTTTTACTTAAAGAAACAACACTTTCATTATCAAAAATTATTTGAGTTTTAGTAAAACTCATTTCATAGTCTGTGAGTGTGTGTTTCATCCATAACACTTGAGCACAACAACTTCCAACTTCCACATATTCAATTTCGGTAGTGGAAAGTGCTACTGAGTATTGTTTCGTACATGACTAAGAAACTAAATAAATATCCTATGAAATTAAAAGTTACAGATGTACATTTTCTATCTATTATACATCCACCAAATCCAGCATCTGAAAAACTTTTTAATTCAAAAAAATTTCCAGAAGAATAGAATAAGCCTAAATCCACAGTTCCCTTAAGATAATGAAAAAATTATTTTACAAAATTTATTTTAGATTCTTTTGGATTGTCTTTATATCTTGAACATAAGGATACTGAAAACATTAAATTTGTATGACTAGTTCTTAAGTAAAGTAAACTTCCTATCCCACCTCTAAAAATTTTCTGATCAAATAGTTTCCCAGCCTCATCAAGATCAAAAGTATTGAAGGTTCCAATAAGAGTACTAATAATTTTCATATTTTCATAACCAAATTTATTAAGAAGATATTTTATATACTTATATTGAGATATAAAACTTCTTTATGTTTTTTTAAATACAAAAACCATGGAAATATTTCAACTCGCCCATCATACTCATTTCAAACTAATACTTCATAAGATCCACAAAGGAATCTGTTAAATATTTTTGAGTTGAAACAAAAATAATTTCATCAACATAAATTTGTACAATCATAATATTTTTATTAATCTATTTTATAAAAATAGTTGGATCTGTAACTCCCTTAAATAATTTTTTTTATAAAATAAATCCAATAAACCTATCATACCAAGCTCTAGGGGATTATTTAATTCCATATAAAGATTTGGTAAGTTTATAAACATATTCAGGATGTTTTTTATTTTTAAAACCAGGTGGTTGTTCTTCATAAAATTCCTCCTGAACATATCTATTAATAAAATCACACTTCACATCAATTTAAAATAATTTGAAATTAAATAATGATGCAAAGGATATAAGTATTCAAATAGATTCAAGTCTTGATACTAGAGTATAAGTTTCTTCATAATCTATTCACTCTTATTGGTTATATCCATTATCAACAAGTCTAGATTTATTTATAACTATTATGAAATTTTCAACACATTTATTCTGAAAAAACCATTTTACTCCAATTATAAAAGTTTCTATAGGTCATTCAACCAAAGCCCAAAATTTGTTCCTTTAAAATTCATTAATATCATCTTTCATATCCTTAATCCAATCCCCATCACCTAAATCCTCATTAGAATTATTAGGTTCAAATTGGGATAACAAATCCAGACGTTCAATTTCATTCCTTAGGGAACTTCTAGTCCTAACTGGTTGATCTACATCACTAATGATACTTTCACTAGGATGATTCCTAAGAAACATATGACTTATTGGGTTTTCAAAAGTATTTTATTTATCAATAGGTATAAAACATTCTTGATTAATAACTTCAAAAACTAATTCTTGAGTTATTTCCTTATGAGAATAACTTTCTAACAAAGTTGGAAAACTAGTTTTAGAAATAACATCTGAGGATGAAGGTTGAGGTTGTTTGAAAACAAAAGGATTAGTTACATCAAACTTAACATGTATTGTTTCCTCAAAAGTACATTAATTTTTATTAAAAAATCTAAAATCCTTACTAGTGGTGGAATTACCTTAAAATATTCTATCATAGGATTTCAGTGCAGAGTTATATAGATTATCTTTAGTATTCATACTGAATACTTTGCAACCAAAAACTTTGAAGAAAGAAACTTTTTTTATTCCAATCCATAACTCATAAAGAGTTTTATTAAGAAAAGGTCTAATTAAAAAATGATTTATAGTATAACAGGTATTACTAACTAATTCATCCCAATTTTTTTAGTAACTAAGTATTTACTCAACATGGTTCTAGAAATCTCCTAAATAATTACATTTCTTTATTAAACTACACTAGTTTGCTGGGGAGTTCTAGGTGTTGAAAAGTTATGTTCAATATCCTTTCTTACTATAAAAATTTTCAAAATCATAATTTTCAAATTATCTACCATGATCACTTTGAATAGTTATCAGGGAGAAGTTTTTCTCATTTTTAACTCTAGCTAAAAAAGTTTTAAAATGATCAAAGGCTTAAGATTTCATTGTAAGAAAATAAACCCAAGTATATCTAGAATAATCATTAACTAAGATATATACATAGTATTTTCCACCAATACTTCTAGTTTGGGTAGGAACAAATAATTCTATGTGCACTAACTATAAATAATCAAAATTTGAGACTTTGTTAATAGATTTAAAACTTGACTTATGTTTCTTACCATATTGAAAAGGGTTATAGACTTTTGAAGTATGAAACCTAAGTTCTAGTAGATCCTTAAAAAGTTATTTCTTAGTCAATTTAGATAAGTTTATAAGGTTATAATGTCCTAAACTTCTATTCCACAACCAATATTGATCTTCCCTTGCACTAATTCAAGGTAAGTCTTATATTCTAAGGTCTTCTAAGTTTAGTGTTTAAACATTATCGTGCTAATTGGTAGAAAAAATAAATTCATCCTTGGAACTCTGTACTAAAAATTTATCATTAATAAAGTTCATAAGGTAATATAGATCACATAATTTAATTATGATTTCAAGGTTATTATTAAGTCCTACAAAAAATAAAACATTTGAAATAATAGCTTTTCTAAGAAGAATAATGTTACCTATTCTGATAATCTCTCCTTGAGAATTATCTCTGAAAGTTAATTTTCCACCTTTTATCTTGATTATCTTCTTGAAAAAATATTTGTTTACTATCATGTTCCTAGAAAATCCACTATCCATGTACAAATTTTTATTGTTGTTGGTACTCTCTTTATTTTCCTAAAAACAGATTAGTTTTTCAAATCCCAAACCTTCTTGGGTTCGATATTATAAAAAAATAGTATTATAGGTGACCAAATTTGTCCAATTTTTTTTTGTTTTGGGAAAATTTCATTTCCTTAGAAAAATAAGACTTATGAAAACCTAAATATCATACTCTATTTAAGGAACAATTTTTTCTATAGTGCCCACCACTTTGGCACCTAGTGCAAAAAGGTTAACTTTTAGGAACAAAGTAATTGTTACTAAAGACAATTTTTCTATTTGTAAAACTCATTATAGAACTATTAGCATGAGTTATAATTTGTTTATAAATATTTTAAATGTTTTCCTTACCAGTGGTAAACTTTGATAGAATTTTCTTCAAACTATAAATTTTGGATTTTAGTTTGATAACTAATTTGTATCCTTATCGATATTAGTTTTAGATCTAAGTTTTGTTTGTAAATCATTTTTCTCAAAAATATTTTTAAAAATATTTTGAAATAGTATATTTTTTCAAAATATTTTTATCAAGATATTTAGAAAGATAAGATATTTCATTAGTTAAAATAGTTACCCTTGAATCTTCCTTAGCAATTTTAGATTTAGCATTATCAAGTTTTTTTAAATATTACAATTTTCATTTTCTAAAAGTTTTAAAAAACTTGAAACTTCATCATAAGTTTATAAAGTAATATCTTATAATGAGGATGATTATTCATAGAAAGATGTAGAATTTTTCTCATCAGGATAATTTTCATTTAAAGAGATATTTGTAAGGGATTCAACTGTATGCACCTTTGCCATTGGATAATGATTTACTATGGGTACTTTAGAAAAAAGACCAATGTTCCTATGTTTGGATCATTTATTATCAGAAGAACTATCAGAAGAATATTAACCACTGACAATACACATGTTAGAATATTTTTAAACTTTCTTACCTTTTGACTAATAATATTTCTTAGCATTTATTTCTGAATTATTTTCCTTTCTATATTTCCTTTTCAGCTTTGGAAAATCAGGTCAGATAGTCCAACTTTCTTACATTCATAACAGGTTACCTTAGAATCCTTTTTATCACCTTTATCCTTATGGTATTTCTTATATTGGTATTGAAAATATTTCTTTTAAATAATCTTTTTCTTATTTGTATCTCGATTATCCAACTCATTCCTAGAATATTCTAAGGTACTAGAATCTGAATGAATAAAAACTTTCTTGTTTTTCAAAGATTTCAAAAATTTCTAAGGTGTTTGAAATTTAGTAGATAAAATATAAGTATTAAATAAATCAAAACCACTATTTTTATACTTATCTTTCTCAGCATCACTTTTAAGCCTTCCCTCATACTAGATGATATTACCAATAAAACAATTAAGAGTATGATTAGTAAGCTTTCTCGTATCATCCATATCTATTCTTTTTGACTCCCACTCCTTGGGAATTATATCGATAATATTTCAACTAAAATCTCATTATAAAGTCCTTTTTATCTAAGATACTTCAAAATATTTTATAATATTCATGAAAATTTGATGCATCTTAGAAACTGACTCTTGAGGTAGAAAATCAAAGGCTTGGTAATCTTCTCTAAGCATAATTCTTCTTGTTTCCATAAATTTGGATGTACCAAAATATATAACTTCCAATTTACTCTAAATACTATTGTAAGCTTAAAAATATGATATATGAATATAGATATTCCTAGTTATAGAACATAATAAAGTATTTCTGACTTTTTAATTCAATTGATATTCTTGTTTCTTAGTATTGGTAAAAGCAAAAACTCCTTGTCAGGAATATTGTATTTTCCAGTAAGCATCAAGAAGTTATCAAATTCATTGTTGATCACAAAATTTTATCTCTTCCAAATTTACCCTATTGTTAGAAGCATTCATTGTAGTACATGTA
Organism: Viscum album; assembly: GCA_963277665.1. NCBI lineage: Eukaryota > Viridiplantae > Streptophyta > Magnoliopsida > Santalales > Viscaceae > Viscum > Viscum album. Next base: position 1,784,691,070 of record OY728125.1, read on the forward strand.
GGGTTCGAATCCATAGGGACTTAATAATTAAACTTTAGGCACTCAGCTTTGATAGGGATTTTGGATATGAAGTGTCCAACTTTGGGGTTGATTGAAATTGAGATACTAGAATAATAAAGTAACTAAGATAATTATTTGAATTGAAAAAATAAAACACCTTAATATTTTGAAATAAAATAATTAAATAAGATGGGTTGATCCTAGGTTGTTTCTAAGACTATAATGGATGTAATTATTTTCTTTAGAAATTTCAGCTCACTAGTTCAATAAGTTTCCAATAAATGAGATAAGTACCTAACATAATTCACTAATTTAATCCATACAAAATTAAAATTCTAATCATCAATTAACTTAGAGTATCACTTTAATGATCACTCTAAGGAATTGGATCATACAATCACTCGAAATATATCATCGTTAAACTTAGAGAAGATGAAGAAGAAAACAATTCATTGAATTGATATCTTAAAATTATAAACTAATTTAAGAATATAAGAACATAAAATAAGATCCAATAAAGTCCCATGTAACTAACTATAATCTAACCATAATAGGTTTATTATTCCATTGACACAAAGCTCTCAATGGAAGGTGGAAGTTGACTTAAAGAAGTGGGATTGAAGAAGAGAAAAAAATGAACAATCCACCATTGTGTGAAGGATTTATCTCTTCACTATGTGAATAAATTCACATCATAATGAAAAAATATCAATGTATTAAAAATAATAATATAAAATGATAATAAGAATAGTTTTTATTAATAAGCTAATGGGAATTAGAACAACTTACATGTGAAAAAAAAAACATAGGAAAACAAAATCTCAACACAACATTACAATGAAAACATACAGAACATACTCTTACTCCTTCAAAACCACTACCTTAAATAGGCATGTCAAGAGTATTAGGTCTATTACACAATATACCAAGTCTTACCACTTGATTATGGCAGGACTAGGGTGGTGTAATATTTGTAGAATGTGGAATTTCACACCCTTGATCTGAAATGTAATCCAGATTGCATGAATCTGAAAGATGCATCCAAAAGGGATTCTAGATTTTAAAATTTGGGTAGGCCATAGAAGAATAAATTTAATCCTCAGATGTTCCCTAACATCCTATAAAAATTTAACCCAATTGGATATTTTTTTGAGATATGATCAAAATAGTGGGCTGTTTTCTTAGGCCACAAAATCTATCCTAAAATTTCATCTTCAACTTGGTATGCATGGAACTCTATAATAAAACAGAATTAGCTCGGGAAACTATTTAGTGAAATGTTACCCATGATTTCATATATCTACAATTAAAATTTAAGCATCATTGGGCTTAAATATTTGATGATACAATCATTTTATTGGGCTACTTTCTAGTTCACTTCGACCAAAATATTTTTGGTACAAGACCCACTTTGGTCATCCTCTCAATTGATTATTTAGTAGCTCTAGAAGGATATAATGTTCCTAAAAGAATGGGAGATCTAAAAATGAAATTTTAAGATATAATCAAGACCATCGGGTGTTTTAGGAGGTGTTCAAAAATGTACCATGTAATAGTGCATTTTAAGAAGGAATTATAATCATAATGTGAAATAATGTTCAATTTGTAAAATGCACTAAAAATGGTGTTTATGAATAATGAAGCACATAAAAATTATATATATCAATAATGAATATTAGTCTCTTTTAGTGGATAATCACACCCCAACTTGATTTTTTCTTGTTCCAAGAAAAAATTATCTAAAAAATATTAAAATTAATTCCCTTTTCCAAGAACATTTTAACATATAATGCTTATGTTTTCAACTTTACATCAAACAATCATAAAAAATATAAAAATAATTTTAAAAAATCTAGGTACAAAATAATATCCCAATCTCAATACCATTTTTTTTTCATATTTACCATCACATTTCATCAAGTTTCAATTAAGAATAATGATGTGATGTGTATCAAAATAGACATGGGGGATCATTTTTATTCAAGGGGGAAAATATGGAAATAATAATTAGAATAAAATTTTAATATTAAGATGAGTATTCAATTTTTTATGTTTTTTTCACTCTCTATGTGGTGATTTAAATTGTACTCAATCAAATCAACCCCTGTAGCAAGACTTTTCCAATGACTCCCTGGATCAAAGATCTTAGGGATCCAAGTGAAGCTCACATAATATGACATCATCTTGAGTTAAATCAATAAAAAAATCAACTTTCCACAAATAGAGATAAAATGAAAAAATTTGGGCCAGGAAACTATGGAGTCACGATCCCTAAGTGTCAAAATCCACACATTAGGTCAATCTATTTATATACGTGAAAATTTATTGTTTTTTATTTACATTTTTTTGATGATTTTTTTTAATACTCATTTTATTATTAAAATGATCTCCAAATATATGATATTTTTTGAGGGACCCGATGAACTAAAATTAATATCCCACAATCCAAAGGACATGAAAAGTAATATTTTCATTAAATCTAATGAAAATTTTAATGGTGAAAAATCATACCTAAGAACAAAAATTTCCAAAATATATGCTCGTTAACTTAATCTTACACTAAAATCAGAATCAAGGTATGTAAAATTATTTGATATTTATTTTTAATATTTTAAAAATATATTATCATGTAAATGGTTAAATAAATATTATTTTCCACTGATTCATACAAAATTTTCTTTGGAACGATTTTTTTCTTCCTTTTCACCCTAAAACTTAGAATAAAACTATCCCCAGTGTTTAAAGAAAAGAAAATTCATAAGGGGGTAGTGGAAGAGAATATAAGTTCTAAAAGGAAATTGAAATAAGAAACATGAAATAATGTCACCAAGTGGTTTAATTTAAAGTTCATTATACTCCTTATTACTCCTTTGATCTTCATGTCACTCAAATAAGACTCATTAATGATGATAGTTTGTGTTTGTGTGACTAGAAGAAATGTGATTTTACTAAAAATTCATCAAACTAAGAAGGCCATGAATATTTCACAGTAACACAATTATAATTTAATGGAATTCCCTTGAGGTTCCCTTAAATTAAACCAAACAAATAAAAAAGGAAAGGGGAAAATGTTCCTAATTATTTTAGCACACCAAAGATCGATACAACGAACAAATAAAAATAATAATGAAATAACATCAAGAATATATATATATATATATTATAAAAGATAAGTGTATATATATAAACAAATATGGAAACACTCAAGGCCATAGGTAAGTGGAATGTGCACTCCCCTATCTCCCTCCAATCACGGGTTTAAGTCTCGCGGCTTAGCTGGATGCAACTAGATTTTCCCCACGATGTACGGTGGAACCTTTTGCAAAAAAATATAAATATATATTATCATTTTGTTTTATTTTTTATTTTCTATTTTTATTTTATTTCCTCATTTTTTAAATATGTATACATATATATACAAGCATATAAAATAAAATATATATTACACAGAATAACAACAAATTGAAAATAAAGGAAATAAAAGAAGAAATAAAAAGGTATAAGAAGAAAAAAAGATGATTTTTTTTTGAAATTAATTTTTTAACACACAAATAAAACAAAAATAATAATAAAGAAAATAAAATAAAATCCATGTTGATGCTGGGTTGCCTCCCAGAAATTGCTTAGTTTAAATTTGTTAGCTCGACTTGGACCCCCCAACTTACTCAATCCAACTTTCAACATTTTAAAGACCACACTTTTCACCAATTTTGCTTGATTGAGATTGATCCTTTATTTTGAATTTGTTTCATGCACAAACCTATGTTCTACAATGAGTGGGAAAATCTAAGTAATATCAGAAATGGTGGATTCAATTGCTTATGTAGTCTTTCATACTCTATCAAGGATCAATCCTCTTTTATTTTTATAAAGAGAAAAAACAATGAAAACATGAAGGTTTTGTCTATCCACAATGAATTACAACTTAAGGTAGGATGGAAAGGATATATGTTCAAGTTCAGGTAGGATAACACTTTCAAACATAGGTTTGGACTTTTAATTGAACCCAGTTTTATTTTCCAAATTTCTCAATAAAATTGGTTCTATTTGAACATAAGATTCAACCACCAAATTGGACATATCAGTGTTAGTAATGGATATGGACTTAGAGCTTTTGATTTCACCCAATGGTTTAGTGATTGTTGTTTTAGAAATATCATCAATATATAAATATTTAGGAACCTCAATCCAAGATGTAATATTATCTTATTTTGAATAAAAAAAATCAATTTCTTTTTGATTTAAATACCCATAAATATTCATTGATCTCCTCCAACTACCCCAAATCCAAAGGTCAGATATTTAGTAAATTTATGAGAGGTGTGTGTAAAACTAGACACTCCACATAAGGTTATGGAATGGAAAATAGATGTAGGGATGGGTTTCTTACAAGTTTTAATGCTTTTTAGTTCTAATCTCAATGATGAAACCTTATAATTCATTATCTATATTTTATTACACAATTGTTCAACAAATGTTTGAGGAATGGATTTGATAGGTGTTTTAACATCATGTAATTACCCATAATTGATCTATTCAACCATACTTTAGAGGTATTGACATTTATCCTTTAAACCTTCATCATCCCAATGATTGTACATCTCACCGGGTGTGGTGTAATCATTCATGTTTTGATAAAATAAATTTACTAAGTTAGGGGATTCCAAATATTGATTTTTAATTTAATTATAGCATGGGTTTATGATGGGGTAATTTTGAAGAGACTCCATTGTAGTTTATTGAAACTGGGATTTTAGATTCTTAGGACACACACAAATAGAAAAGTGAAAAGATAAGAGAAATGGGGGATGATAATAGAGAACTTGGGTTGAGAAAAGGATGATAGTGTATAATATAACTTACTTAGGTCCCCAAAAATAGTGAAAAAATTTAGTCTTTCCCAAATTTACCCTATATGTATAAGTGGTCATTGTAGTACAAGTAGGGGTTTAATCCATAAGGACCAAAGAAATAACCTTGAGATACTCAGATTTGTGAAGGGATTTTGGCTCTGAAGTGTCCAAATTTGGGTTTGATTGAAATTAGTATACTAGAACACTAAAGTACCAAAGATAATGATTTTAATTGAAGAAATAAAATACCTTAATATTTTGAAATAAAATAATTAAATAATATGTTCCAATCCTAGGTTTTTGATAAGACTAGAATAGATGTAATTTTTTTCTTTAGAAATTTCAGCTCACTAGTTCAAGAAGTTTCCCATAAATGAGATAAGTCTCCAAAATTATTCACCAATTTAATCCCTAAAAAAATTCCAAGGATAATCACAAATTCACTTAGAGTATAACTTTAATAATAAATCTAAATAATTGGATCATACTAGCACTTAAAACATGTCATCGTTAAAATTGGTGAAGATGAAGAAGAAAATAATTCATTGAATTGAACTATTAAAATAATGAACTAATTTAAAAATATAAGCACATAAAATAACATAAAATCCCTCCCCATGAAAATCCATATAATGGACCCACAATAGGTTTATCATTACATTGTTGCAATGATCTCAATGGAAGGAAGAAGTCAACTTAAAGAAGCAGGATTGAAGAAGATAAAACAAACAAAAAACAAAAACTCCACCGTTGTATGAAGGATTTATCTCTTTTATATGTGAATAAATTCACACCTTAATGAAACTATATCAGTGTGTTAAAAAATTAATAGAAAATGATAATAATAAGAAGTTTTATTAATAATTTAAGAGGAATCAGAAAAACATACATGTGAATGAAAAACTTAAGACAACAGAATCGCATCATAAAATTACAATGAAAACATACAAAACTTCCTCTTAATACTTCAACAACACTACCTTAAATAGGAATTTCAAGAGTCTTGGGTAAATCCCCCAATATTCCAAGTCTTCCCACTTGATTATTGTAGGCCTAGGGTGGTGTAAAGTTTGTGGAATGTGGAATTTCCACCCTTGGCCCAAATGAAATCCAACTTACATGACTTTAACAGATGTGTCAAAAAGAGATTCTAGATGGTAGAATTTGGGTAGGCCATAAAAGAAGAAATTTAATCCCCAAATATCCCCTAACATCTTGTAAAATTTTATCATAATTGGATATTTTGTTTTTGATATATGATCAAAATAGTGGGCTATTTTCTTGGGCCACAAAATTTGGCCTAGAATTTCATCTTCAAATTGGGCTGACTGAATTTCCATTAAAATAATAGAATTAGATCTAGAAACCATTGAATACAGTTTTACTGATGATTTTCTATATATCCTGTTCAAATTTGAGCATCATTGAGATTGAATATTGGCTAATACAATCATTTTATCAGGCTGATGTCCATTTTAATTCACTCAGAATATTCTTGATTCAAGGCCCACTTTGGTCATATTCTCAATAGATTATTGAGTAGCTATAGAAGGATATAATGTTCCTCATAGAATGGGAGACATGAAAAATTAAATAAATACCATTGGGTGTTTTAGGATGTTTTGAAAAATTTACCATGTAATAGTTCATTTTAAGAAAGAATTACAATCATAATATGAAATAATGTTCAATTTTTAAAATGCACTAAAAACGGTGTATATGAACAATGAATCACATGAAAATTTTATATATTAACAATAAATAGTATCCTATTTTAGTGGCTAATAATTTTTTTCATTTTATCACTCCAATATTCATAGTCATTCCCATCAAATAGAGGCGGCTGACTAGGATTCAGATTCTCAAGAGATCCAACATTCATACCTTCCATATTAAAACAACAAAAACTATTTTCTACAATACATGTTAGTGTAATAAAGTTTATAAACAAGAATTTTATATCAAAACTTAAACAACTTGTAGTAAGTAAATAAAGTAAAAAATCATAAAATATATAAGCAGTATAAACCTATTTGATACCAATTGTAGGATTATAAGAGTTGATTAGATGGCTATATTTATAAGAGGGTGGTGGGGTGAATTATAGTTTAAAACATCTAAAAAAACAAAACACAATACTCCTTAAAGTAAATTTATTAGACTTATACTTAGTCCGATTATCAGAGTGATGAATAGGAATCAAAATGGATCTGATTAATATCAAAGTATTGTTTTTATCATATTCTGAGTTATATGGATAAAACAAATAGTATAGAGAGATGATCACAAATACCAAATTTTTATTACATGCACAACAGAATGGAAACTTTTAAAAACAAGAAATACAATAGCTAGTAATATTAATAATGAATTACAAGATATTTTAAAATATTTAACTCTTTTAAACTTAATTGTAAGGTAGTCAATAACCTTGAATAAAGGTATCCATAGTTTTATACTGACTATAAAGTCCATTTTTACTTACCTAAAAATCCCTCTATATTATGATCAGAATAATATCTGTCTTCTTATCCTTGAAATCCCACAAATGATGATTAGCTTATATCTTACTAACCCAAGAATCCCTTGATCTGATGGATCATATTTACCATCTTCCTATCCCCAGAAGCCATCAATCATAAAAATGACAAGACATGATTAAAAAAAAAGTTCTAAAGGAAACAACCTGACATGGATTCCTTAGAATTACAACTCTCTAAAATATTACAATGACTAGGAATGAGAAGTTCATGTAGAGAAAACTTTCGACAAATTTAATTGCAAATGTGATCAGATTCAAAATCTTCAAATGACCTTATATTTAAACAAGAATCTCCAATGGTCATATTTCTAAGTTTGTTTCATTGACCTCAGAAAGATGTCTCTTTGACAGCTCACAATGTACTGGAAAAACCGAATTCCCAACTTTGTTTTTTTAGTACTATTACAATTCTAAAAGTATTCCTTATGATAGAAACAATTATTATTTACTTAAAATTATAAACTTTAGTCAGTACAATGGAATTCCTTATCCTTTTAAATATGGTAATCCTTATGAGAATTAGTTTGATTGTTTTAGTACCAGAATCAGTCTAATGGTCATGACTTTTGTCAGTATGATAGACAAGAAAAATGTTTAACTCCTAGTCTGATTAAAGGTAAGTCTGATATATCAGACGCATGATCAATCTGATGATTATAATTAAGAATTATATGATTATATTCATAATACATTAAAACTATTTCTATGTATGGTAAAAGTAAATGTTTTCTAAAAAAACATACTAAAACCCTTGGGACATAAGAAGTTAGTAAATAATGTTTTAATAAAGTGTTTGTGGTTTCAAAAAATTAAGGAGTGGAAAAGTAAAAAGTAAAATTTTTGAATCAACCGTAATGATAATCAATGTACACCACAATTTTGTTCTAGGGAACCCACTCTCAATATAAGGGGTGGGTCTTTGCACTATAATCTAGGGGGTTGTATTGCATGGAAACCCTAGGTGAGGGGTGTTGTGTCATGAAACCTATGGCCATGCCGTAATGGTTCACCTACCCTATTTTTATAAATAGGTGAAGACTCATCATTAAAAGATCACCCCTTTCCATTTTAGATTGAGTAGTTATATATGGAGAGTAATTTCTATCAGGTCCCCCTTCTCCCCTCATTCAATCCCCCATGGAATGGGGTAATTTTTTTGATGATTTCACTAAGAATTATATGTTGGTTCTTCATTATATTCCCTATGTTATTATTCCCCTTTTATAGTCTCTAATTTGGATATCTATGAGATAGGATTTGAAGTTGATTCCATTAGATCATGGTGTATTCAGGATGATATTATGGGGATTTTGTATGAGGTGTATAGATGATATCCTGGTATGTATAAAACATACCATTGATCACCATTTCATTAGAGTTAAGTTACCCAATTAATTTTCTAGGGATTATTCCATTTTCACATGGAATTAGTACTCGGGAAGAAGTCTTGTGATGAGGATTTTGTTCGCATGAGTACTAGGACTATAAAAAAGGATGTTGGTATGTTTTTACTTAAAGTTTCAATAAGTGGATCCATATTAATGAGTTTTTCTATGATCATTCCATGTTAGATTGAATTTAATAATTAATTATGAATTTTTATAATTAATTATTTTGATGGTGTGGCTAGATATAGGATCTCAAGTATTGATAAAGGGTTGGATAAGGCTTATATTAGCTTTGATGAGGGTGGATGGAATTTTCTTAAAGGGAATAACTCTAAATGAGGTAGGTGGTCCTTGAAATTTTCCATAAGATTTATGATTTATTATATATATCATGTGATATGTGGTATCTCCACTATGTGAGGTTAACCATGAATATAAATTTAATATGAACTTTTCCCTTAAAATCCCATGAGTATAATTAAGGTATCTTTGGCCAAAATGGACCTTTGAACACTATATTGATGCCTCGACAACCGATGACTTAGGGATTGATCATAAAATGTGTATTATAAGATACATAGACCATAAAGGGGTATAAATGAAATGAAATGGATAAACATAGTAGAATTTGGGATAGGTTCCCTTATCACAATTTTAGTAGAAAGAGTGATGGATTAGAAGTGGCCAACCTAGGTGTAGGTCATCCTGAAGTCTTGGGATACCTCATAGACTTTGGTTTAGTTGACAAGAGAGTAGGGAGAGTCTTCCTCCCAAACTAGTATGTGAGTACCCTGGTTGGTATACCTTGGTTAGGATTATATAAAGGTTGGATGCAAGTGGACCAACCTCATTTGACTTATAAGGGTGTGGGTCTTTATGCCATCTCTCTAGAGTGATTCCAAAGTTTTATTACGAGTGTCATCAATTATGTCATGATGTGATCAAATACATGTCAAGGGATGTTATAACCCTTGAGACATGATCTTGAACTGAGGGTTGGGAATGAGATAAAGGAACCCATGTAATATTTTACAGACTATAATGTGACCTATGGGACCTTAGTGGGTTCCCCAGTCTCATATTGACCCTAAATAAGGTTAGTATAGGGAGTAAAGTATGATTATAACCTAGTATAGAGGCATTGGTAAGGATGGGTTATGTTATTGAGAGGATAACATTTGGAATATATGATAGGTTTAGGTGAGTGGAACACCCATTTGTGGGCGATGCATGATAGGTATTACAATATGGATGTCATTTCCCCATTGATGTGATGTATTCTATATGATGTTCTAGGGATACGATATTCCCCTGGGTGTATGGGTTATCAAGCATTGGGTCGAATGCGGACCCTTGGGTAATGATGGCTTGGTAAATTTTCTTGGGTGGGATGTGGCCCCATGGGTGTATGCTTTATATATGTGATTTTAGAGCAGAGTGTTATTCCTCCTTGACGAGATATGATTTAGGGGAAAATTATTATTCCCCTAATAACTATATATATAATTCCAAGGTAGGGCGCTATTCCTCCTAATAATATATGATTTTCAATGTGGGTGCTTATTTTAATGGATTAGACATTCCCAACCTATTACTTTGAATATTTTTGGTTTTAAAAGAGTTGAAAAAAATGATGAAAGTGGAAAGGTAGAGTTAGAGTTGAGTTTTCAGGTGGGGGAGTGTGTCACAGTGTGGCATTAAGTTTCATGATGTAAAGAGTTGGTTAGAAGGAAGGGGGGTTATGTGGTTCGTAATGTCACGATGTGTGGGAGAGTCATGAATTTGGGGTTGAAATCCATGAGAGTTAAGAACCACTTTGTTCCAAGGGGAAATTTGGGTTGTGATATAGTGGATGAGCATTGTGGCATGAGAGGATTGAAGAGAAATTTGGGTGAAGTATAGAACCTTACTTCTGGTGTATTTACTAACACGAAGGGTTTTATTTACTCATATAGTTACTTTTTTTGATTTTCTTATCATTGAGTGGAGGATTCAGTCTTAGTGTGAAGGTTCTTCATGACTTTTATTTATTTTCCATGAATAACCCACACAGTGTGACCATAAGCGAAGCATTTTTGAGATCTAGAGGTCGGGTTTTGAGGTTTTGGATCTTTGGGGGTCATCACACCATGGTGAAATGATCTAAAAGTGACCATTCATAAATTATATATAATTAATATGGTTGACCATGATTTAAATGTAGAGATAGAGGAGAGAACACCATGATTTTGAATGACCAATTTGATTCAACCCCATCACCGCATGACCATCATCTTTCACACCATGACGCCATTAATTTCTATTGTTGATAAAAATTCAAAGTCCCTATATAAACTTTTACTTATCCCTTTATTTTTCCCTAGCCTTTAGAAATCAATATTTTATCCTGAGATACTTTTTCGTTCGCTTAAATTTTCTTTATCCCTTTGCTTCATGAGATCAACCATTTATAATCTGAGGTGTGATCCCCTTCTTTTATTCTTGGTTTTCTCTTCTTTCTTCATCTAGGTAAGGTTTTCCTAGTGGTATTGGGTTGGTTTGGGTGATGTGGGGAAAAGTGGTTGATAGGGAATCTTGTGATTTAGGTTATTGAATATTTATTCAATATTTGAGCCTTAAGATCATCTCTCCCTCACATTGTTCTTGTGAAACTATTGAGAAACTTCAATTGAGGTAGGGGTGGAAGTAAAATTCTTTTGTTTTCTTTTAGTGTATGGTAAAAATTAACCTAATGAAGATAAAAAATTAGACTAAAAGGAATTTGAATGGGATGGGGTGATTCACATGTGTACACATGATTCCTTAACGTTTCTTATGATTAGTGGCTATTTATTATTTATTCTAAGAATTGATATTGTTTTTGTGATTAATGTATTGTTTTTATCATGATTAATTACTATAATCACCTATCATAAATAGTTAATCAAATAAATATGGAAACATAATGATTTTTTTGGAAAACTGGAAATTCATTAATGATGTGTGTCCACTAGCCACTAATGTTTTTCCTAGAAAAGGAAATTGTGTAAATGTTTTTATAATCAAATTAGTTCTTACCTATTATTTTATGATTTTTGTTGTTTCTATGATTGACATGGTCATGGTGGTTTAATTTTGTGGCTATTTTGGTATGTTTGAATGAGATTTGTAGTGGGTGTTATGCTTGGATTTCCATGGCATGCATGAGAAAGTATGGTTCTTGATGTAGAAATAGTGGATGGGTTGTTATGTGATATGGAAGTGGTGGCATGGATGATTGTGTGAAGATATAATATGTTTTATATGGAAATTGTGTTCATTATCATGTTCTATGATGTGGGGTTGTGATTTAAGTGATTTGTGGTGTGGAATATGATTACAATTAATGAATAAGGTAATGGGTGTGTGATGGAATTAAATAAACTATGGGCTGTTAATGAATTTTTAATGATGGGTAATGATTTGAATGAATTTTAATGATGTATAATGAGTGGTTTGGAATTATATATGGTAATTAATGGTATAATAAATGTTTTTTTTAAAGGTTGGGGTCGAAGCCTCATTTTTATTATTAAATCAAAGCAAAGACCTCTTTTAACTAGGTAGAGGGAAACCCATTATATAGCCCGAAGGCCCAGTGGGCTTGTAGCCCATAACATAGCCCGTAGGCCCAAATTCTAAAGCCAATTCACATTATGTGAATAGTAACATGCTGCTACAGTACCGCATAGTATCGTCGCCGTTACAGTGCCCTGTCGCCGCTACAGTACCTGATGATGAACAGTGCCGCCACTACTACAGTATTGCTACATTACTACTACAGTATCGCTACAGTACTTGCGCCCCATGGGTTTTGAACCCCCATTTTCCATGTAGTATTACGGGGTGCTTACCACTAATCCAAACCCCAACTACATATAATAAATGTAATATGACTTTTAAAATAGAAAATATGTAAATGGTTAAATGATGTTATTAAATGAGAAATTTTGAATGGTTTTGTGGATATTATGTGTGGGAAGTGGGTTTATTTTGTGGTTTAGTAATTTGAAGTGACAATTATAATATAGCACTGGTAGAGTGGTGGTTGTGAAGGGTGTGGCGGTTCTATTTTGGTGAGAACCCTTTAGGTTGGTATTTTGGATGATTTTATTATACTTTTATTTTCCTTGTGATTTCATACACACCCCACCCAAGCTGGATAACCTTCTTGATGCCCAAATGTTTTGGGTTTCAGGTGTTTCCCCAAACATCTAGTTTGGCGAGGGAATATATTACTAACTAATCAGTCTCCCCCACTCCCCCTTCTAGGTGTATCATGGGATATGATAAATCATTTTCGGTATAAGCATATGAGATTTAACAGTGTAAAGTTATAGTACGTGATATACTATATGACTTGGTTGAGGAAATGATATATGGTGAGCATCATACATGGTAGAAGGATGGAATGTGGTTAATGTCCTTCATGTTCAAAATACTCTACTATAATAGAAATGTGATATTCAATTGTTATATAGTATATTGCGGTGGATATGTGACAATGATTATGTGGTTATGATAAAAGTGGCATGATTTTGATATGAGATATGATGTACTGTAACACAACTGTGGAAGTGATTGGGAGCACCAAAACATTTTTCATTGCGGTTTGAGAGAGAAAATCCAATGTATAAGTGGTACAAGGTAAATATTTATATTTTATTTGATATTATGTTATTATACTTGGATGTAATATTGGGTGAGCAAGCTTGAATGAGGTTGGGTAATAGTTGACGTGGTTGGTGCTTGTCAGTTTTCCCGTTTATTCACTAAGGAGTTAGTATTATTATTCCACATTTACATGATAGGAATTGAGGAGTATCCAAATAAGTATTCATGTATGACCACCCCTATATATATAAATATTATTTTTAGGTTTTCAATAGATATTTTTAGATCAACATGTACATTACTCTCTTGGTTTTAGAGCTACTTCCAGAGTTTCTATCAAAGGTTTTTCTTTCTTTTAGTATTTTTATTTTGGAGTTTTGTATTAGTATGATATAAAATTCATTATGGGATATAATTTTTATTTTATATTATGGTGTTGATTGTTTATTTATTTATATGTACCTAGGATTTCTTAGGGTAATTCCTCCCATTTGTATGTTTTATAACCTTGGTGCTAATTTCCAACCCATGGCCAATTGAAGGTGGGCTTCGGGGGTCACTCTCATCTTCACTATAGGCCTAATATGGATTTATAGTTGGGGTGGGTCATGAGAAAATTTTATCAACATTATGTATAAGAGTTAGGATGTATATTGGAGTTATAAACTAGTGGGGATTATATGGGGTTAGTGGGACAATAACATTAGTCAAGCTTAGTGTGTGATATAGAAAGGGAGACCGACTAGGAAACGGGTGATTAGAACACTCTAAGGTATAACATAAGAAACTTAATATTACAAAACACCTTAAGGGAGTTAATATTTATTGTTGGGTAGAGACCTAGGAAAGGTACATGCATCATACTTATTTATGCTTGTGTTTGAAATTGGGGTGATTTTGAGGAGTTTAAATGGAATATAATTAAATTAATATTAAATGAATTCAATGATATTGGTATTGGATGTTTTATCTATGATTTTAGAGATTACTATTATACATCATTTAAAAGTGTATTAGGTTAGTGAGGTTTGGAAGGATGATTTGATTGATCACCAGAGATTCAACTTGGATGAGGAGGATGAATCGTAGAGGAAGATTCTGTGTGAGTTCCAACACCATGTCTTAGAGAAGTATGATGGAATTATCTCTAATTTAGAGAAAAAGAACTTGTTAAATGAGTTTTATATATCTTTTAGATTTATTTATTCTAGGAAATAGTATCAAGTCCCTCTAGATATTATCCATATGATAGGATTTGTGTGCCAATGGTGGATCATGTTCCTTAGAGAGTGCAAGGAGGAAGAGGTTTCATGAGATGATTTTTATAGGTAGTTTCATTTGAAGTTACTTTCATCGATGATTAGGTTAGTGAAGAGAAAGAAGTTACTCTCCCTATATATCTCTTTAGAAGGTGATCCTGAGCATGCCAAATCTCGAGATCATATTTAAGGACCATCTCCACTTTTCTACTAATTTTTCCTCAATGTGGTGGCTAGAGTGTGATGTTTAAATGAGGTATTGTGTCCCTATATTTGATATAAAGATACCCCATTTATGTTACCATCATATTTGGAGGTGAAAAATAGTATGAGGTGATTTATATGATGTATGTATAACTAATATTTCCATAGGAATCATGGATTTTCAAGGAATAGATCTTTAGATGAATGATATCGGATGTTGGGATCGTCAACGTTTTCATTGGTAAGGATTCAATATTAGTATAATTACTTATGATTCTATAGAACTATTTGTTCCCATGTATCCACAAGGATCCCTATTCCCATATTTTTTATCTTATACAGGTTGTGTTCATCAGTAATTTCAATGTCTGGCCATCCTCAAGGAATAGTGTAGTGTTAGCATTCCATTTCTATTTCTACCTTAGAAGCAACTGATAGAGTGGACTTATTAATAGTAGGATCGATATGGATTTTGGTAGCTAAGGGGATATGAATCAGACATAGTAAAACCCCATGATGACCCCTTCCTTATGGAAATATGGTTTGACATGGTTTTGGAGGTGGTTTCCAGTAAGGCCAATGAGGAAGGGGAGACAAGTGTGGTTAGTTGCATTCCATAGAGATGCTACCACCAGATGTGCTAGAGATTTTCCAAGGTACCATCTTTTTATCATCTACCCTGACTTATGAATTATTTGATTATGGATTATCTCATTTTTTCATTATGCCTACATTGGTCCACAACATGGGAATCAATGTGGAGATGCTTCTAGTTTCCCTAGTGTTGACTACAATAGTTGGAGGTTAGTTGAGTCAGCTTCATATAGGTTAGGGTTGTGAGTTGATGATGATGAATCATCAGTCATTAGAGTATTTATTATTGCTTTAAGTATTAAAATATGATGTCATCCATAGTTTTTATTGGTTGTAATCTGTGTGCATTTTCATTGATTTCTTCTGGAGGAGAGTCACATTATATGGTGTGGGAGGCCAGTGTGTCGTGTTAATTTGGAAAAAAAGAACATCAAATGAGACACAGGAATCCAAAGCCATTATTTTCTTATCTTTAAACACTACCATAGGAATCAATAAAGGAAAAAGTTATAGAGTTTCCTAGAGTTTTTGAGGAGTTTCCAGATGTTGTTTCCCAAAGAGTTTGTACCATTACCCCCTATATGTGATATCAAGTTTAGGATAGAGTTGTATCCCATTTACTCTCTGATCTTAATGGATTACTATCAGATGAAACATTATGAGCCGTGGGGGTTAAGAATCCAGATTGATGATTTGATATGGAAGGGATTTATCCATCTCGATGTGACTTCATGGGATGCTTAAATATTATTCTAAAAAAGGTATATGGTTGTTTGATGCTATGTATAAACCATTGATGGTTGAACATAGTGATGTTCAAAAAAAATTATTCCCTTCTGAGGATAGATAATTTATCTAATCAATTTATGGGATCCAACTAGTTTTCAAAGATTTTTCTGCAATATGGGTTTCATTAGAAGAGGGTGAAAGATGAGGATATCTTAAAGTGTTCTTCCAGGTGTCATTATAGGCACTTCAAGTTTGTATTTATGTTTTTTAGTTTCATGAATGCCTCAAATATTTTAATGGGACTTATGAACTCTATGTTTCTTGAGTTCTTATATCAGTTCATGAGAGTGTTTATTGAATACATCCTTATATACTTGAAGTTAGAGGAGGATTATACTATTCATATTAGGGATGTTTTTCATATCCTTCATCACCATAATCTCAATGGGAATTTGTCCAAGTGAATGTTTTGGATGTGTGAGGATCATTTTCTTGGGTATGTTGTGTCTCAGTAGGGAGTGATATTTGATCCTTCGATGATTAAGACATATTTTTATAGGGAAAAAACCAAAAATATTATAGAGGTCCATAACTTCCTTGGTTATATGAGCTAATATTAGTGGTTCATATCAAATTTCTATCTAATTGAATCCCTATTGACATCCATGAATAAGAAGGAATAGTCCTTTGTATGGACTGATATGTGTCACATATCTTTTAACTACCTTAAGGTGAATTTTATTAGTGATATTATTCTTTGATTTCCAGAGGATGGATCAATGTTCAAGGTTTTTTGTGATGATTCTCATATTATCTTGGGTTTCATATTTATACATTATAGGGAGGTGATATCATATGGGTTTAAGAAGTTACATCTTTATGAGCGTAACTATACTACCCATGATCTAGAGTTTATGGCTGTGGTGTTTTCTCTAAAGATGTTGCAATATTACCTCATTGGAAACCATTTTGTGGTATCCACTGATCATAATATCTTGAGATGTATATTCTCTTAGTGGGATTTGAATCTGTATTAATAGAGGAGGATATAGTTATTGCAGGTGTGTGAATTTTAGATCTCATACACCCTAGGGAATGGGAATATTTTTGATGATACACTGGGTAGAAAGTCATGAGGATATGTTTTTTGGGAGTCCAATGATGATTTGTGGGAGATGAAAGAGATTTTAGTGGTGCATCTTGATGTGGAGGAGGATTTTAATATATGTTTAATGTTCTATAGAATAGTGAAATTTTCCATGTTCTAGTAGGTGGAAGAGTCTCAATGGGTAGACTTAGAGGTGGAGGTGATGTGATATCAAATATTTCATACAAAAGCTCTTGAGGAATGCTTGGAGGTTGATCAACATTATATTTAATTTATAGGGAGGATTTTTCTTCCATTTATGATGCAAGAATAGATTCTTCATGAGTTTTATAGCTCACCCTTGATATTGAATCTATGTATATCCAATATGTATCATGCCTTGAGGGGTTAACTCTAGTGGTCAATGATGAAGTAGTCCGTGATGGAGTGTGTCATGGTTTTTTTTCTATCAGTAGGTGAAGTCGATGAATCATGTTCTAGAAGGTTTTTTATATCCATTGGATGTTATTGAGTGGAATTAGGAGTACATTTTGATCAATTTTATCACCAATTTACACCGAGATGAATGGGGGTATTATTCCATTAGTGTGATTTTGTATTGGTTGATGAAGTTGGATTATTTATTGGAAATTAGGGAGTTGGTTGATGTGTATGTTATGGTGAGGTAGTATGAAGATGAGATAGTGAGGCTTCAAGGGGAATCAAATACCATCAACTATGATTGGAATCTTCATTTAACCTTGTGATTCTATATAGGTCTTCAACATTCTTTTGGATACTATCTCTTCCTGAGTACTGTTTTTTATCCTAATATAGCTGGACATATATAACAAATCATTAAAATATTGGAGGATATTTTATGATTCCATCTCTTTGATTTTGGTGGATTATATGTGAATCACCCACCTTTGGGCGATTTTTATTATAATAAAAACTATTACTCTTCCATTAACATGGCTCCATTTTATTCATTGCATGAAAGATATTTTATTACTCCATTATGTTGGATCAAGGTTGGGGAGTCAATGGTCCTTGGAATAAATGTAGTGGAGATCATGTCCAAGAAGGTTCAAATGATTTTTGAGTGGATAAATGGAGAGAAAGACCATCATTACTATTATATTGAATATAGTACTATGTCTATGGATTTCAAGGTTTAATAACATGTGTTCTTGAGTGTTTCTCCTCATTGAGGATGGCTGAGGTTTGGTTGATTGAGTAAGATTTATCCCTGGTTCATTTTTACATTTGAGGTGTTGGGGCTCATTGGTGAGGTGGTGTATTAATTAGTTCTCCCCCTATAGTTAAAAGTGTCCATGATGTTTTCCATGTGTCAAAACTTCATTGATATCTTCATGATGACTCTCATGTCCTCAATTCAATATATTTTAAGAGAATGATGAAATAATGTGCATGGAGTGACCAGTTGAGATTTAAGGTCATCAAGATAATGTGTTGTGTAGGTGTTACATTACCTTGGTTCATGTTATGTGGATGCATATTGGATTATAGGAATATACGTGGGAATGTGATTCACAGATTCAGGATTAGTACCCTGAGTTGTTTTGAACATTATTTTTCTTTAATGATGAGATTTTTGATTTTTTGTTAAATTTAGCGAGATGATTATTTATAACTATTTTGACTTGGGTTTATTAATTCCTATGTTTACTTATTATTTATGATGGTATCCTTCCACTTTAGAGGTATCTCCCATAGAGTGGTAGGTTTGGTGTTGGTTATTTTATTCTTAGTTTTAGTTTCTATTCTATAGGATGATAATATTTTGAGAGGAATATAATGTAATATCATGGGAATTTCAAGCATGTTACATTTCATATTTCAGTTGTTAAAGGATTTGAGAGATGAATGGAGGAGGAAAGGTAGATTTTGAGTTAATTTTTCAGCTTGGGAGAGTGTTTCATGGTATGATCAGTTGGTTGGAAGAAAGAGGAGTCATGTGGTATAGAATTTTGTGACTTGAGGGAGAGTCACAGATTGGGGGATCAAATTGTAATAGTTAAGTATTGTGATGTTTTGAGGAGAAATTTGGTTCATGGTTTGGTGTATTTACACCATAGTGTGAGAGGGATAAAGAGTAATTTTTGTGACATATAAAACCTTATGTTTGGGGTATTTAATCATATGAAGGTTTTTGTTTACTATTATGTTTTTTTTTGATTTTATGGTCATGAAATGGTGGCTTCATTAACAATGTGAAGATTCTTTGGGAGTTTGATTTATTTTTCATGAATTTCCAGCACAGTTTGACTATAGAAAATGTGTTGTGGAGACCCAAAGTTCGAGTTTTGAGGTTTTGGATATTTGGGGTTTGTTTTACCATGGTGAAATAGTCATGGCATGTACCCTCCTAGATTATATTTAATCAATATGGTTGAAAATATTTTAAATAAGGATATAGGGGACATAAAAATATTATTTTTAGATATTCATTTGACTTAGCTCCATATTAACGTGACCTCACCTGTCATACCATGATGCCTTCAATCTACAATATTAATATAAATTTTAAGGTCCTATCTAAAACCTTCATTATCCATTCATTTTTCCTATGCCTTACATGACCAAAGGTGTTTCCTCAGATAAATTTATGTTCTCTTCATTTTCATTCATCCCTTGGACTCAATTTATTTACTAGATGTGATCATAGGTGAGATCCCATAAATTCATTTTTTAGTTTCCTACTTATTATTCATCTAGGGAAGGTTGTGGTAGTGGTACTGTTTTAGTTCATGTGATGTTAGGACAATTGGTTGATTGCGGTTATTTTGATTTAGGTTGTTGAGGTTTTCTTTTAGATTTAAACATTGGGATCATCTCTTCTCACCTTGTTATTGTGCAGTGGTTGAGATGCTTCGATTGAAGTAGGGGATTCAATAACTTTCTTTTATGTATAATGTGGAAGTAACATGATTTTTCTTACTTTTTGGGAATGGAAACAAGTGACCTAAAGAATATAATAAACCAAAAAAAAAGGAAATTGAAGGGGATGAGATTATTCACATGTATTTACATGATTCCTTGATTTTTCTTATGATTGGCGACTGATTAATATCATTGCTAAAATTTTTTGTTACTACTATGATGCATGTGTTGCTATTTTCATGACTAAATTTATTGAATTTCCCATCATAAAGGATTAATCAATTAAATATGGTCAAAAAATTATTATTTGGAAAACTAGGAATTTGGTAATGATGTGTGTGTGTTGAACTCTAAAATTTTACTTTAAAAAGGAAATCGTGTAAGTGTTTTGTTACTAGAACTGATTTTTACATACTGTTGAATACTTGTTATTATTACTGTGATTGGTGTGGTCATGGTGGTAGGATATTTTAAATGGTTTGGGATGTTGGAATGAGATGTGTAGTGAGTGTTATGGATGGATTTACATGGTTATAATGAGGAAGCATGTTTGTTGATTTGAAAATCATGGATGAGATTTTATATGATATAGAGGTGGTATAATGAATGATTATGTTAAAAGAGGAGACAATTTATGTTGTTTTTATGGTCTTTGTCATGTTCTGTGATTTAGGGTTGTGATATAAGTTTCTAGTGGTGTGGAATATGAATAAAAATGATGAATACATCCAGAGTTATAGACTGTAATTGAATAAACTATGTATTAAATTTTTAATGATGGGTAATTGATAGAATGAATGGCTTGAAATTAGAGAAGGTAATTAATTTCATAAAAAAATAATATTTTTTGGGAAATAGTAAATTTAAAAATGGTTAAATTTTGTGATTAAATAATAAATTGTGAAGGGATGTTGTGGTTATTTTTTTGTGTGGGAGGTGGGTTTGGTATATTATTTTTTAATTAATATTGATGGTTGGTATGTGGTAGTGGTAGTATGGTGGTTGTAATGGGTGTGGTAGTGTTTTTTGGTGTGAAACATTTAGGTTGGTTTTTTTGTGGTTTTAATATTCTATTATTTTCCTTGAAATTTCATACGCACCTTGCCTGAGTCAAATAATATTACTAAAACCCAAATCTTTTGGGTTTAGGGTGTTTTCCCCAGACATCCAAGTTAGTGAGGGAAAAAATGGATGATTACCCCTCTCCCCGATCTCCATTATAGGTATATCATGGGTTATAATGGATCAAGGTAGGTATAAACAAATGAGCTATAACATCTTAAAGTTATGAGATGTGATATACTGGATGTCATGGCTATGTGGCTGAGATGATGATATATGGTGGAGGGCATGCATGGTAGGAGGATAGAATGAGGTTGATATCATTCATGTTCATGATATCATACTATAACATAAATGTGATATGTGGTTGGGATATGGTATGATGTGGTGGATATGTGATGATGATTTGATAGTGATAAGTGGCATGATCATGATATGAGGTATGGTATGCTACAACATGTCTGCATAAGGGATTGGGAGCACCAAGATGTTTTTCATTGGGGAGTGAGAATGAAAAACTAGTGGGGAAATGGTTTCTAGGTACCTCTTGATATATTCTTTTATATTATGTTATTATACTTTGATATGATACTTGCTGAGTGAGCCTTAGTGAGATTTAGTGATAGTTGACCTGATAGGTGCTTGTTGGTTCTATTGTTTATTCACAGAAGCATTAGTATGATTCTTCTAAATTTTCCTGAGATGATTTTATGAGGATCATACTATGTATACATATATGATCACCCCAATATATATAAATATTCTTTTCATATTTCTAGGAGGGATTTGGATATTAATATGCACATTTCTATCTTGGGTTTGGGGTTACTATCAGAGTTGTTATGATACGACTTTTTTTTTGAATTTTTTTTTGGGTTTTTATATACATATGACATGATATTAATTATATGATATCAATTTTATTTTATATTTTGTTTTTTATTGGAATTTTATTTATATGTTAGTGTGATTTATGAGGGCAATGCCTCCCATTTTTATGTTTTATACCCTCCATTCCAGTCAGAAACCCATAACCTATTAGAGGTGGTCTTCAGGGTTCACTCTTGTCTTTACTATAGGCCCATGGGGTCTTCCTAGTAGGGTAAGGTTGTGAAACTTACCCCCAAATGACTATATATGTGATTCGAGGGTGGGGTACTATTCCCCCTGATGAGATATGATTTTGGGGAAGGATTTTATCCCCTGATAACTATACATGTGATTCCAGGGAGAGGATCTATTCCCACTAATGAGATATGATATAGGGTCATGTTATTATCCATAGTATGACTATATATGGGATTTCAGGGTGAATTTATATTCCATTTTAATGAGATATGATTTTGGGGTGGGGCGCCACCCCCTGATGATATTGTGACTACTAATTCTAGGGAGATCCGTCATACCCCCTGATGTGTATGCATTACGCTCAGAGACATCCAACACTAACCAAGGTAGGCATGATATTATAAAAAATATTATGGGGTAGGATTTGGTTCACCCTGATGGTTTTTTCGACATGATCAGAGGTATCTGGCATTACCTGAAGCATGTATGGTCAGCCTTATGTACCAATTTAGATCTCTAGGATCAATGATGATTGTTTTATTATGGTTATGTACATTATTTAATTATTTTGAGCATATCACATGTTCATACATAGTATTTAACATTTAATAATCATGTTAGGTACAATATTTGTGGTTCGGGCAACCCTATCACTTCAATACTTGGTAAGATATCATGTTTGTAGGTATAGGTAGGGCATAAGCCTAGTGTTTCATGGTTAAGATAGATATCTTGGATAAAGTCAAGAGATAATTCTCAAGAATGGTAGTATAAATCTTTTTATTTTATTATTTTTCTTATTTAGTATGTTTTATTGGCCCAATGGGCGATTAGTGGGATATATTCTTGCATGAAAATATTTTATTTATTACATAATTACTATGTTTATCTGATTTTTTACTCTGTTATTTTTTATAGAAGTTTTTTGGGTCATTTACACTAGTTTTGTACTCTAATATGAGGGTATAGTCTCTCTATGGCAACACCATAGAATCTCAGGTATAGTTTTGTCAAACCCCAACCCTAGACACTCATTTATTCTATAATTTTTTTGGTCTTGATTTTTTTTGGTTGAGGTTCATATTGAGTCCTAAGTAAATTTTTTGAATTTTAAAACTTTTGAGTGAGTTTTTTTCTTGGGCACGGTTGGTGCATGGTCTGGTAGACCGTGCGGCCTACTTTATGTCGAAAAATAATAAAATTAGATTAAAAATAAAAAAAACTAAAAATTGAATAATAATAATAATAATGATAATATTATTATGATTATGATGATGATGATTATTATTATTGTGATAAAGATTATTATGATTATGATTATGATTATGATGATGATGATGATTATTATTATTATTATAATTTTTATTTGGATTCTTTTATATGGAGGAACCCTATAGGGGTCTCTCCCCCTCTCCTTTTGTGTGGTGCAACCCGAACCCCCCACCTGAGCACCTTTCCTCCTCTGCCAGCACCCCCTTCTCTCCCCCTCACTAGCAGTCTTCTCTCCAGTGGTTGCTCCTCCCTCTGGTGGTTCCCCTTACACAACACCATCGACCCCCTCTTCCGAACCCCCTAGACATGTGACCCTCCCCCTTGTAGTGAATGGGAACCTCACTGGGGCTCCTCTCCGATGTGTTGTTCAAACTATATTTCTTGGGTTTCTTCATTCGATACATCGTATTAAGCCTCCTTCCTCCTTAATCTTTCTTATTGTGACTGTTTTTTGCTCTCTCTGTTGTTTGGGGAGGTACGGTCAAACCTAGCGTTTGAAGGGTAATTTTATTTTTAGTTTTCTTGTGGTCCAAGGTTGTGTGGATGGTCCTCTAGGACCTATTCTTATGGACTCCGTCAACCACTACCGAAGGTGAGTCGGTTTGGGTTGTTTTAGTTCACCGCCGTTATTTTAGGTGGGGAATTATTCTTCTATCTTGGTTTTTCACCATACAATTTTAGAGACTTGAGATGATTATGAGTCCCTAATAATTAATTTGAGGTGCGTTGAACCGTGCCATATGTTTTTGTGATTCCAGGATATGTTGTACTGAGTTTTGGTCAATGTTTGAGGGTGCACACGCATATACTTAAGGTATGTATATATATAATATATATATGTCCTCTATGTATGCATTTCCTCATGGATAGGGGAATACGTGCATTGAATTAAAAATATATATATATATATATGTGTGTGTGTGTATATATTTATGTGGGTGCGAGTGTGGGCCGGATTATAAGTGGTCGACGCCTAATTTGTCAAGCGCCGAAGTGTCTCAGCTTGGTATGCTCCATTGTTGAGGTAGGTTTCCTATGCCAACACATTTAATTTGATCTCCCTGGTTGCTTATCATTTAAAAGGAATGTTTTAATATTTATGTGTTATATATATATATATACATGCCTAGGTGTATCTATCCATTTATTTTCTAGCACATTCATTTAATGCTTGATCTTTCCTTCAATGCTGTAAATATGCTATAATATTATTGTGGAATGTGAGTATAAATTTTCATGGTATTTTTATGATGTAAAATTGGTGTGAATTGGTTTTTCAAGGGATTTCTTAAATATGCCTATATATATATATGCACGCCAAGTGTTCGATGAAATGCCAATTGGCCTTTTAAAATGAATTTGGGCATTTTAATGGTTTGTTTGGATTTGGTTACATTATGGTGGAATGGATAATTGTGATATGAGCCTTATGTGTGAGTTGTGTGACTTAGATGCCTCTTTATGCAATTAATATTTGCAGTAAAATGTTTTTGGAATTATTTTCCTAGTTTTAAAATACTTTTTTGTTCTTGGGTAATTATGTGGAATGGTTGGGTTTGGTTTAAAAGAATGTGGTGATTCTGAAAAATTGTTTTGGGTGTTTCCATGGATATTTAAAGTGTGCCATTGGATGAGGGAACATCCATGGGTGCATGAGGTGCACACATGGATGGGAATTCAAATGAAGATGTCACTTAAAAATATTTTTTTCCTTAAACCCCGGTTCTCAAATGTAATAGTCTTTCTTTTCCCTTATCCTTTCAAAATGATTCATTTATTTCTAAATGGTGTGTTGGTACTTTATATGGCTTCAAAGGTGGTTTTAAATACACCCTTTAAAACTTGGACCATTTGGTATTTTGTAAAATATGATTGGTTTCTAAATTACTTGGAAGGATGATTGGCACCTTTAAGTGTGTTGTGTGTTTTCATCTTGGTTTTTGAAATAAAGTTAGATTTGGATCAAAGGACTATTTGGCATTGCATATTTTAAAATGGTGTTTTATATATTCTTAGAAATGGTCTTAGAAATATTTTATGAGTGTACTTGAAATGGACTTGGTATAAGGCCCGATTGACACTTCATGTTGTTTTTGGATGAAATGTGGTTTGACAAAATGTGAACGCATGATTAGAAACTTAATGTATTTTATCAAATGATTTGAATTTTTATGTGAAATGATGGCCCGATTGGAAATTTGCATGTTTTTAAAGAAAGTGTTGAATGATTAAGTGATTTAACAACCTGATTGGCACCTTCAATGATGTGGAATATGTTTATGTATATAGTGGGAGCCCCAATCTAGGATTTATCTTTATGGGTTATTGTATAGGGTTTGTCTGTGTTTGGGGTATAAAGTGCGGTGATGACAGGTAAGGTGAGTCACACATGCGAGGGCCTCCTACTTACAAAGTATATTATTACCATAGATTTCCTGGGAATCTTTTAGAGGGTCGAGTGATGGTTCCTGATCAACCTTGATTAGACTGGTTGGTACCCCTAGATTTGTTGTTAGGCTATGCAGGCTATGCCACTTGATTGGTTAGTTGAGGGTGGCTAGTTAGTTATAAAATTAGGAGCTTCACCATACACTAGTAGGTGGTTATGAAATGAGTACATCCAGGGATCGTTCTAGGTATATTTAAGAAATTCCCGTGGTTTTATACTTGTATGTTCTTGTTTGTTTTGTGACACTTTTTGAAATTTGATTTCAGGTCACCTCTACTTGTTTTCATATTTAAAACACTTGTTTTAGTACTAGTTTTATTTTAAAGGAATTTATGGAAATGACTTATATGCCTTGGGAATTATTTTTGAAAAATGGAAATGGAAAGGGGTTTTTCTTGATTTTAGAAGCCTGATACTTGTTTTGGTAAAAGAATGAAAACCTTATTTTTATATAACTTATTTTCAAACTATCAAGAAAGGATTTAACTTTAAAGGTGAGGCATAGGGAATGGTTTATCATTGGCATACCTACTGCGAATATTGGTGCTCACGCCTACTCTATCTTTTCAGTTTCAGGTTCTCTTAGTTTTGGATCGCTCTAGGAGCGAGTGTAGTTTCGTGGTTGGTGGTGACCCATAAGGTCATCTGGAGGTATGTTTATCCATTCAATTTTATTCCTTTTCTACTATTAGAGTTTAGTTTTTTTTTGTTTTTTTTTGTTTATTTATTTTTCTTTTATGGGAACAATCGTTCCCAATAGATTTATTTTGATGCCCGACACTAGTTTCTAACCTGTGGGGATCAGGAACATCCTTTGGGCCTTGTCGTGGGCTAGCTTGGGTGACCAGTTAGGGGTTGACCCGAGATAGTTCATGAAAAAATGGTATCAAAGGAGGATACTGTTATTTGGGGTGTCTGGTAGATGGATATTAGGATTATTAGGACTTAGAAGGTAGGTATGGGAAGGAAATCATGAACCCTTGCTCATTCCAAACCTCGAGTTTCCAGGGGTAGTTTGGGATTTGAGTCTTCTATTCTTGTTTTGGATTGAGGGATGACGACGGAGGCGATCCGGTTCCACATTGTGATCCCACATGAATTAGTGACCCATGTATAGTCCAATTGAATGGTTCAAGTCCCTCTTAGAGTTATATCCTACTTGGGGCATGTCCCACTACCATGTTGCTGAGTTCGGCATATACACTAGTTACTCTTTTTGGTAGTTTGGTGTAAGTTGTGATTTGTCTTGGTTTTGGTTGGTGTAAGTTCACTTTTGAAGATGAAGATAGTTTTTAGATGGATTTTTTCCCTTTAAATGGATATAAATTGGTAAGTAAATGGCTTTGTGTGACCCATGGTGTTCTTTATGAACATTTTCACATGTGGGGGTATGTGTGTAGAAAGTATGTGATGGAACATGTGGATGGAAACAGATAAAAACATGTGAAAAGTTTCATGGGATTACTTAGGTGTGTATTTTAAATTAATGGCTTGGCCTTGTTTTTATAAATTGATTTTGAAAGCGGAAATGATTTTGGAAATTGAATTTGGGTTAAAAGTTGGGTTTTGGTATTTGGAAAGTGGCCTTAGAAGAATTCGGTTTTAGAATTTAAATGAAAATGGTGGATTTTAAAGGAAAGTTTTTTTGGTTGTGTTTATATTTTTTTGTCTTTTGATCCAGTTGTTTTGGCTCAAAATGATACTTTTGATTGTACTTCGATTTGATGTTAGTTTTGGTTCATGTTTTCCGTGCTACCCAGAATGTGCCATCTAGAAATGTTTCCAAGATTTATAAGGAGTCACACCCAGTTTCTATTTATTCTAAAACATTACCTATCCTTCATGGTGATCGAGGTCTGTTAGAGGTAGTGAAGTGGATTGAAGATTTCAAGAGTCTCTTCAGGGTATTGGGAACTCTTGAAGTTGGCAGAGTGTGTGCTATATTGGTTTAGTTCGAAGATCCAACTTTGGACGAATGGGATCTATTCACCCTACCATCATTGAAACTCAAGATGATGTGGGAAGTTTTTAAGTCTGTATTTGTCTAATGGTTCATACATGAGGAGGTGAAGTTGAGGAAGGTGGAATAGTTGTGAGATATTAGGTATGGTCAGTGGTTGGTAAAAGTTTATATTGACCACTATAAAGAGCTGGTTCCTGGTGTGCAGTCAGTGGTGGTTGTAAATCTGGAACCTCTTGTTGTTCGTAAGGGTTCCCTATATGGCAGGAAGTGCAGGCCAAAGAAACTTGTTCTTAAGGAGTCTTATTTGTTAGTTTTGGCATCTAGTTCATCATAATGCTTCCTGGTGTTCCACCGATGGGGTGGGTTTGAGAATTCGAAGTTGTCTTGTCGCATCCCTCCAAATTCTTTCACTTGATGTGACTGTTTGAGTCACTGGGAGAAGTCATGTAGGAAGCATTGCTTGAAGAAGATGTTGTGACCAAGGGATGCTCATACCAGACTATGAGGTAGGAGATGCTTTAGCCATGAGAGCCCCAAACACAGGTCTCAGGGTGGATATCGTGTATATTCAAGAGTTACTGGGGGTGTGAAGCCTTAGTCTGGGTTTTGTGTTCTGTGTTGGGATTGAAACATTTAAAGACTTTTTGTTCTGTTTTTATTATTGTAAAGTTTTTCTATTGTTGTAAATTTATTTTTTCTTTAGGATATTGTGGAAAACATTTTCTATGGTAATCAAAGCAAAAATGATATTTAAATTTGTATTTTTGAAGCGTTTGTTCTCCTTGAGTGTGTTTAAACCTTGTGTAGTTTGGTTTTGGGTTGGGAGTTCCTGCCCTAGCCCCCTATCTAGGGTGGTGTGTTTGGGTTTTAATTTTCATGTTAGTCGAGTTCTTGTGGTGGGTAGAACGCTCCTGTGTTCTCCCCTCGTTTTATGTCATGGTTTCTTTGTGATTGGTTGGGTGTGACCTGTGGTGTGAAAGGTCACCCTGAGGTTCTTAGCCTTTCTCTGTTTTGATCAGACATGGACTCAAGTTTTGGTTATCCTTTTCCATGGTGACTTTCTGGGGGTATAATTTTTTTGGTGGGGAGATTTGTCACACCCTGACTCTAGAAACTCCTTTATTTATACTTTTTTTGTATTGATTTTTTTGGTTGAGGTTTTGATTGAGTCCC